>JAQFVV010000005.1:13469429-14069429 GCA_028023455.1 Epiperipatus broadwayi | reverse complement strand
AACTCAATATAGAGATCAGCTTTTAATACATGTCAGTATCTTCTAAAATAATCTGGCATGAACTTCACCAATAGAAAGTCTGTGCCCAAACTGTTATTTCAAGCTACTGTTTTATATTGGAAATTCTGATGCAGAAGTAAATAATATCACAAATACAATCTAGCTGACTAATGCATCTAAAAACATATTGTATGTTTACACAAATCCTGTTATACATCATCTAACTAATGAATTTATGCATGATGTCTCCAAAAAAAGTACATTAAACACAATGCTTTCCTTCAGTTGTAAAAAACAATAACATTGTCATGACTTGATCAGCATATCATGGTCCATTAACACTGTCTGTACATATCACAAATGAAGTTTGTGATTAAACTATTTAGAGCCTATTAGGTTCATTTCTTGGTTTAAAGATGACTATGTCATGTCATATTTCAAGATAATCAAACTCAGTTGGTCTGGAAAATATATGAATATTACCGTCTCACAGGATTCCTAAATAATGTATTGCTAAGGTTCTGTAGAGAATTCTGAATCATTCAAAAGATTGATCTTGAATGACTTATCTAAACAAGATGTATTCTCTACAAGAAATTGGTATAATATGCTAGTAAACAATCATTCAGATGTTATATAACTCCATCCCATGGACAAAACAAGTTCTTGATGCAAAATATAGTCCTATATTCTATTACTAAAAATATCAATATTTTAATCATTTTTACTTCTATATATAAATAGTGAAATAATCATATAATAATAGTAGCACAATTTCATGGTAACATTATCATTTAGAAAGAAATATATATGAAGGCAGGCATAATAGACAATTAGCTAAAGAGAGGAAGAAATAAGTTATAAATTGATACTATAAGCTTAAATATTTGAAAATTTATTGATATATAGTTTTATTTTAATACTTACATATTGCATTAATTAGTGTATCTGTGTACTTGTTTATTTTGATCACATATAAAAAAATTATTCATTAAAAGATTGATTTTGTTAATAAAAATTTTTTTTATATATTATTATATGCAGATTTTAAATTTTGATAATTACTTAATATATGATAGTAATATAAAAAAATACAAATTGATTTTGTTTTAGTAAGGTTCTGTTATCAAGTTGTGGAAATTAAAAATTGTTTAAGCATGGAATCTTTTCCAAATTAGAATAAAACTTGTTGAAGAAAGCTTGAAATGAAAGTGAACCACTGTCTATCAAAAATGTGAATTTGAAATTATTGATTCATAAAATAAAATATGTAAATAAGTTCCTAGATAATTCTCCATACAATAACTGCATTGGAAGTTTCACCCAACAATCTATTTATGTAACTATCTCCAAAAGTTCATAGAATAAGTAAAGAAAAACTACCAACCCCAAACATGTAAAATAAAAATATGCAACAGACGAATCTGAGAAATATTAAATTCAGTCATGATAAACTCACATCACTATTATAGGAAGCAATCGCATTAATATGTTTCTTGGTCTACCTTTTCTTGAATTACATCTCCATTTCGTGTTTATGTTTACTAGTTAATTAGAAAGAGAGCCTAATAATTTTTGTAAATTTTTCAGTTTTTTCACTGCTTTCATTTTTGCCCATAAATTTATCCCTATGTCACAAAAATTTATTATTATTTGAGAAATCCTAGGACTCATTTTAGAACAAAAATATTTTTCAAAATTATTTCAAATTAAGATTTTTAATTATTTCATTACATTCATAAAAGATAATCATGACAATCAACACAGCAAAGTAGTATATAATAGTATAACAGGGCTCTAAGGCATAGTATGATATAAGCAAGCATATATATATACTTGATCAAAAGTAATATTAAGTTAAATTATTTTTTTTGTTTTATATATGTGGGTGTGTATATATTTTAAACGGGTAAATAAAAATAGATTGAAACATAAGAGGGAGGGGGGTTATATGGTTTGTGCTCTTATATTTTGTTTAGAAGTGCATATATTTATATTACTGCATGGATGAGTGAGGGTAATAAATTCATAAAAAGAACAAAAATTACATGGTTAAGCTTTAATTCCAAGATGGATGATGAAGGACAGAATTTCCAAAAAGATATGTTAATTGCAAGAAAGGTGTAGATTGCTATCTTGATGAATAAAAGTATTTTACTTAAAAGGAAATTCATTCCAAGATGGACGATGAAAGACACAAATTCTAAAAAGATATATTAAATGAAAATAAAGAATCCAAAAATGAATAGATCGCTATCTCGAGATGAAAGCTATTTTAATTAGAAAGAAAATGTTATAAGTAATAGACAATGAATGGTCAAGTGTGGAATTCAAGGTGTAATTAAAATTCTTGAACGTCAAAAAAAAAAGTTGCTGAAAGATTTTCTATTTGCAAAGCATGCGGTTTTGTTAAAAAGACAAAAAGATAACAATAGTATTTTAATTAAGGAGTTTTGAAAGCCGAACTTGGAGAGATTCCAGAAAGATTAGTGCCACGAGCAGGATCGCAGAAAGATCAGTTTAAAATTTATATATATTCACCAACCATAAAAAGGCTGGGATAAAGGACAAGAATGGACTGGGCTCTTCCAGCCATCCTGTGGAGGTATTGCAGTTGCTGCCCATATAGGAGCAAAGCCCTTTCCAAACTACCAGCAGAACGATATTCACCAAACAGCATTGATTGTGTGCCTTACAGAATCAACGGTGCACTACCAAAAACCACTCACTATGTCACAACATAAAGCTAGCGAACATTACCATTCATCTGCACCTGGGTGAGAAAAATCAAGGTAGCGCAAATAATTTCTTAAATGCCAGTCATCTCTTAAATAAGAACTTATTTTCAGTAAAATAATAATGCATAAGGGCTAAAAGAAAACAAAAAAATATTGAAAATAACGCCCAATGTAATTCTATGAATGAATAGACTGGATGATTTATTGCATTGTAATTCTATATTCTATTATATATATATGTTTTGTTATATTTATGAACCTATGCAGAGTATGTGTTTGCATGTATGTTATTCAAGTATTTGAGCACAAGCCAATGCATAATAATGGGATTTTGTTTTATTTATATTAATAAATATTAAATTCCTGTTTTAATTACAAGTGAGTGCATTCAGTGTTAATTTCTTTAAAACTTTGATCATATCATAAGATTAGAGAGTAGTATTAAGAACAAAATAATAAATTTAGGGAATCGTTTATGTATGCACTTGATCTGTTACTCACCTCTTTCCCATGGTTAACAACCTTCATCTCTGAGTGAGCTACCCAGAGGTAGACGCTCTATCTATTAGAAATTGATACTCGATCTCTCCCAGCATAATTCTTATTTACTCGTAGATAGGATTGTCGCTTGGAGTCAAATTGACATCCATAAATATGCTGGGCTAGAGCTAAGAGTACCATGCAGAACTACTTATATACATATGTTCACATTATAATTTTCTTTTAAGAAAAAAAGGAAACTTAGATTTTAAATACATAAATACGCGTATACCATATATATATACGATTTGCACAGGTATGCAATCATTACAATGGCCCCATGTTGGGTGCAAATTATAATGGCCAAGGTGTGGGTGATCAAAGAGTCTTACCATATCTGCACTACAGGGCGCCACTAAGACATTTGAACCTAGAAAATTTATAGAGTAGGCAGATACGCGCTGTTAAAAATCCAACTTTTATTTTGACCGTTTGCCTTTGCCAATAGCTCATGGCGTAGCAGAGGTTTTAAATAACATTTATTAAAAAAATAAACTGGATCACTGCCAGTACTAATAACACAACAGATTTTATTAACGCACATTTAAAATTGAGGAATAAAATTTATATTTAGATTTTAACATTAATTTTTTTAAATTTAAGTTACTATTTTAAATAGACTGCACAGATGGACATTTTAGTAAAATTTTACTTTAGCATGTTGAGTATAGATAACCTACATGGATTTCTCACTTAAAAAAACTTATCAAAACACTCATTCAATCTCAGACTAAAAGTTCGTAGCCAAACCAATGCCTGCTTCCAGGTAAATAGTCGCAACCAATGCAATATGAAGATGCTGGCTTAAAATCATGCTGACAGGAATGTATCTGACAGCGTGATATTATTTGAAGGACATGATCCTCATCCAGTTAGGAATGTGCATCTGTCTGGCAAAGGAATCATGTATATAAATTAATTAAAGAGTGCTACGTATGGGGAAGAGTGGTCTTTCTGCTGACTTATAAATCCCTGTCCATAGTAAGGGTCAATGGTGCAGGAAATATGTCTGTGACCATTGCAACGATATGACTGCCTCTTTGTGGTCATGCATTCAGTTGGGCACATTGCCCTGTATGCTAAATACGCTTCACATTACATTGATATAAACACCCCTATATCCCTTCACAAGCATCGTCCTAACTACGAAACAAATAGCCTGAAATTAAACCCTTAAAATAAACAAACGAATTTAAACATAGTTATTAATTTTTAGCTATGCAGCTATCTATACCCAACTTTAATTTGATACATTTTTATTAACACATAACATCAAAAAGGAGAGAAATGGAAATGATTGCTTAAACAGATGCATAAAAAAATTACTAATAATTGATTCTGAATTCTTTAGGTCAGATAAGTTCTTATTCTTTGTGATCACTTTCGTAGATTGTTTGTCCTTTGAAATGAAACCACTACTTGCCATGCATTTGGTCAGGAACTCATCCAGAGGCATCAGCTGGTTCTCCATAAATTAAATTTATTCCAGACTTCTACATTGTGAAATCTGCAATACAGCTACAGTTCATATATATAGCTTAATTGTCAGCATCTAAGACAACCCCAATTATAATAATCATTTGGATTTTATATTTTTATTAGTCTCTTATATTCAAACCTTCGGATTCAATGAGCAAGATGTCACTAATCCTCTCCAGTTTCATTTACGGTCCATGCTGTCATTTTGTGCTTGCATTGGTCATTTAATTTCTTTGTATTCTCTTACCTGACCATTTAATTATTCGAGTGCCCAAAGGGCTAGTGTGCTTTAGAACAATAATTTAATTAATAAAACAATAATTTCCATTTTCTAAGATTATAGAAATCAACACTTTCTATTTTCAAAAATAGTAAATCTTTACATCTTTACTTTTTTACAAAAAAAAAATACTTTCAATTTTATTTTTAAAAGTTTTTAAAGTTTCTAATCTGTGCGATATATATATATACGTTAAACAACTTTTAATTTTCAGTTTTTAAGTTAAGTTTTTTTCTTTTTAATAAACCAATTTTTATTTACGATCTTTTTATTTTCATTTTAAAATAATGTAACAGCATTTTATATACCATTATATATCAGTAAACTTCCTCAAAAAACAAAAACATTAAAAAAAAAAATTTATTTAGTGTTAGTAATGACGTTTCAAATTGATTATACTACACTTTTTTTTTTTAAAAAAAAAAAAGACTAAACTTTGGTTAGTAATGAAAAAGACAAAACTTTGGTTAGTAATTAAAAAAAAAGCAAAAAAAAATGCAGACTATTTTTTTTGTTTTCGACCCCAGCTAAGATTACACCTCCTCCCTCAAGAGTTCCCTTTTTCCTACATTTCATTATTAACTTAGGCAAGTTAAATGGTTGGATTTCGAATAAGACTTTTTTTAAAAATTATTTATATTAATTATTACATTTTTATTCCTCACATTTATTTCTACATATGCGCAATTTTCTTACTGGCACTACTTTTTACAAGATATTCAAAACATAACTTTATATAATATAAAAATATTTCACTTTAAAAAAATTTACTCAGGGTACTCGTGGTTTATTATACATCGTGCCACATTGGGAGTCCAATTATAACGGTCAGGGTGTGGGTGATCACTATGTATGTGTTGGTGGTATCAGCCACCATAATAGAGCATATAAGGCATGTTACGATGTTTTTAAAGGAATGCCAGGAAAAGGGAATTAAAATAAACTAAAAAAAAGTACATTGATTCAGGAAGAAGTGACATTTTTGGGTCATAGGGTAGGCACACAAGGTATTCGGCCCCACCCTCATAAGGTCTCAGCTATTAGAGACTTTCCAGAACCCTAATCCAGGAAACAAGTGTGGTCCTTCCCTGGCTTGTGCAACTTTTACAACTGGTTTCAGGAACGATTTGCAGAACAAATGGAACCTTTGGTTAGGCTATTGAGAAAAGATATGTGGGAATGGAAAGAGGAACAAGAACAAGCCTTCTAAAGGGTGAAGGCAGGATTTATTGAACACATAGTGCTGGCATTTCCTGATTTTGTGAGTCCGTTCATGGTGCAGATGGAAAGTAGTGAATATGGCTTGGGGGTAACTGTCACAAGTGCAAATGGATGGTGAAATAGGAGTATTGTATTTCCTAAGTGGATTGCTTAAGGGACCTGAACTCCATTATACTGTGACTGAAAAGGAAGCTCTGGCAATTGTTTGGGCTTTCCAAAAACTTCATGCATTCTTGTTAGGATCAGAAGTCATCATGGTCACTGACCACAAAAGTTTGGAATTCATCAATCATAGTTACCGAACCAATAGTCAATTAGTATGCTGGAGTCTATACCTCCAAGAATACAACTATACAGTGAGGCATTGCAAGGGGTCGAAGAATATAGTGGCAGACACTCTCAGCAGGAACCCTGCATATTTAAAATCTCAACATTTGTAGACAGAAAATTTATATATTGCCGGCTTGAGCTCGGAAATAGATGGGGTTGAGAGTGACCTTAAACGGCTGGCTCAATGCCAAAGAAGATGCCCAATTGAAACAAGTAATTGAGCACTTGGAGGATGGGGGGACCAAGGTTGTCAGTTGGTATGAACATAGGATTGGATGTTGTAGAGTAGAGGGATCCATACTTCAATATAAAGTCATGAAGGACCCAGAAGAATGGAGGCCAATCATACCTAGACAGATGCAGTGGTGGATCATGTCCACCATAGTGTGGAAGACTGAACATTGGCTCAAGAAATGGTTTTATTGGCTCAGCATGCATGATAAAACAGTCGCTGTCATTGGTCTATGTGAAGTTTGTCAGAGAGCCAAACCAGCAAACAGAAATTATGCAGCCTCAATGACATCCATAATACCAAAGAAACCACGGGAGATTGTACTAGTGGACTATTATGGCCCATTGCCAGCATACAATAAAAAGAAGTATTTGCTGGTGGTATACGATTTGTTTTCCAAATTCGTGGCTGCCTACCCAATAGCTCAAGCGAATACGAGGAACACGGTGTGCATATTAGAAAACAAACATTTTCCATCAGTGGGGAAACCTCAGATTATCCTCACAGATCATGCAACACCATTTACGTCTGGAAAATGGGGAAGATGGACCCAGAGATCAGGGATTTGACATATACTGACATCCATCCGGAACCCCCAATCAAACCCATGCGAACGAGTAATGTGCGAGCTGGGTAGATTGTTCAGATATTACATCCCAACCAACCACAGAGGTTGGGTCAGAAAACTTAGTGAGATACTCAACTATATTAATTGGGCAGTCAATGAGTCAATGGTGTTTTCTCCTAAACGGTTTCACTATGGCCAAGGTGCTCCTCAATTAATACCGGATAATCTGTTAAGAAGTGAGAAAAGATCTGTAGATACTGAAAGTGATCAAAGACAGGCATATCGCAACCTCATAAGAAAAAGCCAGAAGCAGAATAGAACGTCAATGGGATACCATAGGTTCAAGGTGGGTGACCGGATTTTGATAAAGACACCACATGTGAGTGAACCAGGGAAATTCGTATGTGAAAAATTCTGTAATTTATATGAGGGTCCATTCACCATTGTGAGATGTTGGGAAAATCATGCATTTTGGGTAGACACCGTACAGGAAATAGAGAGATCGTATAATGCTCGGTCATTAAAACCCATACCGTCATACTATGGCAGTAATAAGTAGTTATTTTGTGGTTTAGGAATGAGCCATGTAAATATTAAAACAGTATTTAAAGGCTTTCAAACAGGGGGTATTATAACAGGGCTGGGTTCAAACCCTGTTCTGAGGCATAGTATGATAGAAGCAAGCATATATTTATACTTGATCAAAATTAATATTAAGTTATTTTTTGTGTGTGTTATATACGTGTGTGTATATATATTTTGAACGGGTAAATAAAAATAGATTGACGATGGACAGAATTTCCAAAAAGATATGTTAATTGCAAGAAAGGTATAGATTGCTATCTTGATGAATAAAAGTTTTCATTAAAAGGAAATTGATTCCAAGATGGACAACGAAAGACACAAATTCTAAAAAGATATATTAAATGAAAATAAAGAATCCAAAAATGTATAGATCTCGAGATAAAAGCTATTTTAATTAGAAAGAAAATGTTATAAGTAAAAGACAATGAACGGTCAAGTGTGGATTTCAAGATGTAATTAAAATTCTTGATCATCAAAAAAGAAAAGTTGTTAAAGGTTTTCTATTTGCAAAGCACGTGGTTTTGTTAAAACGAAGAAAAGAGAACAATAGTATTTTAATTAAGGAGTTTTGAAAGCCGAACTTGGAGAGATTCCAGAAAGATTAGTGCCTGAGCAAGATAGCAGAAAGATCAGTTTAAAATTTATATATATTCACCAACCATGAACAGGCTGGGGTAAAAGACAAGAATGGACCGGGATCTGCCAGCCATTCTGTGGACGTAATGTGGTTGCATCCATATAGGAGCGAAGCCCCTTCCAAACTACTGCCAGAACACCATTCACCGAATGCCATTGATTGTGTCTTACGGAATCAACGGAGAGCTACCGAAAATCACTTTTTCACTACATCACAACATAAAGCTAGCGAACATTATCATTCATCTGCAACCGGGTGAGAAAAATCAAGGTAGCACAAATAATTTCTTAAATGTCAGGCATCTTAAATAAGAACTTATTTTACGTAAAATAATACTGCGTATGGGCTAAAAGAAAACAAGAAAATATTAGAAATACTGGATGATTTATTGCACTGACTTTGTATTCTATAATATATATGTTTTGTTATATTCATGAACCTATGTAGAGTATGTGTTTGCATGCATGTTATTCAATTATTTGAGCACAAGTCAATGCATAATAATGGGATTTTGTTTTATTTATATTAATAAATATTAAATTCCTGTTTTAATTACAAGTGAATGCATTCAGTGTTAATTTCTTTAAAACTTAGATCATATCGTAAGATTAGAGAGTAGTATTAAGAACAAAATAATAAATTCAGAGAATCGTTTATGCATTTACGTACGCACTTGATCTGTTATTCACCTCTTTCCCACGGTTAACAACCACCACCCGTGAGTAAGCTCGCCAGTAGATAGAAGCTCTATCTATTAGAAATTGACACTCGATCTCTCCCAGCATAATTCTTATTTACTCGTAGATCGGATTGGCACTTGGAGTCAAATTGATGTCCATAAATATGCTGGGCGATAGCTAAGAGTACCGTGCAGAACTACTTATATATGTATGTTCGCATTATAATTTTCTTTTAAGAAAAAAAAGGAAACTTAGATTTTAAATACATAAATACGCATATACCATATATATATACGTGTTTTACAGAGGTATGCAATCGTTACAATAGATATTTAATTAGTGCTGAAGATGTTCAAATGTACAAATATATATATAACTTATAACACAATTGACAATTGAAAACATGTCTCCACTGCTGAAGTTTAAAACTATACTATTGTATACAGTAGCAACAGTACTATAGTAACATGGAAAATCCATAACTCACATTATCAAATGATTCCAGCAGAAGTGTTGTTATTGCATATTGTGATTTCATTTCATTATATAATGAAACTTCATCATTATTATTATCATTGTTTATTTCCTAAAATAAGTTGAAATGTAATCAAGTAATTATAACTCATGATAATATACTCATATTTTATAAGTTTGTTTTTGACAAGACAAAAAATACATTGCACAGCATTTAATTAACTAAACATGATTGTTTTGAAAAGATAATATACTATCGTGGTTTAAAAATAAACTGTTTTTAATTATTATCATCTATATTATTAGAAAAAATAAAAATCAGAAAAAATGGTGATAGAAACTCATATTCAAAATCGAAATGCAGTCTGCATTGGCTTTGGGCGAGCCCTGCATTTAAAATGAATTTAAATAAAAATTATTCGATATGTGCACATGCCTTAGGCAGAGCAGGATACAGAATAAATAAAATAATACTTCTGTAGTGTAATTTTCATTACACAATTCTCATGCAAGGTAGGGATTGTTTTTTATCTGATCTTTTAACACCCTATGAAGGGATGTAATCATAAACAAATGATCAAATGCATGTGAAAAAAAGGATCATAGATCCTTAAGATGTACATTTTGTGCTGAACTAGCACTCATCAATTGGCCCAGACTATTTTAACTCAGAAAAAAATATGCAAATTCAAAACAATTTGATTTTTACAAGTACTTATTGAAAAGTAATTTTTTTTAAATTTAGCTTTCAAATATGTGTGTAATCCAACATTAAATCTTTTTAAAAATAATAAAATTTGACAGCCATAAAAGATTAAAAATTGCCTTAAGAATTGTGAGCAAATCAAGTGGAAAAGATTTATGGCAATTTTGATATAGGACATCTGATCCAAGTGTTTATTCTTATACAATATCTCTATGAAGGTATGAATGTAAACATTACTGGTGTTATATATAGAGCTCGCAAAATACAAGCTTATTAAATAGGTCGTGACATCTGACTTGATTTTTTTGTAACATTACTGGTGGCTCAAAATCTAGGCAACTGAAACAAAAAGTAGTAATGAGATTCATACACCAAACTGTAGTAAACAATACATATGATACCTGATTGGGAGGAAGAGAGCTAATACTGATACATTATTTTGATGTATTTTTATTTTATCAATGGGTCATGCAAAATTTAATTATTTTATTTAAGAGCTACATAGCTATTACCTATGTAGTATCGATGGAAGATAGGAATCAAATATTTGGCTCTATGTGTTCTGTTTCCAAGTCTGTTTTCCATATTTATGACAATGATTTTGGAATAATTTCTAGATTTCATATCAAGATGCGATATAAGTTTGAATGCAGGGGTTTCCAACCCTATGCCCGCAGACCATTTTATGTGTGCCCGCCGCTATCCGAACATGATAAAAAATTATTTATCTGATACAAATAAATTTACTTTTTAAAATTTCTTATAAATTATTGTATTATATTGTAATCAAATTGTAGGGCATACTATACTTTTACAGCGTAAAAATATAAACGTTAATTATATGTTAAAATTTTATTTTTGAAATAAATATTTTTTTGTACATTATGTGTATTATTAACAACATCCAACTATAAATTTACATTGAAAACATAAACAGTGCTCGCCACCTGATTGAAAAAATAAATGGTGCCCGCCACCTGGCCGGTATTATAGAATGTGCTCTTAAGTGCAAAAAGGTTGGGGACCCCTGTTTGAATAGATTAAAAGCAAAAATAAAAATTATTTTGGTTTTTAGATTAATAGTATAATGAGAAAAAGCTATTTTTGTGGCAATTTAAATGCAATCAAAAAAAAAACACTTTCGTTTAGTAAACAATGCTCTTTAAAACTCAGATACTTTACTACAAAATAATGGGAAAAAATTTTTCAGCAAATTTTAGTTTCAACAATAAAATTAGTGATGTGAATTATAATAATTTAATATCCTGCTTAGATTTTTTTAGATAAAAAAGTGGATTAAGATATTGAGGTTCAACAAGACTTCAAAGTGCTATGTTTAGCATGTTAAAAGATGGGAGTATTCAAGTTAAGAGATAGAGTAATACTTGGTTGGTTAATGAGTAAAGAGTTATTCACAACTAGATGATAAAACAAGGACTCAAAATCACTCAAATGCTCACCATTTAACAACTGACAGGCTTAGTAAGTACTGCCAGCTTCTTCACTGTGTCTCTACAATAGATTGTTAGACAGGGGGGTCTTTATTCCACAGTAAATTATTTAAAAGTTTGTTTTAAATCTTTATCATATATATATATATATATTTAAAGTTTCTATGATGCAGCAAGTCAGAAATCTTTGAAATTTTATTTCTCTACATCTTTTTTCTAACCTATGCCTTCTAATTTTAGCAATAGAATATCTTAATTCATTGCTAAATATCTACTTTTGACACAATTCACATCTCTTTTACTATATTTCACTCTTCTACTTCTTCCATAACCAACTATATTTTATTACAGAATTTACTAAAATTACTTTAAATAATTCTACTATCTGGATTTATCAAATAGAAAAATACTATTACTTATTTTCACAACTAATAAGTCTGAAAATTTTCCATCAATATTCCTTTTATTCTTTCTTGTTTAGTTCTTTCGCTTTTAAAAGATAAACAATTTTTCCATTATTAAATCATGACAATAATCTACATCAAATCACTATATGTGTGTAAAAATTAACAGACAAAACTCTCCATACAATAATGCCATCCAGAGTAATCAATGGATGTAAGATTTGTACATAAAATTCCTATTTAACATTCATAAAATTGTAAAAATTGTTTATAAATTTATTTTGAATCAAAATATTACATTGAAACTTAGTTCTTATTAATTAATGTAATTCTTCTTTGTGGGATTTTTAAGTGAGATCATTATTAATATATAATGGTCTTTTCAACTAAAAACCAGCAAAAAAAATATACTCTTCTTTTTTTTTTCCAAAACTTTATTTTTTTATCACCATATGAACATATTTACTTGTTTAAATATCTAACATTTCAATCACTTAATTTGTAATCATTTTCAAGGCTCTACAAAATACATATTTATATCTTTATAATTATCAATATAATTACAAATAAAATAACAAATATAAAAATGCATCTATCCTTGTCTTAAAAAAACAATATTTCTTTTTCATTTATCAATACATCTTTTTTACATGTACTACATCATATATACACTACACTTACGTCTTTATTCCCCAAACTTTACTTTTCTTACATATACACCTCTTTTTTTTTTTAAAAAAAAAGATGTATTGATAAATGAAAGGGAAATGTTTTTTTATGATAAGGATAGATGCATTTTTATATATATTTATAATTGTATTGATAATTGCAAAATATAAATATGTATTTTGTAGATCCTTGAAAATGACTAGGAATAAATTGGTCGAAATGTTGAATGTTTACACAAGTAAATCTATATATGTTGATGAAAAAATATTTTTTTTGGAAAGAAAAAAGCAGTGTACATTTTTGGTTAGATTTAGTGGAAAAGAGCATTATATTTTATAAGTCATATATATTTGAAAGAAAAACGGTGTGTGTTGTTATTAAAAAGGATTTAATGGCAGTAATAATAAGTAAAATATATTATTAATATACTATTTTCTTTACAAATGGATTGCCAATCTTTCTTCTCTTTCGTTTATTTTTAATCTAAACTCAATGTCCACGATTTTATTGTTTTGTAGTTGATTTTTACAAGCAGCCAGCTCATTGCCAATCTAATCAACTTATTCTATTATTGGATAAGAAATCGTACTTAGTTTTGTAAAGGAAACAAGGTAAAAAAAAATTAAATCTCCACCAATTGACAATAGACTAACCTGATGAATAAGGTACCTTCTTTCTTTGGAGAATTGAAGTATATGCTTTGCAAGTGACTACTGATTGTTTTAACTTAAAATTACTTAGATATGATGTGCGGTCTATATATAATAAGCCTGTGTTTCAGTTATATGATGTAAATTGTAAACGATTATGGATTAAGGAATGAACAGCATTTACATTCAAATCAAACTATTAGTTTAAATATTGGAACTGTCATGTAACTTCGAATTATAAATGCATTATATAGATTTTTAAGATATTTATTCAATCCTTAAAAATTATTTTAGCATTAAATTTATATTAAGAACCGTAAATTTACTTTAATAAAGTACAATATTTAAATACAGTACAATGTGTTAAAATCTGATTTAGATACGAAATCAGATTACGAAAAGGGGACTAGAAATATTGTGGTGCACGAATCTATGACTAAATAGAAGTATAGAAAAAAACAATTTTACTAGTGCAATGAAAAGATATTACACAAAAGGTATAAATAATAATACTTCAAGTAAAATTTACTATACTTAATGTTATAAAAGTTTTTAAAAGTAAATAGTGTACTGTATGAAAAACATCTTACTTTGACTTACGTGTTGCTAATACACAAAGAAAACATCGCCATCTTATTTTTTTCATGTGATCATTAAGATTTGATTTTTTTTTGAGTGTAAATACGAATCTTCGTCACAAGCTCTGAGATCCGAAATTTACGGCAGACTTAATATATCGTTTGTAACTCTTTGCATGATCGATTCGTTTAAAAGCAAAGTGGCTTGAAGTCACTAGAAATCAGTCACTTTTCGTACTACGATTGCGATTTTGCACTTGTTTAAAAGATTAAAAAAAGTTCTGTAAGATCCTACCCTCTCTTGAATTCTTTTACAAGTAAAAAATATCAATAAAATTGCCCTTATATGTCAAAGAAAAAAAAAGTAACATCTCTTCTTATTTCTGATTGGCTAATAACTTTTGACAACAACGAAAATGGCTGCCAAAAAGTAATGAGTTTCGATCTATTTTTATTTTATTTCGAAAATAATAAACGAATGTTTTAGAACATTTTAACAGTATTTTTTGACAAATTATAAATTATTTTGATAAAATATGCTAAAAATAAAATTATTTTGGAAAAATAGTTAAGATTTTTAACAAAAATTATTTGCTTTTTTCTACAACTAAATTTGGCAAAGAAAATCACGTCATTAGCAAAATGTTTTGATTGGTGAGTAAGATTTTGTTTTACATTTTCCGCTCGTGAAAATTTATATATTTAAGTAATAACAATTTATTTTTGAAAAAACTTTAGTTCATTTTCATAACCTGACAAATTATTAATATACTTTTTAGAAACAAAACTAAATTGAATATAATATTAAAAGATGAATATATTTTGATGTTTGAGTTTGTAAATTGCTAGTTGACTTTAAATTGACCAATTAAAAGTTTCGACTTTTACCTCATTAGGCAAATAAAATAAATTTAAATTAAGATAATGGATCAAAATATATATTTTTAGTATAAAATTGCATACATATAAACCTAACACACAAACACATATGTATATTACTTTTTTTAAAAATACAAAAGTTACATTTTTTTGTTTTTGTTTTAATGATCGTAAAATGATTTAATAAAAACATTCAATTCAATTTTTGTATTAAAAAAAAAAAAATCAAAGCTCTGCTAGGAACAAATCCCATTTTTAAAAAATTAATCTTAATACTTTATAAATAAATCATCATTTAATTGCTTTTTTATTATAAAAAAGTTATCTTTTTTTCCTTGACAAATCTAGAATGTATAAATGGCAATCTATAGAAATACTTGTGCAGATTTAATAAACAGTTATAGCTATGGAAATTTTCATCTGTTGCCACAATAAATAAGCGAAGTACAGTAAAAACAATTGGAAATGCAATAGACCAGTTTGTCCAAACAAGAAATTCAAACATTTTAATGTTTTGAATCTCTGATAGCAAGAAGTCTCCTAAAAGTGCTTTAATTTCCTTACAAATCATGTAATCATCTATAGCAGGTAATTTTAACTTATTCTTTTTTCTGTGTTTGCGTGACATCTGGCAGTTTTTATGGCAATATCAAGAGATCCAGAAAATTGCACAAAAAAGCTCAAATTGGTTTTGATGCTTTTTCAGTGGTTCAAAGCATAACTATTTGTCTTTTATTGTATCTTTATTTATATAAAGAGTAAAAAAGAAAGAGGAAATATCGAGATTATTAAAATAAAGTATTTATAAAGATTTAGCTACCTCTTAATTATAATATGTTTTTGGATCTGACAAAGATTTTTCTGCAAATTCACAATTAGTGAGATTTGAATACAGATTCAAAGGGTAGATATTTATAAAGTTCATTGACATCAATCAAAACTTCACCAAAATCTTTTTCCCTGTATGTTTTTAATCAGTTACAAACCTTTTATAATTAAGAGAATTATGTAATAACATTCAGGGGAAGATTCATTTCAAAGACCATGAATGGCTAGAACTTAGCGAGATCAAAAACTTGTTGACTGCGTATAAAAATACCAATCAGTGTAAATTTTATATCATTTTATAATAAGTTGCATAATTTTGCCTATGTAGCTAACACAATATAAAAATAAATTTTATTGTGGCTTATTTGAATTAAATAGAGACCAAAATTTTCTTATTTGACTGACTAATAAGCATTGGTTTTTCTTGAGCATAATCAGTGCTCTTTAACTTTTCAAGCACAGCAATGTGGATCCAATAATAATATAACACAATTTTTCAATTGCTTCCAAGAGCAGTTATCTTCATCATACCCTAGAGGCATTTACTATATGCTTAAATAATCAATAAATGTCAGATGATATACTGTTCAAGACCAGTCTCCTGCCTTTGTCATTGAAGACTAGAACTGAATGCAGGAAATAATGCAACTATCAATTATTTTTTATTTTTTGCTACAAAAAGTAAACATCATATGATAATCTCATATATTTTTAAGAACAGTTGTCTTCATTTTATTCTAGATCTATCTATACGCTTAAATAATCAATGAACAGCAGATGCCCATCATCATTATCATTTTACCTCTTATCAATCCATTGCAGGAAAGTGTCCAAATTTAATGCAATTTTTTCAATCTATAGCTTTTCCACATAACACCACCAAACTTGTGATCTGTTTCTAGGTTTTTTTATAATCTCCTAAGATAGACATTAAAGCACTTGATGATACTGAGTAAGAAAAGCTTAATAGTGAACGTCTAATATAATGTGCTTTGCATGTTTTCAATATCTTGGTTAAGATATAATCATAGCAATGAATAAATTATGAGCAGTATGTATTATGTAAGTTGTATGCAAAGAGCCACATATTCATTTCTTGAGCATGAAAACCAACTTGGCCATACCTCTGAACATATTGCAGTCAGCATCTATATGCATAGAAAAGAAATGATGCAAAATAAAGATGCTTGGCATATCGCCAACAATGTCAAAGCTGTAAATAAATAAAAAATCCTACTTCCCCCTTTCTAAAAAGTGAGGCATTTAAGCTTATTTGCATATGATTTACATGATATTTACATCTACCACCCACAATTTATTAATTCCCATGATTACAATATTGTGACAAAGATATTGAAATCAAGCTAAGCATAATATATTAACTGTATTACTGTTAAGCTTTTCTTTCTTAGTATCTTCAAATGCTTAAATGTCAATTACAGTTGCTTAAGAAAAAGTAAACAAACAGATAGAATATGCTAAAAATTCCAATTTAAAACATCAATTATCCATCTGATATCATCTTTTCTAGCAATGTCATTTAACCCCATTCTTTCAATTATGTCAGTGATAGCAATTTGTTCTCTCAACTGTGTATTATGTGATTTCTTTTTATTACTCCTAATATAGTGTAATGGACAAGAGATCTGCAGATATGCTAAACACCAATCACTAAAGGATGCCACTAAATTTACCACCTAGAATTTATTATTTATATTAGCAAATATTGTGTTACTAGTAGGATCAGGCTCAAAAGATGTTCAGTGTATTGATCCCTATGAGAACATTATGTTTACTGGTGAACATGTCCACCCATAAACTTATAAACTCAACAACCATTACTAATATTTCTAAATGATTGCTAGATCAGAAAGAATCAACAGATTCAAACAATTTCCCCAGCAGCCTTCTCATCTTACATGTGTATTAAAAATAGGCAATAAATAATATATCTTACTTCATGTAAATAATTCTCATACAATGGTGATGTAAAGTAAATTTTATATATTGTACCGGTATAAATCCACCACGCTTACTCATACACAGTACCCGAGTTCAAACCCAGTCCGGTTTAAGAATAAATTCCAAAACGCCAACTAAATTCAAACCCAAACCCCGGTATGACCAACCGATGATGACTTTATAACAGCACGGGGTTATCCCTTTACTAGCTCAACTCAGAACACAGACAGAATTACTTACAGTTTTATATAGGGTCTATTATACTCTGGATAGGGGTACGGTCATTAATGTAATGTATATATTCAAGTTGCCAACACAGACAGTAGGTGACTGAATAGACTTCGAGAGTAATGAGTTGGAAGACACACAATTAGATTATATAAATTGTTTAATAATAAATAGAAAGCATAAAATATAGTATTCAAAAGTACGGTAAGACTTCCATAAATATTCTATTAGAATAAGCTACTAGTCTTTAGTAATCATTTTACCTGGTAACAAACTCATACCAATATTCGTGTATTGAAGTGATTGCAAAAAAAACATAATAAAGTGATTTAATATCTGCCAACTCAATATATGAAATAATCTTTACTTTAATAACGAAATTCCTTTTAAAATAACTATAATCAATATTATAAACTAGCTTTAAACAGAGTTGGGAAATATTTCTATTGGCATCGTTTGTTTATAGCATAAGTAATAAAAGAAAAAAAAAATATAAATGTCTTCATTTGAATTATTGTTAGTAGATACAATATTTATAAACTATTTTCTAAAGACTAGAGCAGAGGAAAAGGAGAAAAGAAAATTTACTGACAGGTTTGAAACAGTAGCATTATAAACGAAACAAAACTTACATGTGATTCATTTGATTTACAGATTAACTTATAACATTAAGCTCGGGGAAGTTAAAAGTTCATGTAACACAGTTACCCTTCTTTCTTCATCCGGCTTGGCTTCACGACGGTATTTCTGACGAACGTAGGCGCGCATTTGAAATTTACTTGGAAGGCATAGTCAATTTGGATATTGGAAGCTGGAAATTGTGAAGCACACAAAACATGATCAGTCAGCGGCACGAAGGTTCAAATTGGCGGGACCGAGATCAGCTCCTGGCACTTAGCCCATCGACATTACGGTTTACGGGTGGACTTCTTAACAAAAGTTGGAGAGATTCCTCTAGCAACTGCTTTGCTGTTTTTTTAGACGATCTACTCTCAGCCACGTCAAAAGTTATAATCCTAGTTTTTTTTTAAGATGGCCTCGGTTGACCTTTTTGTCTGGTTTTGTTTTAGGCTCCACCTACTTTTCTCTAGCCTCCAGCAATCCAGCCTGACCATACAATATCAATTATCCATTTCCATTGTTCTGTTTCCAGCTATCTCTAACTTTAATACGCAATTTTAACTTGACACAGTAATTACAAATATAAATTCCTTATCTAATTTCGAATACAACTTAATTACTCTATACATTTGTACAATACAGATTTTAATTAAAAACACTGATCAAAGGAATGTGACTTTTGATCAGCATTTTTAAACGACTTTGTATAATTCTAAAAGGCTAAAATTTAAGCAAATACACCCGCAATGAAACTTTTAAATTAAGCTGATATAAATTCACAAACCACGCACACACGAATGTTATTTCATGATTTGTGACATTTATGCACGGAATCTTTACATATTTATTTACAAAACATAAAATATATATAGCTAAATTTTGTGACTTGAAATGGAAAAATCCCATTGCGGGCGAATAGTAGTTCGAATTACCGTACTTAAACACATGAAACTAAGATCGGTTCTTCGATCTGTCTGTTTCAATATATATATATAAAGCATAATAATCACAGTTCAAGGATTTTAGAACTATAATTTTCCAGATATAAGTTTATGCCCAAACAACAACAAAAAATTAATGTATCACTATCATTTCAAAAAGGTTCAATCACTTGCATATAAAAGTAAGCTTAATGTAATTGTAAATATTTCATTTAAACTTGCTATAAAAGTTTGAAATAATAAATAATTAAAATAGTTTATATAATTTAAAATTAACTTCAGAATTAACTGCAAGAAGTTTAATTATATTAAACATATATTAAAAACTTTTCAATTCAAAAGTACTTTAACAAATACACACACATATTGTAATATATTAAAAACTTTGCCAACTCCAATCAATTCTTATATCACAAGGACTGCTGAATAAAAAGGGGAAGAAAATAAAAGAAAATTAATATAATAAACAATTCTCTCAATTGGTCTCATATACCTGTGTGTGTATATATATATATGTAAAATTTAAATCTGATATATATTAAATACAGTAATATTAATATAATTCAACTTATTTTTTGAAAAGTATTTTTAACAGAATAAGTTGAATTATATTAATATTACTGTATTTAATATATGTCAAATTTAAATTTTACATATATTTTGAAGGAATACAGGCATCAAAATTAATATTTTACCTATATATATATTGAAGCTGTGCATATATATACAAATATATATATGCTGGCTTCACCATTCACTCTGGACTAGCTAAGACCCTAAGTCCAACCACAGTGAATATATGTTGTTTTCTTAAAATAAATTATCATCTATCTGCACAAATAATTACGTAAGTTAAGAGCGAAAGTGTTTAAAAAAATAAATCAATGAACTAAATTATACAAAATTTAAATTTTTATTTGTAACTATTTTTTAAAATATGGCAGAAATAGATAAGATAAATTTTCATAATTAAATAGAATCCATTAAAGAATGCAATTAATTTATGAAACATTTTAATTGAAAGAAAAATAGATAACAGAAAATTTGAAACAATAGGCTACTAATAAGTAGTTTAATTAAAAATAGAATTGAAAAGGTATAAATAAAGAATTTTTCTTTTGTTCTGGGTATTATGCTTACTGTAGTCTTTCTGATGACGTTTTGACAAATTTAGAAGGAAATTTACTGGAAAAGTTTTGCTCTACTTTCTGCAAGCAATAGTCTTTCTGTTCAGCATATATATCAATAATTAACAAAATATGCTACTTTGCGAAAATGAGAGAATAATCTTTGCCTTCGCTCTCCTGCCCGTTCCTGAGATCGGAGTTGTAGACATGTGAGCCAGCCTAAGAAGTCAAGTGCCCAGCATTCATGAGAAATGACATACCCTGTTCAATACAACATTCTTTCAATGGAAATGTGAAATAACATCAAGACTCAAAAAGGAACTGCCATGCAACATCAACAGTTTTCATTCTTACACCAGCCTCCTAGTTACCGGTAACTATTCTATAATTTGAAATATGTTGTCTTTCCTTAAGGTCAATCTTTAATATGTTATTGTTATTTTATTATCTAAATGTATATATTTGAAATCTATATGTTTGCATCTTGTAACATTATATTTCGTCAATTGCTTCTTTTCTCTTTCTAAAAATAATATAATGGGTGGTGATTTTTTTTTGTATAATGGCGGCGGTAATTTTTATTTAAATTGTAAAAGTGTCACTTAACTTACCGTCATTATGCACCTGTAATTAAGTATTTATTTTATATAATTTTTTTATTTTGGAAGGAGAGAAAGCAAATTACTGAAAGCGCACATCCTATTCTTAGAATTAATATTTAATGGTTAAAGATTCTTGTATAACTTTAAAAGATCCTATTATAAAATTTCAAAGATTTTTAATTTACCCTTTGTTTTTTTTTTTGATATATATAAAAAAGGAAAGATCCTGATTGATGTCTTTATTTTTTCATTAGGTTACAAATTTAAAGTTCTATTTTAAAGAACGTTCGCATTTATTTCTTTATAAGAAAGTGTACATTTGACAACATGTATATATATATTAAAGTTTTACAAATACCATTGGCTCTGTGGGAAGATAGGCTAAACTTCAACTAAATCAATAAAATATCCGCCCACTTATATTAGTGATCTGAATTTTATAAAAAAGAAAGTTACTATTATTTTTCTGTGGAGTTTTTAGTAATGTTATATATATATTTTGCAGGTTTCTTTTTAAGTTTAAAGGTCGTTGACCATATTTATATGGTATCGTACACTGGATGATCTGTGGGCAAAAAAGGTAAAGTTACTATTATTTTTTTGTGGAGTTTTTAGTAATGTTATATATATATTGCAGGTTTCTTTTTAAGTTTAAAGGTCGTTGACCGTATTTATATGGTATCATACACTGGATGATCTGTGGGCATCTCAGCATGTATACAGTGCTTCTCTTTTACCAAGTCTGCTTAAGTTAATATGCCTGCATCTGGAGCTCCATGAAAATAAATAAAAATTCTGGACCTCATATATATTTCAGTGTATGTAACTTGACATAAGCAAGAAAACTCCGTACTCTGAATGCGGTTCATGCAGTTAGCAAACGGATTCCATTTTCTCTAACTCAGTTTAGAGACAGAATGCTATCCGATCTTATATTAGCCTCTTGGTTGCTGTTATGTCTCGAGTCTCACAGCCCACAATATGCTATCACCTTGGTGCACGGTATTGTATATTTATATTTGAATTTTTTCTCAAAATATTATTGAAATGTTTCAATCATAGCTGGAAATTTCCACTGGGGTCACTATTTCATTTTCTTTAGTCATTAGTAGAGGGTTGTGATTTAAGTATGTCCAAAAAGTGTTTAGTTGTGTTTAACCATTTATTTATTACCATGTGCTCTATCCATAGACTTAATGAATTATGTCTCTCTCTTGAATTTTATGCAACCCATTTATTGGCTGGAAATATTTTAAGAAAAAGTATCATATAAATTTTTTGTTCATCATTATCATTACAAAAGAAGGGTTTTTTCGTATATATCTGTATATGGTTGTAGGGTAATAGCCTGCAGCTCAATCAGTGAATCTTTGTAGAATTTTTTTAGCATAACTAATAAATGCTTTTTGTGTGTCATTCACTATCATTAAAACTTTGTAGTATTGTTTGTTTTTCTTTCTGTGACACATATAATTCTGGTCATTATATATATATCTACTTGTTAAAATTCATTTTGTGGTCTTACCACTCCTTGACCACCGGGCATACATTAGGAATAAGTCGCTTAGTAACAATCTGGAGGAATAGGTGAGATTCTAACCCCCCCCTTCTGCATCTCTAAGTTAGATTAAAGCAGCTCTACTTTTCATACCGTTACAATATATAAGTTGTAAGGGGACTTACAAACTATCATCCACCTGCACTAAGCTATACGATACTAAGCCTAACTCCAAGGAATTGTTAAACTATTGCTTAGACTTTTCAAACACACATATATACATTAAACACTGCAATCAGCAAGTTATGTTTTTTTTTTTGCTATAAAGAAAAAAAAAGTTTCAAGTTAGACACTAAGAAAATAAATACACCCAGTATATTATGCCCTTGCAACTAGGTCTAGATAGGGGTTTAATGAGTAAATTTTAAAAAATATTTAAATTAAGGGTACATTTCTAAGAATATAACTGCTGTATAATGTTGGTAATATTTTAAAAACTTTGTTGAAGTAAAGTGAGATTAGTAAATATATAAAAAAATTATGTTAATATGTTGGAATAATAAAGTAAAGCTAAATATTATGATTTTTTGTATGGTTGGAAATAATAAAGTAAAGCTAAATATTATGATTTTTTGTATGGTTGGAAAAATGGCCGTAATGAAATTATATACTAAAAATCCTATTAAATAAAGTACTAAAAGCTGATTTTTCATACGTACTTGTCATTGCAGTTGTTATTACTATGTGATTATTCATATAGTATACAAACATGGATGGGCTGCTCACCAACATGCATTAGCCAGTGTGGTGAGTTTATTGGCTTTTTACCTCTGAGTTTAAAATCAAGAAACACCATGGTCTTTCTTCTCAGTGCCTGATAAGGCAGAGTGAATGTTTGTGTAAATGATAAATATTTTTCCAATACATATATACAATTATGTCAGACAAAAATAAAGCATGGCCCTTATTCTCAGGAGACTGTAAAGTCACCAACCAAGGTAGCGTTTGTTGGCTGAAGGTGGAGGGTGCTAACAATCCCCTGATTGCAGACTCAGGCTGCCATTTAATGACAACCTTTTATTTAGGTACTTATAACTGCAGATCACTTTCAAGTGAAGGAATGTTGCAAGAATTAGAAGAACTGTCTTATATTAAATGGGACATTATTGGACTTTATGAAGTTAGAAGAAAAGGTGAAGAGATAATTGATTTTAAAAGTGGACATATATTTTATTATAAAGGCACAAATATTGGAAATACAAATGGAATAGGATTCATAATAAATAAAAAGTGGAAGAACAATATTGTGGAGATTGAAGATGTATCGGACTGAGTGGCAAGATTAGTTATACAATTTAATAGCAGATACCAAATGCAGAATAATTCAGGTTTATGTCCTAACAAGTTCTCATAGTGATGAAGTAGTAGATTTTTATATGGATGTACAAAAGACTTTTGATCAGAGTAAACAACATTTTAAAATTGATATGGGAAGACTTTAATGCTAGAATTGGTAAACAAATGTAAAATGAAAATGCTGTAGGTAATTTTGGTTATGGTAATAGAAATGAGAGAGGACATAGACTTGTGAAATTAGCAGAAAAAAACAACAACTTTATATTATGAATTCTTTTTTTGAGAAAAATGTTAAAAGGAAATGGACATGGAAGCATCCAAATGAAGGTACAGCAGAATTGAATTATATTTTGATTAAAAGAAAATAAATATTTCAAGATTGTAATGTTCTTAATAAATTTAACACAGGAAGTGATCATCGATTAGTAAAATGTAAGATACATGTTAATGCAAAAATAGAGAGGCAAAAATTATTAAGAAAAACAATATTTACACTTGATATTCCTAATTGTCAGAAACATTTGAATGAATTTAAATTAGAACTTACAAATCGGTTTCAAGTATTAGTAGATTTTGAACATGATTCAGATTTGAATGAAATTAATATGAAAATAACTAATATACTTTTAAAAACTGCAACAAAGATAGGTGGTAGAAAAAAGCAGCAATTGACTAATAAAATTTCTACTGAGACTAGAGAATTTATGTAGAAAAGAAGGAATATGAAGATATACAAAAATGATGCATGAAAAAGGATTGAATATCTCAAATTTTGTAAAATAGTGCGGAAAAGAGTTGAAAATGATATAAGAAAGTATAACTGTGAACTAGCAAGGAAAGTTGTAGAAGAAAATAAAAGTCTCAAGAATATAAAACAACATTTTGGTATTGGTAGGAAATTTATATCTGCAATAAGAAAAAAGATGGAATTATTACTAAAAAGAGAGATGGCATCATGAAATTGGTAAAAGATTTTTATCAAGAATTATATAGTAATAAAGAATGAGTACCTCCTATATCTATTATAACATCCCAATTCCCTAGAATTTTAAGTGAAGAAGTGAGACATGCAATTAAATGTATGAAGAAAGGAAAGGCTCCAGGTAATGATGGAATTATAATTGATATATTAAAAGAAGCAGGTGAAGAAATAGAATTTTTTTAGCAAAGTTATATACCAAATGTCTAAATAACAAAGATGTACTGGATGATTAGAAGAATGCAATAATAATATTAATATTTGAAAAAGGTGATAAAGAAGATATTAGAAATTACAGACCTAACAGCCTTTTATCAATTTTATAAGATAATTACAACCCATCTACAGAGAACATTGGATTTCCACCAACCAAGAGAAGCTGTTTTAGTACAGTAGATCATATCCAGGTATTGAGAGAAGTTATAAAAAGAACAAATGAATATGAGTTGTCATTATGTTTTGGATTTGTAGATTATGAAAAGGCATTTGATTCTATAAACATTTCAGTGATTAAAGCATTAGATCATCATGGTATATATTCAGGATATTGTCATATTTTAAAGAATATTTATATAAATGCAACAGCAACAATTCAATTACATAATGATACTGGGAAAATCAACATTGAGAAAGGTGTAAGACAAGGTGACTCCATATCTCCAAAACTTTTTACAGCAGTGCTGCAAGAAGTATTTTGTGGATTAAAATGGGAAAGTACTTTGGGGGAAAGTAAATGGAGATTATTTCAGTCATTTAGATTTCACAGATGATGTAGTTGTTTTTGCAAATAATGCTTCAGAGCTGCATGAAATGTTGCAGGAGTTATCAGATGAAAGTAGGATGAAAGATAAATGTTAAAAAGACTAAAGTAATGTTTAATCAATTTGCTCAAAATATAAAAATAAAGATTGATTATGATGAATTAGAAGAAGTTAACAATTACAAATACCTTGGTCAGATTATTAATACAGGTGGAAACATAATGGATGAAATTAATCATAGAATTAAACTTGGTTGGAATGCTTTTGGTAGAAATAACTTGATACTGAAGGAAAATATGCCTATGTGTTTGAAATGGAAGGTTTTTAAAAAATGTGTTTTGCCAGACTTGGACTCTTAATAGAAGAGCAATACAGAGCCTTTAGACCACTCAAAGAAGTATGGAGAGATGCATGTTGGGGGTAACAAGAAAGATCAAAAACGCAATGTATGGGTAAGAGAACAAACAGGTGTTACTGACCTCATTGAAAAAATTAAAAGACTGAAGTGGAGTTGGACTGGACATATTGCTAGAAGAGATGATAATAGATGGGCAATTGAAATTTTAAACTGGATACCCATTGATTGTAAAAGACCCAGAAAGAGACCACATATGAGATGGATGGATGAGATAAGAAAGTGTGCAGGGGTGATGTGGAGAAAAAAAACTAAAGATAGGAAAAGATGGATTGAACTTGGAGAGACCTTCATCCTGCAGTGGATTGATAATGGTTGATGATGATGATGATTTGTACAGATAAGTAAATGAATAGATACTCAGAAAATCATTAAAATATTTTTATTTATAAGTTATTTGAAACAAAAATCCTGTGATGACCCAAATGTTGGTCATTATCTAAACTACATTTATGTCTTGCCATAGTCTAAGCTGAATTTATTCATGACTTCATAGTATGACTAAAGGACTAATAAATACCATTTGATAGATGAGAATATTTCATGTAAAATATATTATCATTGGTATAATAGATAGAATAAAATGTATTATCATTGATATAATAGATAGAATATAGACTGACATGACCATTAAAAGAAGGATATCTTTCAACTATTCTGAACTTTCTAAATTTGTTTTTTTCTTCATTTTTGAATATACTTTATATATTAGACAGGATGGTGATTTGGGTTCATATTGCTGACCTATTTAGATCCTGCTATTTTTTTTTTTTAAGTGTCATAGCATCGGCCGGGACACAAACCCGCAACCCGGGCAACTGCCTGCAAGTGCAAGGCAGTCACGCTGACCTCTCGACCACCAATGCAAGACTAGATCCTGCTATTTTTAACCATTTTTCTAGTTTCTGCAAACCATTGGTAGAACCAGTTTTGATATATACATGATTGCCAATTTATCTTCCAATATTCCTCCTCATCAAACAAATGAATAAAGATATCAGAAAAAGGAAAATGATTCCCATGATGAACTGGTGAAATATCTTTATCACGTGATCAAATTGTGTCAAATATGTTTATCACCATTCATGATTTTTTCATTGTATTTTATTATGACAATCTACATAATCATCTTTAATAACAATTTTATCATACAATCTCACGGGATTCAATTTAAGTCTACAACTGTCCATCTTTTATTATCTCTTTCAGCAGTATGCTAAGCTGAGTTCCATTTCAATTTCTTAATTCTTTCAATGATGTCAGTACTACCTGCTTGTTTGTTCGCTTACACATATATTTCATTTTCAATCTCTTTTTGCTACTCCTAATACATATGTCTTTCCATACTTTGTTGAGTGATCTGAAGTCTCTGAATTGTTCCTTTGTTAAGTGCCCAAGTCTTGAATCCATTAGTATGAGATGGTAAAATACATTATTAAAAACTTTCCTGTTTAAACACAGGCATATTATTTTTTTAATTATTATTTCTATCAAAAATACTTCATCTAAGTTTAATTCAATAATTAATGTCATTCATTATGTTTCTATTGTTATAATAGTCTGATGAAGGTATTTTCAATTGTTAACATTCCTAATTCATGATTATCAATTTTCTTCTGAGGAAACCAATTAAATATTATTTTTTAGTACTTACCTTTGGTACATATTTTGCTTTCATTTAATAGCTTTTGCAACTTTTCCTGAAACTCTGAAACATGGGCAAAAACAAACACATCATCTGAAAAATCTAGTTGACATAAGTAATCTCCATTTATTTTTATTCCCTATCTTCTCATTTTAATCCACAAAATACTTATTGAAAAATATTGCAGTAAAAAGTTTGGAGATATGGATATTCCCATCTCACTGTTAATCTTCACATCCTCATGTAATTTAATCATAATTATTGCATTTATATATATATTGTAACCCAAAATTCAGGTCACAATTAGGTAGGAGCAAAAGATGACTGGTTGAGATGAGTAACTTTTGGTAGGAGCAAAAGATGTTAATCTTCATATCCTCATGTAATTTAATCATAATTATTGCATTCATATATATATTGTAACCTAAAATTCAAGTCACAATTAGGTAGGAGCAAAAGATGACTGGTTGAGATGAGTAACTTTTGTGTGGAGTGCTTTTAATATTGATTGTGCACTTGCAAAAAGTAAATTAAAATGAATGCATGTTTATTTTTCATATAAAATAAATAATAATTGCTATTTCAAAATTTAATAATGCATTAAAATTTAAAAACAATAAATATCTTAGTGTATTCTTATATATATTTGATATTAATCATACTATATTCTTAAATACATGTATATATTAGAATATCTAAAGTGTAAAGAACTATTTGGATACAAATTAATATGTACTTTTAGATAAGGCTAGCAAATTAACTCTCTCTTTCTCTAGGTATGATGAATGTAAAGAAATTTTATTATACATCACCCTATCCTATAGCAATAGTAATAATAAATGGTGTATATAAATTTAGTAAATGAATATGTAATTTAATAGCTTAGAACAGGGGTGGGCAATTGTTTTGCCTTGGGGGCCACAGAAGTTGGCAGAGGGCCACATGGGGGAGGGCACTTTGTAGAAGCGAAACTTAGTGGAGGGCCACACCTTTTTTTCATGACCCAATAATCACACTGCTTTATTCCCTGTATTACCAAAGAAATATTTGTTTGTCCATTCTTCATTAAACACACAATATTCATTACCAATTTTACATTTTTTTGGAGGGTTCATGGTTTCACTGAAGTTGGAAATGTATATGTTTGCTAATGCAAAGATAAAATTGAAATTAACCAGATCAACTGAAAAAGCACTGCACATTGTATCTACACTGCACATGTGTATTAACACATGGGAAGGAAATCTCAATTCAAGGCGAATTTTTCTGATTGCCTTCGTGGGCCACATAAAACCTTTTAGCGGGCTGCATGTGGTCCTTGGGCCGCTATTTTCCCACCCCTGAATTAAAAGTATGATATTTTATTTCAACAATATGTAAAAATGTAAAGACAATGATTTCAATAATCATAAACAAATGTGTTTAAATATAATAATTATTTTATTATAATAACAAATATATAAACAAACAACAAAATTATAAGTGAATAATAAATGTAATTTGAAAATAAATTTTATAACAATTTTAATAAATATTATTGTTTGTTCTCTGTTATAACGATCCGGAGAAATTGGAGACTTAACATATCTGCACTTTTTGGCGCCATCTAGGCATTTGAACCTAGAAAAATTTATAGAGTAGGCAGATACGTAAGTCAACAATAAAATTTTTTTTTTTTTTTGCATCCGGTCGTTAGCCCATGTCACTAGCTCAGTGGAATAGCAGAGATTTAAAAATATAATATAAGAGTATATATATAAAAAAGAATAAAATAAGCCACTGCCAGTAATTAACATCCAAACATTTATTTATGCACATATAGATATAAGATTGAAAATTGTTTTAGTATCAGTTTACACTTTAACATTTAACGTTATTTTTTTAACTTTACTTTAGATTTTTAATTTACATTTTAATTTCTATTATATTACAAGTTTACATTTTAATTAAGTTCGCACAGATGGGATTATAAAAGCTTGTTTTAATATGTTGCATATAGATCGGTTACATAGATTACACGGTTAAAAACATTTCAAAATAAACATAAACGATCAAAATATAAAATCATTGATACTGACAATTGCAGAGGGAAATTTATAAGTAACCCAATAGTATTCACCATAAGATACTTGCATTGTCACCAATGACTTAAAAGACATTTGAATAAATACATTTTAGATACTCACCGTAAGGTATCATTATTTATCGAATGTCTATATATTTTGATCAAATATGAAAACCCAAAACATACTTAACCGATAACCAATCCATGCAAGCATCCATAACTTAAATTTAATGCATTTTTATTTAGGGTTGAGTATGAATAGACTACATAAATTTGCATTTGAAAATAAAACATTCTATCCCCATTTAACCTTAGGCTAAACTTCGCAGTCAAACTGGCATCAATTCATCTGATACATCGATGTATTCAATGTAATACGGAATACGGCCACACCAAAAGGATTAAGAGAAGACATTGACTCTCATCAGATAGGATACATCTATCTAATGAGAAGAACAATAAAAAAAAACTCCATAGAAAGGAACTGCGTTCTCCGTCTTATAATTCCTTTCATAGGCAAACGGGTGAGTGCGGCGTATATATATACGATTCTGCTAATAGTGAATCTCCAACTACATCTACTACTACATCAATATATCCAATCCATTGACCCAATCTAACAACGAAAAAATAACCTAAGATTACCCTCCCCTAATATAACTTTACAAATCTATACAGCCATTCACGCCCGACTTAAGTTTAACATTTATATAATTTAACTTAAAGGAAAACAGAAATCATAATAAAACTTAAAGAACAAAATTAAATAAATGGAAATGATTTTAAATAAATAAATAAAAAATACATCAAATAACATTATTAATAAATTAAGTTGGTCAGATAGGATAATATTGCAATCATTTAAATATGGAAAATTTTAATTTAATGTTCATTATTTATAAAGTTCTTATGGTTTAAAACAGTTCATCTTTATCCGTTGCTTGCCATGAACGTGAATTCCCACGCCGTCCTCAAAAGATTGGTATCCATTTAGCCGTTGTTTATTTATTTATTCGGAGGTTTTTTAGTTTAGTTGGTCCTCAATGTAGAAATCGATAGTTCATTTCTTTTTCTTTCTTTGGCAAAACTGAAGGAATTGAATCGTGCGTTTCTTCAATCCCTTCTCCCACACCTCCGCACTAACACCTATCTGTCACATCGTAATAATCATAATCACTAACTAATAATTTCCAAACTTGTCTTTTTATATTACTTTGAAAGATTGACTTAACATTACGTCATCGATGTGATGATCCTTTTCATTGAGGTTCAATTTCCCAATGGATTTATTTCATTTGCTAAAAGTTTCTATTGTTTTCCTATATGACCGATGTTTTTACATTTAAATGCCCAAGGCTGATTTACATTTGACTAATTAAATTTATCATTTCCATTTCTGATTAATTAACCTGTTTTCCATATCAAGGATATATTTAAAGATAAATTTAAAGATATAATTTTATCTCCAAATCTTTTTAAAATTTAGTTTTAAAATACTTTTTCTTTAATAAAGTTTTATTTTAATAATTTTTCATTATCTGTGCGATTTAATATATACAAGTTTAAGATGATATTTAATTTCAATTTTTAATTCTTAAAGAAAAATTTTAAATGCGAACTTTTTAATTTACTTTCATATTTAATAAATAAAAAAAAAACAATGTAACGAACGTCTGTGCTCGTTACACTGTGAATATGCTAATCTTGGGTTATGATTGTGTGTAATTCTCAAGTATTGCAAAAACATGGCACTCTATTGGAGAGGGTTGAACAAATATTAATCTTACTTGTAGGAGGTAAGAATATTTTATAATGCCCTTAATTATCCTTGTAACAATAATTAATAATCAACCTTATTCTATAAAAGCTGGCTAGTTTTTTAATTCTTTTGGAGTAAGCAGAATTTTTTACTTCATACTCTTAATACTATTAAAACAGGCAAAACTTTCGAAATGTATTGCCACTCAGTACAAGCCAGAGTAATCAGTGAATGCCAGAAGGCTTATGCATTAAATCACCATCTAGTGCCTACTTATCCAATATCTCCAGACTAGTTCTGGCTTGTGGCCTTCATCAGTGAGGAACCTTGGATCTGAGAGCTTTGCATGTAGATCTTAGGATATAATGCAACCCCCAACAGCCACCTTTTATCTCTACTTAACTACAAAACTACGAGTCTTAAATTGAAAACACCTTAATATGTTCAATCCAAGCATATCAGTGTATATAGTCATATATGCCTGAATTCAGTTCAGTATCCATACATTTTGGTGCCAATCCTGCCTAATAGTATATTGGTGGCTAAGAATCAAAGACCGAAATATATGGGTACTGAACTGAGTTCAGGCCTATATGACTAAGCTCATAGGTTTGGATTGAAAATATTAAGGTGTTTTCAATTTAAGACTCATAGTTTTATAGTTAAGTAGAGATAAAATGTGGCTGCTGGAGGGTTTCATTAGATCCTAAGATCTAGGTGCAGTGCTCTCAAATCCAAGGCTTCTCACTGACGAAGGCTACAAGCTAGAAACTAGTCTGGGGATATTGGATGAGTAGGCACTAGATGGGGATTTATGCATGAGCCTTCTGGCATCCATTGATTACTCTAGCTTGCAGTGTGGCATTATGTATAGTGAGTTTTTGACTGTTTTAATAAGATTTATAAGCAAGCATAAGAAATGGTGATCATGTGATGTTTATTGACTTAAAACCAATCCTGCTTAATAAGATATTGGTGGCTATGGTTATTAAAGAACCAGACACCAAAATGTATGGGTAGTAAACTGAGTTTAGACTTATATGACTATATAAGCTGATAGGCTTGGATTAAGAATATTAAGGTGTTTTCAAGATTCAGTTTTCTAGTTAATTGGAGATAAAAGGTGGCTGCTGGAGGGTTGCATTAGATCCTAAGATCTTGGTGCAGTGCTCTCAGATCCAAGGCTCCTCACTGACGAAGACCACAAGCCAGAAACTAGTCTGGGGATATTGGATGACTAGGCATTAGATGGGGATTTTATGCACATGGCTTCTGGCATCCATTGATTACTCTAGCTTGCAGTGTGGCAATACGTATAGTGAGTTTTTGCCTGTTTTAATCATCATCATCAACTATTATCAATCCACTGCAGGATGAAGGTCTCTCCAAGTTTAATCCATCTCCGATCTTTAGCTTCTCTTTTCCACAACACATCTGCACATTTTCTTATTTCATCCATCCATCTCACATGTGATCTTTTTCTGGGTCTTTTAGAATCTCTTGGAATCCAGTTTAAAATTTCAATTGTCCATCTATTATCATTTCTTCTAGCAATATATCCAGCCCAACTCCATTTCAATCTTTTAATTTTTTCAATATGGTCAGTTGTCTTACCCATACATTGCATTTTCGATCTCTTCTTTTTACTCCCAACATACATCTCTCCATACTCCTTTAAGTGGAAATGTAAACGACAGCATTATATTGCTTTAACTACATAACTATTTTTAATTTTCATTCTTATTTGATATTCAATTTTACTTTAACATTTTTTAAATTTCTCTGCAGTATTAATGACTTTACAATTATTTAATTGCTTCACAATACTTGTCTTAAAGATACTCATCTTTCTAAAACAATGTTATTTGGGATTAATTCATTTTGAATGAAGAACTTTAAATTCCTAATAATAACTTGCTTATCATGACAAGAATATTGTTTAAATATCTCCTATAAAATTATGCATATTTTAACAAAAAAATCTTTGACTTAGTTAAATTATGTTATGTGGATATAAATTTATGCTATTATTATAAGAAAACATTTATTATCATTCAATAGCAGCATAAAAAAAGAATTTTAATTTATTATGTCTATTTCATATCAAAGAGAGAATTGTATTTTCTTGGCTCTGTGGAAAGAAAACAATTGTCTTATATTATTCCAGAAATGTTATAATATTAAATACTTCATTATAGTATATTATATTATTCCAGAAATGTTATAATATTAAATACTTCATTATAGTATTTATGAATTATAAATGTAATAACTGAAACACAGGCTTGTTATATACCTGTGGCTATATATATGTAATGTAGGGTATATGAGCACAGACTTTCACACCACCCACCCCTCTCCACTCTATCTAATAACACTGATACACCTAAACACATATATGCTAAAAAGATAAATAATCACCAATATACGTATTTCATGCTAAACCAGCAATCATCAGTTGGTCCAGACTATCATCTTTACACACATATATAGTATAAGTGCTCAGATATATATTAAGATAGACTATCCTCATAGTTTAATGGACAGGCTTCAATCCACTCCTCACTCCAACTCTTCAACCGTCCATCCAATTGAAAATCTGATGATGGAATGCTCAAAGGCCACCCTGAGGCCGAGATTATTGTCACACCCATGTTGACCTAAGGTCAATCTGAACCCCACATGTACAGGACGTAATCCATTTAATACATATGCAAGGATGGGCAGACATCTCTATAATGTAATAACTGAAACACAGGCTTGTTATATACCTGTGGCTATATATATGTAATATAGGGTATATGAGCACAGACTTTCACACCACCCACCTCTCTCCACTCTATCTAATAACACTGATACACCTAAACACATATGCTGAAAAGATAAATAATCACCAGTATGCGTATTTCATGTTAAACCAGCAATCATCAGTTGTTCCAGACTATCATCTTTACACACATATATAGTATAAGTGCTCAGATATATATTAAGATATACTATCCTCATAGTTTAATGGACAGGCTTCAATCCACTCCTCACTCCAACTCTTCAACCGTCCATCCAATTGAAAATCTGATGATGGAATGCTCAAAGGCCACCCTGAGGCCGAGATTATTGTCACAGCCATGCTGAGCTAAGGTCAATCTGAATCCCACATGTACAGGACATAATCCATTTAATACAACACAGGCTTGTTATATACCTGTGGCTATATATATGTAATATAGGGTATATGAGCACAGACTTTCACACCACCCACCTCTCTCCACTCTATCTAATAACACTGATACACCTAAACACATATGCTGAAAAGATAAATAATCACCAATATACATATTTCATGCTAAACCAGCAATCATCAGTTGGTTCAGACTATCATCTTTACACACATATATAGTATAAGTGCTCAGATATATATTAAGATAGACTATCCTCATAGTTTAATGGACAGGCTTCAATCCACTCCTGTACATGTGGGGTTCAGATTGACCTTAGGTCAACATGGGTGTGACAATAATCTCGGCCTCAGGGTGGCCTTTGAGCATTCCATCATCAGATTTTCAATTGGATGGATGGTTGAAGAGTTGGAGTGAGGAGTGGATTGAAGCCTATCCATTAAACTATGAGGATAGTCTATCTTAATATATATCTGAGCACTTATACTATATATGTGTGTAAAGATGATAGTCTGGACCAACTGATGATTGCTGGTTTAGCATGAAATACGTATATTGGTGATTATTTATCTTTTCAGCATATATGTGTTCAAGAGTATCAGTGTTATGAGATAGAGTGGTGGGTGGTGTGAAAGTCTGTGCTCATATACCCTATATTACATATATATAGCCACAGGTATATAACAAGCCTGTGTTTCAGTTATTACATTATAGAGATGTCTGCCCATCCTTGCATATGTATTAAATGGATTATGTTTTGTACATTTGGGGTTCAGATTGACCTTGGTTCAACATGGGTGTGACAATAATCTCGGCCTCAGGGTGGCTTTTGAGCATTCCATCATCAGATTTTCAATTGGATGGACAGTTGAAGAGTTGGAGTGAGGAGTGGATTGAAGCCTGTCCATTAAACTACGAGGATAGTCTATCTTAATGTATATCTGAGCACTTATACTATATATGTGTGTAAAGATGATAGTCTGGACCAACTGATGATTGCTGCTTTAGCATGAAATACGTATATTGGGATTATTTATCTTTTCAGCATATATGTGTTTAGGTGTATCAGTGTTATTAGATAGAGTGGAGAGAGGTGGGTGGTGTGGAATTATAAATGGAAATATCAATATTCTTAATATTATTTTCAATGAAATTTCATATAAAAATTTGTGTTAATAATGTATGTCTGCTCTCTCATCATTGGTCTGAAAACTGCTTTAAGAATATTTTAAGAATTGTTTCTTCTGCTTATTATTATTTAATAAAATGCTTTCAATGCTCAATGGCTATTTTATTGTCAAATCGTTATTGCTTATTACATGAAAAATTTATTAAAATGATCATATATACACATTTCTGCTAGCATTATTTTAAATATTTTCTATTTAAATATAATTGTGAATTACTATTTATATTACTTAATAATGTCACATTATGTGCAGGATATCTTCATGGTCTACAGTATTTTTTTTTGCTTTAGTAACAGTATCCTATTTCCCAGTTGGAAACAAAAGCAAGTTTTATTTAACAAAAGCAAGTTTTATTTTACTTTATAAATGGTAAAAGGGTTTAAGTTTTAATATTTATGATTTTTGCTTATGTCATTTTTATATCATATCATTAGGGTATAATTTTATATTCTAAGTCAAAATTCTCAGAATATTATCAGTTGATAATATATTTTGAAAGTGTTATTTGTGCCCTTATGAATTATTTATTTATTGAAGGTATATAATTATGCTAAATAAAGTATAAGTGGATGTATATTTTTATTGCTTATTTTATTACATAAATTTACTAAGCTAGATTTAGCATTAATTATTTATCATTTGTATACATCTGTTAGTGATTATATTTGTTTAAGAGATGGTAGCTTAGTCTCATTTTCTATGAATGTTTATCTTGCCAGTATAGTTTTGAAGATTGTAGATTACGCTTTGTCTATGTTATTATATTTTCAAATATATTTCATGGACCTTTGTTCTATTAAAGCATAGAGCTTTGTTTAAGGCAAATTCAGTTATTATTCTTTGATGATTCATCCTCATTGCTTCATAACTAGAGATTAAGTCCTAGTTCATTTATTCACTGTTCTCAAAAATAGGTGCATTTATTTGTAAGTTTATGCCATCAACCTTTTTTTTTACCTTTATTGCGCCATCCAAATGTGGATTTTGTTGGTAGTATAGTTTGTATAAAGTCATGGATAATATATTACCATGACTTAATCCTGGCAATTGATGTTTTTCATCAGGTATTGAGGAATGACACCCTTATCTTTTGTTACACAATTATTTTATCTGAGTGTAAGTTATATTGTTGATGTGTAGGTCCTGTAATTATGCTTTGTTCATACTTACTCAAAATTTTAAATTATGTTTTTGCAGTAAATAATGTAGATCTTCTGTAATATCCATCTTTCATTGGATTGGTAAGCTTATAATTTTAAATTGTATTAAATATTCATAAGGAATATTTTTATAGTATGAATGTTAAGTATCAGAAAGCCATATTCAAATTTGTAGAAAGTTTTATGGACAAGCTATATTAATATTTCTTTATTTATTTTTCCATAATAAACTTGTAAGCTGTAAATTTTCTCATATTAAAAAAAAACTTATCTGTATAAGTTTTTGCTTAATGGCACTAAAAGATATATCAGATTTGTTCTTTGTTTAATCTGAAAATATTGTTTTATAGTTAAATTTTTCTTATAGTCATTTTTCTACATGATCCATTCATTATTTAGAAATCTAATGAAAACCACGAGTAGTATAAATTAATTCAAATCTTTATGCATTAAGAGTACATGGGTATTAAAATTTTGACATGAGTCAATTTAATGAAATTGCATCTAAGATATTAGAAATATCTCTAAGAAAGACATGGTTTTGTTGAAGAAAAAATCATAATTGCATATTTATCATTCAAGATCACTTTAGTCAATTTTGTTTGTTTGTTAAAGATCACTATGCTGATTTTAAATTATCTTTCATATTTATAAGATTATGCTATTATTCTATAAGTTCTGTTTATGAAATCACTTCATTTAAGTTCAGAAATGTTTAAAGTAGGTTTATTAATGTAATATTTAGAATGATCGTAAAATCCCTCATCCATTCTCAATATCCGAATGTTATCCTAGTAGATTATTTTTCTTTTATTCTAAATTAAGTTTGTCATGTTTATTTTAAAATATTAATATTATTATCATCATAATTGTGGGGGTCATTATCTTAGGGTTAAGAGTATGTCTCACTATTCTTGTCACTATGATTTCATTCTTTGCTAAATAATCCACAAGAGTTAAAAGCGTATTTATTTTATTGTAATCAAATTTAATCATATTTACCCTGAGATATCCAATTTATTTACAAACCATCTTAGTAAAGAAATTATTATTGCTAAAGAAGAAAGTTTCAAATAAGATATCATTGTGACAAATATTTAAGAAAACATGGTATATTTTATAAATGAAATGTTTCCTCTGATCATTGCAATAAAATACTTAAAAGATTGATAAGAAATGTGGTAGTGGTAGATGTAAAGAATTTTAGTATAATCTTTAATGACTTTTGTAAGAGTATGAGAATTCTCCTCTTAAGTCATTGATGTCTTTTTATCTTAATGATAATTATTTCAATTATTTAACCTTTTTTTCTTATTATTGTGGCATATGATATATTTGAAACTCACTGAGATTAGCTTGTACAATGTTTTGTTTTTATCCCTTATTGGTTATTAGACATTTATTTTTCCGTTAGCTGCTTTTAATTGGATTATAATTTGGCATGCCTGATGTGTTGACTTTCATTCGGTTGTAAGATACTGAGTGATCATCTGAAAGAAGCATTGGTGTCAATAGTTAGTTTATATATTTGTAGGTTACAGTATATATACACATGTGCCAACCTTTTACAGTGTAATATTTCTGCTAAGAGAGAATATATTTGATGTACATGAATGCCACTTTAATAATTATTCTTTGACATACATATGCACAAAAACTAAACAAATAATACAAGAATGAAAATTTACTATAAATATTTTAATAATATTAAATCAAGCTATCACTTCCAACGTAAAGCTATAACAACAAATTGAAAATTAAATTAAATGGCTGAGCGCTTTCAAGATGTACTTCTCATATTCATACCCAGTTATGATCATTTCTTTGAAATCATTATATAAATAAATCTGATATGCAAATGAGTCACTAAGACCATCTTTTAGATATCGCAAAACATGCATTCTTACGATTAATGGTGAAAGAGTCCTCTGCTCTAAAGTATGCTTCTTTTACTGAGCGACATGATGTTAGGCGAAAAGTAAAAAAAAGCATACTTTATAGCAGAGGACTCTTTCGCCATTAATCGTAAGGATGCATGTTTTGCGATATCTAAAAGATGGTCTTAGTGACTCATTTGCATATCAGATTTATTTATATAATGATTTCAAAGAAAGGATCATAAATGGCTATGAATATGAGAAGTACATCTTGAAAGCGCTCAGCCATTTACTTTTCAATTTGTTGTTATAGCTTTACGTTGGAAGTGTGAAAGCACGATTTAATATTATATTGGACAACGTAAAGTATAAATATACAGGTTATTACAAATATTTTATAAATTTTATTTAATATGTATATTTTTTTAAAAAGGTAATGACAGAATATGAAAATTATGTTATACATTAAATTGAAAAGTTCTGTTCCTGTAATTGTTAATCTAAGAAAACTCTTAAGATGTAATTATATGGAATACTAAAATTACTTTGCTATTCAAATGATTTAGACTTCTTGCCTCACAAAAAATTACCAATCCAGGATGGATTAAGGGAGTTTGTCATTAATTGAAAGATTCTTTGATTCCTTTTTGAAGTCTAAAGAAATCAAGCAGGGTAAATTCTTAAGATCCTTGCTATACATTCATATCATTACAGTTCTTACTATATGTTAAACAAATATGAATGAGCTGCTCAACAATATACATTATCTAGCATAAAGAATTCACTAGCCTTTTATCTCTCCAAAACATCATGGTCTTTTAAGTTGCATAATTGTTTTTGTCTAAAACATCTTTTTTTTTAAAGGTAGAATGACCGTGTGTGAATGATCTTTTTCAAAAATAATTACAATTATTCAAAACTATTTAGTCATTCACAGGAGGGTATAAAGTTGTTAGTCAAGGCAGTAATTGATAGCATAAAGCAAAAGTGCTAAGAATTTAATTGTCTGCCCAGATTGCCATAAGTTTCTACAACTGTCAAGTGTTGGTGGCCAAGTGGTTAGCATAGCTACCTTCCAAGCAACTGGCCCGGGTTCACTTCCTAAAAAAAAGTTTCTACAACTGGAGATCATTTTCAACTGAAAGAAGTTTATGTGTATTAGAAGAATTGTCTAATTTGAATGAGACATTGTTGAACTTGTTAATATTGGAAAAAAAGATAAAGAGATAATTTAAAATGTGGAGATATTAAAAATATAGGTGGACTACATTTACCATGAATAAAAAAAATAGATTGACAATATATCAGAGTAACAAGAGTAGATTATGCAACTTAATGGGAAGATACCAAATAAAGATAATTTCAGGTTTATGATCCACCAAATTCTCATTTTGGTGAAGAAATAGAGAATTTATATATAAATGTATAAAATGTTTTTGATCACAACAAACATTCTAAAATTACAGGAACACTAGAAATGGGAAATGACTGAAAAATGAAAATACTATGGGTAAATTTGATTATAGTGATAAAAATGAAAGGGCATGGAAATTTGCAGGGGAAAAAACATTGTATATTATTTTTTTTTTAAGAAAAGTATTAAATGGAAGCATCCAAATGGCAATAAACTGATAATATTCTGACTAACAGAAAAGATATATTTCACAACTGTAATGTTTTTAATAGATTAATACTAAAAGTGATACTTGTAGTGAAATTTAAGACATGTGTGCCAATACAAAACTAAAGAGACAGAAACTATTTTTAAAAGACAATATTGACAATTGATATCCCTAACTTAATAACTCTCCAACGAACTTAAATTCAAGTTTGTTAATAATTTTAAAAGTGATAGACATTAAACATAATTCCAGTTTGTCAAATATCAATAAGAAAATAACATACTCTATTAAGAACTGCAACAAAGATAGAAATATGAAAATATTTTAAAATGATCCATTAATAACTAAATCTCTGAAATTCTATGAAATGATATAAAGAATTAATAATGATATAAAAAAGGATAATTGTGAATTGACAAGGAAAATTAAAGAATAAGTCTCAAAAAATAAAAGATCATCTTGATATTGAAAGTAAATAGTTTCAGCAATAAAGAATAGATAAAATATATGAAGGTTCTATAAATAATTTTATACTAGTAAAGAACTAGAAACTATTAGTGATATAATTACTGTCTTTCATAAAGAGATGAGATGCAAGTAAATGTAGGAAAAAGAGAAAAGTTCCAGAAAATGATGGAATTATAATTCATATATTAAAAGTAAAGAAATCGAAAAACTGCTGCCAAAATTTTATACTAAATGTTTAACTAATAAAGATGTACCATATTGATATTTTAAGGTCATGAAGAAATTACAAATTATTAACTTCATTAGTTTTTTATAATTTCAATAAAAGATCGTTATCAATATAATTAAAACTTGACTACTGCTAAATTTGGAGTCAAATCATAAGTTGTTTTTAAGAGTGATATTCGATCACATCCAAATATTGAGATACTTCAAACTTTAATGGACAGGCTTCAGTCTTCTCCACTCTCCAACTCTTCAGTCATCTATATCATTGAGAATCTGATGATGGTAGGTTCAAAGCTCTTGTTTGGCAATTTTGTTGTCATATCCATGCTGACTGTAAGCCAGTCTGACTCCTAATATATAGGACCTTAAGTCCATTTAAATACACAGAAGAGGAATGTGCAGAATACAGGCTAAGTCATCTGATGAGTTCTGCTTCAGCATGAAATATGTATATTGGAGATTATTTATTTTTTTCACATGTATGTTGGCATTTGTATCAGTTGTGTAAGATAGAGTGGATGACATGTTAACTGTCCAGTTTGGGTTCAAATCCTTCTAATTATATGAAGCTTAATTATCTATAGTATACTATATTTAAAAATTACAGATTCAACTTGTATTCTTCCCATCCCTCATTTATGTACTTAAATAATTTTAAGATCCTATATATGAGGGATCAGAATGACTTATGGTCAACATGGAGTATGACAACAAAATTGGCAAACAAAAGATTTAAACATGCCCTCATCAGATTTTCAATGATATGGATGGCAGACGAGATGGAGAGTGGAGAAGATTGAAGCCGGTCAATTAAAGTTTGAAGATTTGTTATCCTAATGTAAACTGAGCACCGATTATACACATGTTGGAGATGATGATCTGGACTAACTGCCGAATCCTGGCTTCGCATGAAACACGTATATTGGAGATCATTTATCTTTTTTACATGTATGTGGTCATGTGTTTCGATTGTATAAGATGGAGTGTATGACTAAAAAAGCTTGAAAGTTTGAGTTCAAATCCCCTTTAATTGCATACTAAATATAATAAATACATAAAGGGTATACATTTTAACTTATAGCAGAAATATATATCAACTATAAGTGACCAATTAATTTAAAATATGATATAGTTTTTCATTTACAGTGCCATTGCTAAAAAATAATAGATAATTTTTTTATATATTAAATGCTTTTATTGACCGAGCATTAAAAAAAAAATTGTTTCTTCAAGCACAAGTGGGTTTTTTACATTTAATTTGAAATACTATTAACTTCATGATTTTGAATATAAAAAGAAAATCTTTTCGCAATAAGATTTAATAGAAATTATGTTAATATTAAAAAATTAGACAATTTACAAATAGTTTACCAATATTCTTATATGAAAGCACTTATTTATAATAATATAGTTTAAAATCACTATTATCATTTTAAGCTATTATCGATCCACTACAGAATAAAGGTGTCTTTAAATTTAATCCAGTTTTTCTATTTTAGTCTTTTTTCCATTTAATACCAGTAAACTTTTTTATTTCACGATTCATCTTGTGTGTTCTCTTTCTGTGACTTTTTCAATCTCTTGAAATGCAATTTACAACCCAATTTTTTTCAGTCTTTTAATCATTTTCTCATTATTTCCACTATACAATCTCTTCTTCCTTTTTTATGTGATCTGAAGTTTCCATATTGTTTTTCTTTTTGTTAAATGTTTTAAAGTTTAAATCCACAAGCAAGAACTGAAAAAATACATTTATTAAAAACCTTCATTTTCAAATAAATATGCACATTTTCTTTTGATATCAAGCTATTTCTATCAATTCTATAATTAATTTCATTCATTATGTTTCTATCTATATTAATAATTTGACCAAGATATATGTACTTATTAACTTCTAATTCATAATTATCAATCTTTATTTTCTTTTGAGAAAATACATTTAACATTATTATATTAAAATTAAAAGCGTGTGAGCGCTTGAAAGAGAAACTATAGAGAGTGCAAAAAATATTAAACGCTAAGCACTTTTAAGACCATTTGCCTCACATTATTTAATATTTATCTTTAATCTTACTCTGTTCTTGGTTGATAATTCTTCCAAACTTTTCTGACACTCTGAAGCATTATATTAAAAATCAATCAATATCATCTGCAAAATTTATATGACTTAAATAAGATCTATGAATTTTTATTCCCTTAACTACCCATTTTAAACTATATAATTCTTTTTGTAATTACAAAAAGTTTTAGAAATATGAAATCACCCCGTTTATACTCATCAATATTAATCTTGTTGTTATCATATAATCTGATCACTGCTGTTCCATTTTGATAATTATTCTTCATATTATGATAATATCCTTGTTCTATATTATAGTAATTCAAAGCTTTATTCATTTTGAAAGTGCTATTAAATGAATTTGAATACTTTAACATTGCAGTTCAGTATTATTTAGGTAATTCTACCAAAATATGACAAAATCAGCGAAAAAATATATTCAAACTATAGTATTGTAAACGAGCATGTCCATTTCGCGTTTTAAGCTTGGAAATGCAGCTAGGATACAAATTTTTAAAAATTGATGAATTTGAATACTTTAACATTGCAGTTCATTATTATTTAGCTAGTTCTACCTAAATATAAAAAAATCAGCGAAAAAATATATTCAAACTGTAGTATTGTATACCAGCATGTTCATTTCGCATTTTAAGCTTGGAAATACAGCAAGGATACAAATTATTAAAAATTGATGAATTTGAATAGTTTAACATAGCAGTTTAGTGTTATTTAGCTAATTCTACCTAAATATGACAAAATCAGCGAAAAAATTCATTCAAAATATTGTATTGTATACAGCATGTTCATTGCGCGTTTTAAGCTTGGAAATGTAGCCAGGATACAAATTTTTAAAAATTGATGAATTTGAATACTTTAACATTGCAGTTCAGTATTATTTAGCTAATTCTACCTAAATATGACAAAATCAGCGAAAAAATATATTCAAACTATAGTATTGTATACCAGCAGGTCCATTTCGCGTTTTAAGCTTGGAAATACAGCTAGGATACAAATTTTTAAAAATTGACGAATTTGAATACTTTAACATTGCAGTTCAGTATTATTTAGCTAATTCTACCTAAATATGACAAAATCAGCGAAAAAATTCATTCAAAATATAGTATTGTACACCAGCATGTTCATTTCGCGTTTTAAGCTTGGAAATACAGCTAGGATACAAATTTTTAAAAATTGATGAATTTGAATACTTTAACATTGCAGTTCAGTATTATTTAGCTAATTCTACCTAAATATGACAAAACCAGCGAAATAATTTATTCCAAATATACTATTGTATACGAGCATGTTCATTTCGCGTTTTAAGCTTGGAAATACTGCAAGGATACAAATTTTTAAAAAGTGACGAATTTGAATACTTTAACATTGCAGTTCAGTATTATTTCTTAATATAAACTGAGACCTGATTGTATATAGGTGTAGATGGTAATCCAGACCTACTGATGAGTGTTGGTTCAGCACGAAATATGTATATTGTAGATCATTTATCCTTTTCACATGTATATGGTCATGTGTATCAGTTATATAAGATGGAGTGGATAAATGTAGGGAGCTTGAAAATCTGAGTTCAAATCCTCTCTAATTACATCTAGTTTAAGTATACATACAATACTTATATTTAAATATTACATATTTTATATGTCCACATAATAAGGATGGGATTCCACTCTTATTGTTAAAAGGTTGCCTTGACAACAGTTTGAAAATTGTTATTGATATTGGGATTGTCTAAGTATTGACTGGTTTTTAATGATAATAATATATGTGTATATAAATGATTAATAAAAATATAAATATTTTTTAAGTGAAAAGTGTTTAACATTTTTACTTTGGAAATTTTATATTTTTTTAAAAAATGCTTATGAAAACTATATTGTAAATGAACTATATTTAATACATATAATTTTACTTTACATCAATTTCACACATATAGTGTATATATATTACTAGAAATTTCTCCAATAAGTTAGTGCATACTTTTTTATAACTGTATGTAAGAAACTAGGTCATCTACTTAAAAAATTAATGTGTCCTATCATTTTTATAGATATTTTACACAAATATATAAACATTCAACAAATTATGTTGAATATATTAAACATCAATTTTAAAAAATCTTTATACTGCCCTCTAACAAGCTAACACATAAACAAACAAACATAAATTTCAACTGCAATAAAAGCATTTAAAAAAAAAAGTGCATACAAAAATAATATTTTATTATTCAATCACCTTCTTAATTATACAATTCTAGAAAAAAAAATTTTTGATAGTACTTTCAAAAAACTTTACATAAAACAATTTGAAATGTGTCTAAAAGAAAACAGATAAATGCATGGTTTCAAAACATTGTAAATTATTTAATAGTTTACGTATTGAATTAAAAAGGTTGCAACTTTATAGGCAAATAAAGAACAAATTAAAAAATATATTAAAGAAGAGGAAAAAAAATAGTATATATAAAAAATATATATGAATATCTAATGTTATATAATCAATATTTTTATTATGTAATTAATAAATTATTGAAATTTAATTATTATTAACATATTTTATAGGTAGTTGTTTTGTTGACATCCATGCCGCAGGATGTCCTTTTTTTTAAAATAATATACATTATGAACATTCCCAGGCCTTTTTTTTAAAATTTGAATTGCTGGTTTTTGAATTACTTGTTTTTGACTTCTTTTTTTTTATTTAAAAATAAATTAACACAAATTTTATTTCATTTTTTGTAAACATTTATTTTTATTAACATCAACAAATAATAAATAAATATAAAATAAAATCAACATATTGTAAAAATTCTATAGTATAATGTTACATTTGTTTTGTCTTTCGGCTTTTTTAAAAAAGTAACTTCAAAAAAATGATAAAGTTATAGTGTTTTGTACACAATTAAAGAACATAAACAAACTCAAAATTTAGTTGGCCTTTTTTTTTGTATTATATCTATAAAGATATTATATACGGGATAGATAAAGGTGACTAATTCCGTGTGTGGTAAATTCAAAAAATCAGGTATATTAATATTTAATTGAGGTTTAAAGTGTATGTATCTGTGCTAGAGATAATCTCTAGTTTGTAGTATGTTTAGTAATATTCATTAGTGTATTTAGCAGAAATGGATGGCGACAGGGTTGGGAGTGGAGGGAGTTTGACAATAGTAAATGAAAATGTAATAAATAAATCACACAAACGAACTTTAAACCTAGTTGACTTTTTTTTTGGAATGCCGCTTTTTTTTTTTTGATACACAAATAAATAATACAAACAAAGTTTATTGGATTGCCTTTTTTTTAAAAAAAAAAACAATTATCAACAAGTTCAAAGTTATTATGCTTTTTTTTGTGTGTGTGACATCAATAAATAACATAAACAAAGTTTTTTTGGATTACCGCTTTTTTTAAAAAGTTGTCAACAAGTTCAAAGTTATTAACCTTTTTTTTTTTTGGTTACACAAATAATTAACACCAACAAATTTTAAACTTTGTGGGTTTTTTTTTTGGGATTTGTGGTTTCGGCTTTTTTAAAAAAGTAACTTCAAAAAAATGATGAAATACAGTGTTTTGTACACAATTAAAGAACATAAACAAACTCAAAATTTAGTTGGACTTTTTTTTTTGTATTGCCGCTTTTTTTAAAAAATATCATCAATAAATTTTTTTTTTAAGTTAAACTTAATAGATTTTTCTTTTTAAGTTATGACACTTTTTTTATTTGTAAAAATAACATTTTTAACTAAGTTTAATAACTTTTTTTTTTTAAAAAAAAAAAAAAAACAAATTTAAAACTTAGAAGGCTTTTTTTTTGCCTTGTGCCAATTTCTTTAAAAACTAACATCGACAAAAATATAAGTTTTTACGATTTTTTTTTTTTTGCTATAAAGATAAACAAGTTTAGTAGGGTTTAAAAATAACATTATTTTCTCGTGGAGATTCTCGTTATGTGTTTTAGCACATAAATCGTGACATCCTGCAGCGTGGATGTCCACAAAACAACTACCATTTTACATTATGTTTAAAATTGCATATAAATATATAAAATGTTATACAAAATTTCTTCTACATAAAAGTGTAACTAGGACTTAGTAGAAGAAAAATGACCATTTGTATAAATATATTTTCATTTATATTAAATGAATGAATGTAATGATGCATTTATTTTAATAAACAGTATTATTTATTTTTAAAACAAAATAAAAAGAAAAAATACATAATTTTTTATACATAGTAATTGTAATTTTGTTGCTATTTATTATCTTCAGAATCATGTTTAATGGATCCTTAACTTATCAGTTTCATTTAATTCTGTTTAAAATTATTTTCTGGGGTTTCAAATAAATTTTCATTGTCTTATACATTTTTCTTTTTTGTCTAACAAATGTTAAGCAATGCTAGAGTGATTTATAGGTTTGATATTCAAGTTGTTTTTAAGACCACATTCAGAATGCATCTAAATTAAAATCTAACTTTTATTAACTAGATTTTGAATCATTTTAAAAATTAACAGAACTGTATAAGAATCTCAATGGTATCTTGGTCAGTAAAATGACTTGCTTCATGGTAGTTCAAAACACTTCTCTCGGAAACTTTATAATCACATAAACAACATTTAAGCATTTCCGTATTCTTCTGATAAACGTTGGTGGATTTTTTTACTTTATTAAAACATGATTGCAATAAATGAGTCATATGGATATTATTTATATGTTCTGTCAGATTATCTTCAGATATAGTTTTGAAATCACAAAATTTGCAAAGGATTATATTTTTCCTCATATGATTTTTTTCATGTCTTTGAAAAAGATACTGAGAAGCAGTGCTATAATTGCAGAAGCTGCATAGATAAGTGTTTGTGCTAGTATGACCTACTTCATGAATTTTTAAAATACTTTTTATAGTAGTTTTGTAATTACAGAGTGTGCAATGAAAATAGGTTTTTTTCCTATGAATTCTTTTATGTAATGTTAAATATTTTTTCGTAGGTGCATTATAATCACAGAAGTTGCAGATGAAAACTTTTTCACCAGTATGAAGCCTTTCGTGTGCTTTTAAACGGCTTTCTTCAGCATTCTTATAATTGCACAAACTACATTGGTAATATTTTCTTAAAATATGATTCCTTTCATGTTTTTTAAAATAGGATTTATTAGCAGTCTTATACTCACACATAGCACATTTGAAAGGTTTTACTCCAGTATGATGACTTTCATGTATTTTAAAGTAAGCTTTTGCAGATGTATTATAACTGCAAAATGTGCAATGAAAAGGTTTTTCTCCAGTGTGTGTGCTTTCATGGCTCCTTAAGGTTACTTTTTCAGATGTCTTATAGGTGCACCAGACACACTGATACGGTTTTTCTCCTGTATGAGTTATTTTGTGTCTTCTTAGTCGGTTTTTTGAAGATGTTCTGTAACTGCACCAGGGGCAAAGGAAAGGCTTTTCTCCAGTATGAATTCTTTCATGAGTTTTTAATTGCTCTTTCCATCTAGTTTTATAATGGCAGAAACGGCACTGAAAGGGTTTTTCTCCTGTATGTATTATTTCATGTACTTTTAATGTACTTTTTGTCTTGCTTTTATAATTACACAAACTGCATTTGAAAATTTTTTCTCCTGTATGCTTCGTTTCATGACTTTGGAGTAAATATTTTTTAGCAGCCGTAAAATCACATAAATTACACCGGAAAGGTTTTTCATCTGAATGATTTATTTCATGTATTTTTAAATAATATTTATAAATTGTCTTGAAATCACAAATGCTGCATTGAAAAGATTTTTCTCCAATATGATTTATGCCATGCATTTTTAAATAACATTTATTGTTTCAAAATCACACTGTAAAAATTTTTCTCTTGTATGAAGAATATTTATGCATTTTTAAATTAGTTTATATAAGTCTTGAAATCACACCATATATATATATAAAGACTTTTCTTTACTACGAATTCTCCCAGGTTTTTTTCAATTACGTTTTGAACAGACTTGTAGTCATGTAGTCAACAAGAACAATTGGAAGGTTTTTATCTGGCGTGATTTATTTCATAGACTTTTTTTAAAATAACGTTGTTTACAAGTACTGAAATCATTTAAAGTATTCTTGGTTTATTTTTCTCCACTAAATTCCTTCATATATTTTTAAATTATTTTTTAGCAGTGTTGTAGTCACATTCAAAAATGTTGAAAGGTTTTTATCTAGCAAGAATTATATTCTTCATGTACGTTAAATTACTTTTCATAAAAACTATCTATACCTGTAAGTTACAATGAAAAGGTGTACTTTCTAATGAAATGCCCTTTATTCATTCTAAAAACTCTGAAATAAAGAAATAAATCATTTTTTATGAATTTATTTCCACGAAAGTTATCCAAAGGCTTTCCCCTTTTGCAAATGCATTAGGAATAATCAAAAAATAGTTAAGTCCTACTCTATACAAAAAATTCTCATAATGAGTGATAGATTTTAAAGTAAATTTTTGGATAGCTTTCTACATACAATTTAATTAAAGTTTCCATTCTATATGAATAATTTTGTCTTCCGAGTTAACTTTTTAGGCAATCTTACAATTGCACTTAAAAAATTTTTCTCAACAATAATACATTTTATGTATTTTTTTAAAATTCATTTTTAAAAAATCAGCTTTGTCATCAATCAAGTGAAGATTTACCCTCTGTAAGAATCTTCTAATACATTTTAAAATCCTTTTTCTAAACAGTTTTGTAACTGCACTGGAAAGGCTTTTTAGCAGTATTTCTTTGAATTGTTTCAAACAATCTTTTACATTGGGTATATAATTGCACAAGTTGCATTAAAATTATTTTTTGAAAACTTTTTATTTTAAAAACACTGAAATAAGTAGACAAATCAATCATTCATTATAAATTTGTTTTAGCATTACTAAAGAAATTTCTCTAACAGCTTTCAATCCTAAAAGTACATTGGAAATAGTCAGTAAGCAGCGAAACCTACTCTGTACAAAAGACTCACTTACAATAATTGATGTAGCCAAAATTTTTGCTTAATAATCATGGCCTTGAAATTAATTTTCCAGAGATAATTCCCTGTAACCTAAAAAAAAAAAAAGTGAACCACTGTAACATCATCATCAGTCTGAGTAGACTCAATATATTATATATTATGTTTACATAATTGTAAATAAATTTCCCATAAAAATTGAAAGAAATACAATGGGGTCTGCTACAATGAATTAATTGGTTCCAGAAACTTGTTTGTTATTTAATCTGGATATTGTAGCTTAAAGTAAAATATATTATTTAGGGATAATTGTTCTAGATACATAATCTATACAAAGCAACTATTAAGACAGGAAGAAATGTAATGAAACTCTATAAATGTAAATATACATATAAATTTACTTGTTGTTCATTTTAATTTTAATGAAAACTAAAATAAACTGTTAAAGGCATAATTTAAAAATGTAAACAATCTTATTTAAATAAAAATTCACAAAACATAGATTTAGCCATATTATTTGAATGTTTTTTGCTTGTTATTTTTGTCTTGATGATAAAAAGTAAAATTGAATTTACACTTTCTTGCTATGAATTTTTTTGATTGCATCATAAAGATTTTTAAAAAAGCTATGAAATATTTTGTGATATGTATATTCATCTTATAACAATAAATGTTCAATACAATATTTTTGTTAATTGACAGTTTTATAGCTTGTTCTTATGATTTTTTTATTAGAAGCTATAGTTTAATTGTGCTCACTGCCTCATAGTGAAAATTAAAATGAATTGCATTAAAAACAACCATAAACTAATAAAATATTTTATTTTCATTTTCTCTCTTAGAAAATGTTTCATAGTGATAATCAGGTTTTGGATAGATTCTGAAATATCTTGCTCATGGAAACATTATATCAGCAAATGGCATTTATTTTAATATTTTTGTTTGCTTGTTTTTGGAAAATTAAAATTTTCGCAACATTAATTAATTTTTCTATGTGACAAAGATCTCTATCATTCTAGTATTTATTTTACATATTTGTTGTATAAATTTAATTTAGTGAGAAAAAATCTTTAGCTCTAGAAGCCTTTGCTATAATAGACTTTACTGTCTGCACTTAAAATAGTTTAAATAAATTAACATTACTCTCAAGATAAACATCAAACTCTTCAGCTATATAATAAAATAACAAAACTATCTATCATAAAAAACACTATATTTGTGATATCACATAAAGCAAACAAAAATACAAATCAATGTAATATATATATTGTAACGTTTATTTATATATGTTGCAAATATATTGGCATTTGGTAGAAGCTAAAAAATAAAAGTAGATTTAGATTTTTTTTTGACTAATTTTTTTTTAAAAAAAAATAACATACAATGAAAGTTAAATTATTCTTTCGTTTTTTTTTTATGTAATTAGAAATAAAAGTTAGAATTGGAGAGAACAAAAGACACAAATTACCAATCTAGATAAGAGAAAGTAAAAATATTTCAACTAATTAAAGATGGCAGAATTATGCTGAAAAAAATAGAGACTTTGTAACATAAATTTTATAAAGAATATATAAGATTATCAACGGATATTTGGACAAACAAAAGATATGCGCAGAAGTTGGAAAACTGGGCCTCTAGAGAGTATAAAAGGCAGAGATCAGTTTGAAGGACATCTTGTTCGTTTTTTTTCTCTAGTTGGTCTTGGATAACATTAATATATCCAAGATCGCTCTTCGCTGAAGGAATTCGGCATGTCGCAGTGAACCGGAGCTCCTGAAGACATCGGACCTAAGGATGTACACCAGGAAAAGCCTTCGTGACCGACTGGGGAAATGGACCACAAGATCAAGCAATAACCAAAAGGCCGAGCTCATTATAACCAAAAAAACTATGCATAGTTATCTACTACTGAATTCATGAAACTTACCGGTAAGAATAATTATCCTGATTGTGATAAAGTTAACTATTTAAAACTACTCGTAAAAATATACATATAAAAGAATCCCGATAGTGACTTTAATTTTTCTATATGAGAAGACACTTATTTAACCAAGAACTTTTTGTTTATTTTAACTGATATTTATATTTTCTGGATATTTCCCACCTGAATTAAATGTGTTCTCTCCAAGGTATTAATTAGCTACTTAACATGAAGTATTTTAGTTTGTCAAAATTAAAAATATTTCTAATATCAATTCTCATTTGTGCGTTATTAATAATAGTTATTATTTTTTATTATTAAATTTATTTTTAGTGTAATAAGATTTAAACGTAAGTTACCTTTGCCAATATGTTTCAATACGCCCAGGACTAATAATCGTAAAAATCATTAATTCTCATTACGGTAGAATTACCGCCCCTTAAAAAAAAAATATAATAAAAATCTTTTTATTTTTTTTGTTTTACAACTTGCAAGAGGTGCTGGCGACATATTTCAGCGGATTCTTAGGAATTCTGGCGCCCATAGTAAATAAAATTAAAAGTTGATTTTGTCAATAGCACAATTCGTAACAATTAATAGGCTGAAGTTGATCAGGAAAAATAGCTGTGTTTTTAGAATAGAAATACAACGTTCTTCTTTTTTGACATAGCTTGATCAACTCACGCGCAGTTTATATTAGCGTGTAGAGGCCTAGCAAAACGAAAAACGTTGCAATATATTTTACAGATAAATCCTAGAAATAATAACAAGTATCAAATAGACATTAATGTTAAACCTGAATTTAAAATGGGTTAAGTTACTGAAAGTTTCTCATTAAATAATACTTCATTATTCATATGGAAATATTTATTTTAATTTGTGCTTATTTGTAAAAAAAATACTGATGCTCAAATGTTTATTTAATGAAGAAATATAAAAATTATAGTTGTATTCACAAATGTAATACCTTTAAAATCTATCAGAACAATTAACTATATTTTCAAATAAACTTGAAAAAAATCAGTTTTAGTGACAACAGTTAATCTTATAAAAAGTTAAAATATAAATCAAATTAATTCTCATAATTTGTCATGAAGTGTTTGTTTATATCTTTCAGAATACTACTGTTGTAGAATGGTTTGGGAATCATTGAGCTAGATCACAGTTTCAATCTGCCAAATTATTACAATATTTTAAGAATGGTAATCTGTAAGATGAGGACATTACCTAAAAATAGAGGAATGAGATCTGCAGGGACCAACTGTGGACAGAAATCAATGTTTACTGAAAGAAAACAAAAAATATTGGGAATGAGAATAACCAGAAACTAGCAGAACAACTCAATATAGAGATCAGCTTTTAATACATGTCAGTATCTTCTAAAATAATCTGGCATGAACTTCACCAATAGAAAGTCTGTGCCCAAACTGTTATTTCAAGCTACTGTTTTATATTGGAAATTCTGATGCAGAAGTAAATAATATCACAAATACAATCTAGCTAACCAATGCATCTAAAAACATATTGTATGTTTACACAAATCCTGTTATACATCATCTAACTAATGAATTTATGCATGATGTCTCCAAAAAAGTACATTAAACACAATGCTTTCCTTCAGTTGTAAAAAACAATAACATTGTCAAGCATATCATGGTCCATTAACACTGTCTGTACATATCACAAATGAAGTTTGTGATTAAACTATTTAGAGCCTATTAGGTTCATTTCTTGGTTTAAAGATGACTATGTCATGTCATATTTCAAGATAATCAAACTCAATTGGTCTGGAAAATATATGAATATTACCGTCTCACAGGATTCCTAAATAATGTATTGCTAAGGTTCTGTAGAGAATTCTGAATCATTCAAAAGATTGATCTTGAATGACTTATCTAAACAAGATGTATTCTCTACAAGAATTGGTATAATATGCTAATAAACAATCATTCAGATGTTATATAACTCCATCCCATGGACAAAACAAGTTCTTGATGCAAAATATAGTCCTATATTCTATTACTAAAAATATCAATAATATTTTTATCATTTTTACCTCTATATATATATATAAATAGTGAAATAATCATTTAATAATAGTAGCACTATTTCATTTAGAAAGAAATATTATATATGAAGGCAGGCATAACAGAAAATTAGTTCAAGAGAGGGAGAAATAAGTTCTAAATTGCTACTATAAGCTTAGATATATAAGAAATAATGAATTTATTTGAAAATTTATTGATATATATAGTTTTATTTGAATACTTACATATTGCATTAACTAGTGTGTCTGTGCACTTGTTTATTTAGATTTATATCATCTATAAAAAATTAATTCATTAAAAAATTCCTGATTTTCTTAATAAAATTTTTTTTTATATGTTATTATATGCATATTTCAAATTTTGATAATTACTTACTTAATGTATGATATATATAGGGTATATGAGTACAGACTTTCACACAACCCATTACTCTCCACACTATCACATAACACTGATACATTTGAACACATATATGTTGAAAAGATAAATAAACACCAATATATGTATTTCATGCTAAACCAGCAATCATCAGTTGGTCCAGATTAACATCTCTACATATATATGCTATAAGTGCTCAGATATATATTAAGATAGACAAACTTTATACTTTAATGGACAGGCTTTAATCTACTCCACACTCCAACTGTCCATCCAATTGAAAATCTGATGATGGAACGATCAAAGGCCACCCTTAGGCCGAGATTCTTGTCACTCCCATGTTGACCTAAGGTCAATCTGACCCCTCATGTACAGGGCATAATTCATTTAATACATATACAAGGGATGGGCAGACATCTGTATTATGAAATAACTGAAAAACACAGGCTTATTATATACCTATGTTTATATATGTAATATATAGGGTATATGAGCACAGACTTTCACACAACCCACCACTCTCCACACTATCTCATGAGAATCATTAACAGAGTACTGAAATGTTGAATCTATTTTAGGGGGCTCTTTAAGAATAATACTGGTCCATAATTCATCAATAATCATTTTGCTGGCTGTTTTCCTAGATCTGATTCAATATTTAATATTTTACCCTCTAATTTTTTTTTATCTTCAAAATCACATTCCATCAAAAATTCTTGCTCAGAATATTTTTCAGTATTAAATTGTAATTCATTACATTCAGTACTTGTTGCTTCTGTTTCTTGGTCTACCTCTTCTTGAATTGCATCTTCTCCATTTCTGTTTGTTTACTAGTTAATTACCAAGAGAGCCTAATAATTTTTGTAAATTTTTCTATTTTCTCACTGCTTTCGTTTTTGCCCATAAATTTATCCCTATGTCACAAAAATGTATTAGTATTTTAGAAATCATTTCAGAAAAAAAAATACTTTTCAAAATTATTACAAATTAAGATTCTTAATTGCTTCCTCACATTCATAAAAAATAATCATGGTAATCAACACAGCAAAGAAGTATATAGTAGATATTATTTAATTAGTGCTGAAGATGTTCAAATGTATAAATATATATATAACTTATAACACAATTGACAATTGAAAACATATCTACACTGCTGAAGTTTAAGGCTACACTATCGTACACAGTAGCAACAGTCCTATAGTAACATGGAAAATCCATAACTCACATTATCAAATGATTCCAGCAGAAGTGTTATGATTGCATATTGTGATTTCATTTCATTATATAATGAAACTTCATCAATATTATTATCATTGTTTATTTCCTAAAATAAGTTGAAATGTAATCAAGTAATTGTAACTCATGATAATATACTCATATTTTATAAGTTTGTTTTTCACAGACAAAGAATACATTGCACAGCATTTAATTAACTAAACATGATTGTTTTGAAAAGATAATATACTATCGTAATTTAAAAATAAACTACGTTTTTAAGTATCATTAGCTATATTATTAGAAATAAATGGTAATAGAAATTCATATTCAAAATCGAAATGCTGCCTGCTATGGCTTTGGGCCAGCCCTGCATTTAAAATGAATTTAAATAAAAATAATTATTCAATATGTGCACATGTCTTAGGCAGAGCAGGATGCAGAAGAAATAAATAAAATAATATTTCTGTAGTGTAATTTTCATTACACTATTCTCATGCAAGATAGGGATTGGTTTTTCTCTGATTTTAACATCCTATGAAGGGATGTAATCATAAACAAATGATCAAATACATGTCAAAAGGATCAAAAATCCTTAAGATGTACATTTTGTACTGAACCAGCACTCTTCAATTGGCCCAGACTATATATAAACTCAGAAAAAAATATGCAAATTCAAAACAATCTGATTTATTAATTTACAAGTACTTACTGAAAAGTAATTTTTTTAAAATTTAACTTTCAAATATGTGTGTAATCCAATATTAAATCTTTTAAAATAATAAAATTTGACAGCCATAAAAGATTAAGAATTGCCTTAAGAATTGTGAGCAAATAAGTAGACATTTCAGATTTGTAGAATCAAGTGGAAAAAATTTCTGGCAATATTTGATATAGGACATCTGATCCAAATGTTTATTCTTATACAATATCTCTATGAAGGTATGAATGGAAACATTGCTGGTGTTATATATAGAGCTCGCAAAATACATAATACAAGCTTATGAAATAGGTCATGCGACATCTGACTCAATTTTTTTTTGTAACATTACTGGTGGTTCAAAATCTAAGCAAGTGAAACAAAAACTAGTAATGAGATGCAAATGCCAAGCTATAGTAGACAATATCTAGGATGCCTGATTGGGAGGGAGGGGGCTAATACTGATACATTATTTTGATGTATTTTTATTTTATCAATGGGTCATGCAAAATTTAATTATTCATTTTATTTAAGAGCTACATAGCTATTACCTATATAGTATCGATGGAAGATAGGAATCAAATATTAGGCTCTATGTGTTCTGTTTCCATATTTATGACAATAGTTTTTGGAATAATTTCTAGATTTCATGAAGAAAATATCAAGATGCGATATAGGTTTGAACAGATTAAAAGCAAAAATTATTTTGGTTTTTAGATTAATAGTATAATGGATTAAGATACTGAGATTCAACAAGGATTCAAAGTGCTGTATTTAACATGTTAAAAGATGGGGGTATTCAAGTTAAGAGATAGAGTAATACTTGGTCGGTTAATGAGTAAATAGTTATTCATGAGTAGATAATAAAACAAGGACTCAAAATCATTCTAATGCTCACATTTAATAACTGACAGGCTTAGTAAGTATTGCCAGTTCTTCACTGTGTCTCTATAATAGATTGTTAGAGAGAGGGGGGGGGGTCTTTGTTCCATAGTAGAATAATTAAAGGTTTTTTTTTAAAATCTCTATTTTATATATATATATTGTTAAAGTTTCTATGATGCAGCAAGTCAGAAATCTTTGAAATCTTATTTCTCTACATCTTTTTTCTAACCTATTCCTTCCAGTTTTATCAATAGAATATCTTAATTCATTGTTAAATCATAGATAAATATCTACTTTTGACAGAATTCACATCTCTTTTACTATATTTCACTCTTTTACTTCTTCCATAACCAACTATATTTTATTACAGCATTTTCTAAAATTACTTTAAATAAATTCTACTATTTGGATCTATCAAATAGAAAAATACTATTACTTATTTTCACAACTAATAAGTCTGAAAATTTTCCATCAATATTCCTTTTATTCTTTCTTGTTTTAGTTGTTTCACTTTTAAAAGATAAACAATTTTTCCATTATTAAATCATGACAATAATCTACATCAAATCACTATATGCTTGTAAAATTAACAGACAAGAACTCTCCATACAATAATGCCATCCAGAGTAATCAACGGATGTAAGATTTGTACATAAAATTCCTATTTACCATTCATAAAATTGTAAAAATTGTTTTTAAATTTATTTTGAATCAAAATATTACATTGAAACTTAGTTCTTATTAATTAGAGCTTGTTGTAATGTAAATCTTCTTTGTGTGATTTTTAAGTGAGATCATTATTAATATATAATGTTCTTTTCAACTAAAAACCAGCAAAAAAAATATACACTCTCCTTTTTTTTTTTTTCCACAACTTTATTTTTTCATCACCATATGAACATATTTACTTGTTTAAATATCTAACATTTCGACCACTTAATTTGTAGTCATTTTCAAGGCTCTACAAAATACATATTTATATCTTTATAATTATCAATACAATTACAAATATAAAAATGCATCTATCCTTGTCGTAAAAAACAATATTTCCCTTTCATTTATCAATACATCTTCTTTACATATACTACATCATATGTACACTTCACTTACTTCTTTACTCCCCAAACTTTTGTTTTTGTACATATACACCTCTTTTTTTTTTTTTCAAAAAAAGATATATTTATAAATGAAAGGGAACTGTTTTTTATGATAAGGACAGATGCATTTTTATATTTATTTATAATTGTATTGATAATTGTAAAATGTAAATATGTATTTTGTAGATCCTTGAAAATTACAAATAAATTGGTGGAAATATTGAATGTTTAAACAAGTAAATATATATATGTTGATGAAAAAATAATTTTTTGGAAAGAAAAAAGCAGTGTACATTTTTTGATTAGATTTATTAGAAAAGAGCATTATATTTTATAAGTCATATATATTTGAAAGAAAAAAAAGGTGTGTGCTGTTATTAAAAAAGGATTTAATGGCAGTAATAATAAATAAAATATATTATTAATATACTATTTTCTTTACAAATGGATTGCCAATCATTCTTCTCTTTCATTTTTAATCCAAGCTCCATGTCCACAATTTTACCGTTTTGTTGTTGATTTTTACAAGCAGCCAGCTCATTGCCAATCTAATCGAATTATTCTATTATTGGATAGGAAATAATACTTAGTTTTGAGAAGGAAACAAAGTGAAAAAAAACCCTAAACCTTCACCAATCGACAATAGACTAACCTGATGAATAAGGTATCGTTTTTTCTTTGGAGAATTGAAGTATATGTTTTGCAAGTGATTACGAGTGTTTTAACTTAAAATTACTTAGATATGATGTAAATTGTAAACGATTAAGAAATGAACAGCATTTATATTCAAATCAAACTATTAGTTTGAATACTGGAACTGTCATGTAACTTCGAATTATAAAAGCATTATATAGATTTTTAAGATATTTATTCAACCCTTAAAAATTATTTTAGCATTAAATTTATATTAAGAATCGTAAATTTACTTTAATAAAGTACTATATTTAAATACAGTATAATGCGTTAAAATCTGATTTAGATACGAAATCAGATTACGAAAAGTGGACTGCAAATATCGTGGCGCACAAATCTATGACTAAATAGAAGTATAGAAAAAAACAATTTTACTGGTGCAATGAAAAGATATTACACAAAAGGTATAAATAATAATACTTAAAGTAAAATTTACTATACCTATTGTTATAAAAGTTTTTAAAAATAAATACTGTAATGTATGACAAATATCTTACTTTGACTTACGTGTACCTAACACACAAAGAAAACGTCGCCATCTTATTTTTTTTCACGTGATCATTAACACTTCCTGAGGCTCTGAGATTCGAAATTTTTGGCAGACTTTATATATTGTTTATAATGTGAACTTTAAATTAAGATAATGGATCTAAATATATTTTAGTATAAAATCGAATACATATAAACCTAATACACAAACAAATATGTATATTATTTTTTTTAGAAATAAATACAATAGTTACAATTTTTTTTTTTGTTTTAATGATTGTAAAATGATTTAATAAAAACATTGAATTCAATTTTTGTATTAAAAAAAAAATCAAAGCACTGTTAGGAACAAATTATCCCTTCTTTAAAAAATTAATCTTAATACATTATAAATAAATCACTATTTCATTGCTTTTTATTATAAAAAAGTTATCTTTTTTTCCTTGACAAATCTTCCAGAATGTATAAACGCCAAACTGTTGAAACACTTGTGCAGATTTAATAAGCAGTTATAGCTATGAAAATTTTCATCTGTTGCCACAATTACTGCGACTATAAATAAGCGAAGAACAGTAAAAACAATTGGAAATGCAATAGACCCCTTTTTCCAAACAAGAAATTCAAACATTTTAATGTTTTGAATCTCTTGATAGCAAGAAGTCTCCTAAAAGTGCCGTAATTTGCTTACGAAGCATGTAATCATCTATAGCAGGTAGTTTCATAGTTTTACCTTATTCTTTTTTCTGTGTTAACTTGACGTCTGACAATTTTTATGGCAATATTCGAGATCCAGAAAATTGCACAAAAAAGCCAAAATTGATTTTGATGCTTCTTCAGTGTTTCAAGGTATAACTAACTTTTATTTTATCTTTATTTATATAAAGAGTAAAAAAGAAAGAGGAAGTATGGACATTATTATAACTAATAATCTGAAAAGACTATGAATATGAAGCGGCAAGGGCTCTGAAAGCGCTAAGTCTGTAAAACAGAAAATATATACAAAAGCTTACAAATTATTACATAAAAAGTTTCACCGCAACGCATCAGCGTATTATTATTAATTACAAAGTGAAGGTGAAATAAAATCTAATATTAAAATAAAGTATTTATAATGATTTATCTACCTCTTAATTATAATATGTTTTTGGATCTGACAAAGATTTTTCTGCAAATTCATGATTCGTAAGACTTGTCTACAGATTCAAACGATAGATATTTATAAAGTTCATTGGCATCACTCAAAACTTCACCAAAATCTTTTTGTCTGCATGTTTTTAATCAGTTACAAACCTTTTATAATGAAGTGAATTATGTAGTAACATTCATGGCAAACTTCATTTCAAAGAAAGCCTAGAACGTAGTGAGATCAAACACTTGTCGACTGCATATAAAAATATCAATCAATGTACGTTTTATATCGGTTTAATAATAAGTTGCATAATTTTGCCTATGTAGCTAACACAATATAAAAATAAATTTTATTGTGGTTTATTTGAATTAAATAGAGACCAAAATTTTCTTATTTGACTGACTAATAAGTTGGTTTTTCTTGAGCATAATCAGTGCTCTCTAACTTTTCAAGCACAACAATGTGGATCCAATAATAATATTACACAACTTTTTCAATTGCTTCGGAGAGCAGTTATCTTCACCATACACTAAATGCTTAAATAATCAATAAACGCCAGATGATATATTGTTCAAGACCTGTCTCTGATTTCTGCCTTCATCATTGAAGACTAGGATTGAAAGCAGGAAATAATGCAACTATCAATTATTTTCTATTTTTTGCTACAAAAACTAAACATCATATGATAATCTCATATATTTCTAAGAACAGTTGTCTTCATTCTATTCTAGGTCTACCTATAAGGTTAAATAATCAATGAGCAGCAGATGACCATCATCATTTATCATTTTATCTCTTATCAATCCATTGCAGGAAAGTCTCCATATTTAATGCAGTTTTTTCAATCCATGGCTTCTCCACACAATACCACCAAACTTGTGTTCTCTTTCTAGGATTTTTATAATCTCCTAAGATAGACATTTAAGCGCTTGATGATACTCAGTAAGAAAGAAAAGCTTAATAGTGAAAGTCTTAATATAATATGCTTAGCATGCTTTCAATATCTTTGTCAAAATATAATCATAGCAATGAATAAATTATGGGCAGTATGTATTATATAAGTATTATATGACTTGTATGCAACGAGCCACATATTTATTTCTTGAGCATGAAAACCAACTTGGTCATACCTCTGAACGTATTGCAGCCAGCATCTATATGCATAGAAAAGAACGATGCAAAATAAAGATGCTTGGCATATCACCAGCAATACCAAAGCTGTAAATAAATAAAAAAATCCTATCCCTTTCTAAAAAGTTTGCCCCTTAAGCTTATTTGCATATGATTTACATGATATTTATATCTACCACCCACAATTTATTAATTCCTATAATTACAATATTGCAACAAAGATAATTATTGAAAGCATGCTAAGTATTGTAACGATCCGGAGAAAGGGACTTAACGTAATCTACACTACAGGGCACCACTAGGCATTTGAAGCTAGAAAATTTATACAGTAGGCTGATACGTAAGTCAAAAAAAATTTTTTTTTCTTATTTTAGATATTTTGTTTCCGGTCGTTAGCTCATTGTCACTAGCTCAGTGGAATAGCAGAGATTTACATTTTATAATAAATTCTTATCTAAGAATATATAAAAAAAGAATAAAATAAGCCACTGTCAGTAATTAAACACACAAACATTTATTTACACACATATATAATATTTAAAATTGTTTTAGTATCAGTTTACATTTTAAAATTTAACTTACATTTTTAACTTTGATTTTAATTTACATTTTAATTTTTATAAGTTCGCACAGATGGGTTTATAAAAGTTTGTTTTAAAATGTTGAGTATAGATCAGTTACATAGATTACACGGTTAACAACATTTCAAAATAAACATAAACGATCAAAATACAAAGTCATTGATACCGTCAATTGCAGAGGGAATACAAGAAACCCAATGGCATTCATCATAAGATACCACATTGACACCAATAACTTAAAAGACATCCGAATAAATACATTTTAGATACTCACCACAAGCTATCATTATTTACCGAATGTCTATATATTTTGATCAAATATGAAAACCAAAAACATAATTAACCGATAACGAATCCATGCAACGTCCATACCCAACTTAAATTTAATGCATTTTTATTTAGAGTGTCGAGTATGAATAGGCTACATAGATTTGCATTTGAAAGAAAATATTTTATCCTTATTTAACCTTAGGCCAAAAGTTAGCAGTCAAACCAACGTCAATTCATCTGATATATCGATGCATTCAATGTAATACGAATACAGCAGCACAAAAGGTTAAGAGAAGAAATTGCCTCTCGTAAGATAGGAATACCACATCTATCTGGCGAGAAGAGCAATAAAAAAAAACTCCATAGGAAAGGACTGTGGTCATTTTGCCGACTTACGATGGCATTCCATAGGCAAAAAGGAAGTGTGCGGCATATAAAGCGATTCTGCTGTAGCGAATCTCATACTACATCTACTAATTACACCAATATAACCAATCCATTGACCTAATTCAACTACGAAACGAATAACCTAAGATTACCCTTCCCTAATAAAACTTTACAAATCTATATAGCCATTCACGCCCGACTTAAGTTTAACATTTATATAATATTAAATTTGCCAAAATCATAAATAAAACTTAAAAGAACCAAAAAAAAAAAAAAATGGAAATGATTTTACAAAAGAAATACATCAAATTAAAATTACTTATTAATAAATAAAGTTGGTCAGATAAGATTCTATTTCAATTATTTTAAAGACGGAACAAGTTTTAAAATTAAAGTTCTTACTGTTTAGTATACTGGAGTTTTAGAAATAGATTTAAAGCTTAGAGTTCATAAAGTTGTTATGGTTTTAACAAGTCCATAGTTTCTAATTTCTTGCAGTTGCTTGCCATTTGGAGCCAGCGTTAATTCCCTCGATGTCCTATGGTCTTCAATCTAGGAAAACGATGTCATTTCTCTTTCCTTTTTTAACGAGACTGAAGGGATTGAAGAGTGCGTCTTTTCAATCCCTTCTCCTTCACTTCGCACTAAAACATATAGTCACATCTCTTCTATTTTCTTTACTCAACTTTTTCTTTTATATGTAACTTTAGGATCCAATGGACATTACGTCATTGATGATGATGATCCTTCCATTGAGGTCCGATTCTCCGATGGATCTCTTTCATTGGTCATTACTTTCTACTGTTTTCCTATCTGACCATTGCTTATACATTTAAATGCCCAAGGGCTAGTTCACTTGGACTAATTAAAATAATCATTTCCATTTTTCAATAACATTAATTAATTTGTTTTCAAACTTAAAAGATATATTTTTATCTCTAAATCTTTTTTAAGTTTTTGCTTTTAAAATACTTTTTCTATTTTTAATAAAGTTTTATTTTAATAATTTTTTTTCATCTGTGCGATTTTATATATATATATGAGTTTAGTATAGAATTTTAATTTTCAATTTTTAATTCTTAAAAATGAAGTTTTACTTGCGAACTTTTATTTTTTTCATGTTTACTAATATAAAAAAATAATGTAACGTATGTGCCCGTTACAGTATATTATATTAACTGTTAATCTTTTCTTTCTTAGTATCTTCAAATGCCAATTACAGTTGCTTAAGAAAAAGTAAACTAACAGATTATAGAATGTCTTAAAAATCCAATTTAAAACTTCAATTATCCATCTGTTATCATCTTTTCTAGCAATGTCATTTGTCCCCATTTGTCTTAATTCTTTCAATTATGTCAGTGATAGCAATTTGTTCTGTCAACCATGTATTATGTTATTTTTTATTACTCCTAATATAGTGTAATGGACAAGAGATCTGCAGATATGCTAAACATCAATCACTAAAGGATGCCACTAGATTTACCACCTAGAATTTCCTATTTATATTAGCAAATATTGTGTTACTAGTAGGATCAGGCTCAAAAAATGTTCAGTGTATTGATTCCTATGAGAAATTTGTTTACTGATGAACATGTCCACCTATAAACTTATAAACTCAACAACCATTACCAAGATTTCTATATGATTGCTTGATCATGAAGAATCAACAGATTCAAACAATTTCCCCAGCAGCCTTCTCTTCCTACATGTGTATTAAAAATAGGCAATAAATAATATATCTTACTTCATGTAAATCTCATACAATGGTGATGTAAAGTAAATTTTTGCTATATATATATATGTCAACAGATGGCATTCTACCAAAAACACCGTCAAGCGTATGTTTACATAAACGTCAGAGCATGCATTCACTATCTCTAACTTTAATTCCACTTTCAGATCATGATTTCAAGCTATTTGCTATCATCAGTGAAAGACAGGAATTTTAGAAACTAGATCTAAACACAAACTCTGAGCGTTTATGAAACAGTTTCTATTCAGCTTGCAAGCGTGAATCTTTTAGACACGTCATGTCTTCAAACTCAGCATAGCAAGCCAGATAGCTATATGGGTCTGATCTCAGTTCAGCATCACCACATAGTAGAAGCCTCTGCAATATATATCATTGCTAGAAAGACCTCAAAGGTACATTTATGAAAAACAAAAAACAAATTAAAAACTTGTTAACGCTTGTATTTATGTCAACAGATGGCATTCTACCAAAAACACCGTCAAGCGTATGTTTACATAAACGTCAGAACATGCATTCACTATCTCTAACTTTAATTCCACTTTCAGATCATGATTTCAAGCTATTTGCTATCATAAGTGAAAGACAGGAATTTTAGAAACTAGATCTAAACAAACTCTGAGCGTTTATGAAACAATTTCTATTCACCTTGCAAGTGTGAATCTTTTAGACACGTAATGTCTTCAAACTCAGCATAGCAAGCCAGATGGCTATATGGGTCTGATCTCAGTTCAGCATCACCACATAATAGAAGCTTCTGCAATATATATCATTGCTATAAAGACCTCAAAGGTACATATATGAAAAACAAAAAACAAGTTAAAAACTTGCTAATGCTTGTATTTATGTCAACAGATGGCGTTCTACCAAAAACATCAAGCGTACGTTTACATAAATATCAGAGCATGCATTCGCTATCTCTAACTTTAATTCCACTTTCAGATCATGATTTCAATAAATACAAGCGTTAGGAAGTTTTTAACTTGTTTTTTGTTTTTCATAAATGTACCTTTGAGGCCTTTCTAGCAATGATATGTATTGCAGAGGCTTCTACTATGTGGTGATGCTGAACTGAGATCAGACCCATATAGCTATCTGGCTTGCTATGCTGAGTTTGAAGACATTACGTGTCTAAAAGATTCATGCTTGCAAGCTGAATAGAAACTTTCATAAATGCTCAGAGTTTGTGTTTAGATCTAGTTTCTAAAATTCCTGTCTTTCACCGATGATAGCAAATAGCTTGAAATCATAATCTGAAAGTGGAATTAAAGTTAGAGATAGTGAATGCATGCTCTGACATTTATGTAAAAATATGCTTGATGGTGTTTTTGGTAGAATGCCATCTTTTGACATACATACAAGCGTTAGCAAATTTTTAACTTGTTTTTGTTTTTTCATATATATATATAAAGCATAATAATCGTAGTTCAAGAACTTTAGAACTATAATTTTCCAGATAAAACTTTATGCCCAAACAACAACAAAAAAATAATCTATCACTATCATTTCAAAAAGGTTCACTCATTATCACCAACCATTATCAATCCACTGCAGGATGGTCTCTCCAAGCTTAATCCATCTTCTCCGATCTTTAGCTTCTCTTCTTCACATCACCCCTGCACACTTTCTTATTTCATCCATCCATCTCACATGTGGTCTCTTTCTGGGTCTTTTACAATCTCTTGGAATCTAGTTTAAAATTTCAATTGCTAGCAATATGTCCAGCCCAACTCCACTTCAATCTTTTAATTTTTTCAATGAGGTCAGTAACACCTGTTTGTTCTCTTACCCATACATTGTGTTTTCAATCTCTTCTTGTTATTCCCAACATACATCTCTCCATACTTCTTTGAGTAGTCTGAAGTCTCTGTATTGCTCTTCTATTAAGTGGCCAAGTCTCAGATCCATAAGTAATAACTGGTAAAACACATTTGCTAAAAGCTTACTTTTCAAACACATAGGCATATTTCCTTTTAGTATCAAGTTATTTCTATCAAAAGCACTCCAACCAAATTTAATTCTATGATTAATTTCATCCATTATGTTTCCACTTGTATTAAAAATGTGACCTAGGTATTTGTAACTGTTAACTTCTTCTAATTCATCATAATCAATCTTTATTTTGAGCAAATCTATTAAACATTACTTTAGTCTTTTTAACATTTATCTTTAGTCCTACTTTTCTACTTTCATCTGATAACTCCTGCAGCTCTGAAGCATTATTTGCAAAAACAACTACATCATCTGCGAAATCTAAATGACTTAAATAATCTCCATTTACTTTCACTCCTTTAGTTTCCCATTTTAATCCACAAAATACTTCTTGCAGCACTGCTGTAAAAAGTTTTGGAGATATGGAGTCACCTTGTCTTACACCTTTCTCAATGTTGACTTCCCCAGTATCATTATGTAAACTAATTGTTGCTGTTGCATTTTTATAAATATTTTTTAAAATATGACAATATCCTGGCTCTATACCTTGATGATCCAATGCTTTAATCACTGAAGAAACGTTTAGAATCAAATGCCTTTTCATAATCTACAAATCCAAAACATAATGACAACTCATATTCATTTGTCTTTTCTATAACTTCTCTCAATACCTGGTTATGATCTACTGTACTAAAACCACTTTTAAATCCAGCTTGTTCTCTTGGTTGGTGGAAATCTAATGTTCTCTGTAGACGAGTGGTAATTATCTTGGTAAAATTTTTATATATAACTGATAAAAGGTTAATAGGTCTGAAATTTCTAATATCTTCTGTATCACTTTTTTTAAATATTAATATTATTACTGCATTCTTCCAATCATCTGCTACAAATCACTTGCATATAGTAGTAAGCGATATTTTATTTAAACTTGCTATAAAAGATTGAAATAATAAATAATTAAAATAGTTTAAATAATTTAAAATTAACTTCAGGATTAACTGCAAGAAGTTTATTTATATCAAACATATATTAAGAACTTTGCCAACTTCAATCAATTCATATATTACAAGGATTTAACAAGTACTGCTGAATAAAAAGGTGAAGAAAAAAGAAAATTAATATAAACAATTCTCTCAATTGTTCTCATATACCTGTGTATGTATATATATGTAAAATTTAAATCTGATATAAAATACAGTAATATTAATATAATTCAACTTATTCTTTGAGAAGTGTTTCTAACAGAATAAGTTGAATTATGTTAATATTACTGTATTTAATATATATCAAATTTAAATTTTATATATATTTTGAAGGAATACAGACATCAAAATTAATATTATATATATATATATACCCACCTGCACTAAACTAGATGATACTAAGTCTAACCTCAAGGAATCATTAAACAATTGCTTAGACTTTTTCAAACACACATATATATTAAACACTGCGATCAGCAAGTTGTTTTTTTGTTATAAAGAAAGATAAAGTTTCAAGTTAGACACTAAGAAAATAAATACACCCATGTACATTGTGCCCTTTCTACTAGGTCTAGTTAGGTTTAATGAGTCAATTTAAAAAAATAAAAATAAATTAAGGGTACATTTCTAAGAGTATAACTGCTGTATAATGTTGGTAATATTTTAAAAACTTTGTTAAAGTAAAGTGAGAGTAGTAAATATATATAAAAAAACTATGTTAATATGTTGGAATAATAAAGTAAAGTGAAATATTTTGATTTTTTTATGGTTGGGAAAACTGGCCATAGAGAAATTATATACTAAAAAATCCTATTAAATAAAGTGCTAAAAGCGGATTTTAAAATAATGACTTAAAATTAAATAAGCTAATGTACTATTAATAAAATTAGATTTAATATTTGTGTTATAAATTACTTATTAAAAATGTAATATTTTGTGATAGACAAATGTGTTTAATTTATTACAGCTTCAATAGTATCAAAATTATTATTCCAAATTCTATTATTATATTACTATTTTTTAATATATTTTTTATAATTAGATATTATTTATTTCTGTTTTCAGACAGTAATTAAAAATTGCTACATATTGTCTGGTTTTAAAAAGTCATGTGATCAACATATACTCATACTTTTGTGCTTACAAGTTTTCTAAAGATAGTTTCAAAAATAAATTGAAACATTTGTTGTCATGAAATAAAAATAAATGTTAGAAATATTTAACTGGCCAGTTTTAAAATATGTAGTTAGTAAAGTTAGATTTTTAAAAATAGATACATTGAAAATAAATATTGGATAAATTAATAAAGTATTATTTTTTAAATGTTATTTTAAAGTGTTTAGTTTGTTTAAATAAATATTTAATATTGTAAAAATGAGTCATGATTTTATTTTTAAAATTTAATCACATAAGATAGTACTAATGCATAAATTAGATCACAAATTGAAGATATAATAGCCAATCAAATTGTCACTTTAATTTGGTATAAAAGTAGATGCTCTCATTTTTCTGTGTGCTTTTATAACTTAATAACTCTCTTAATAACTTTTTTTTATTTTCAATATTATTATTTATTAACATCAGAGTATTGTCTAGTTTACTACTTAAAATTATTGTTTTAAAAGGATTTAAAGGATTATAAATTTACTAAGCTAAAATAGTCATGTGTTGTTAAAGTAACAAATTCCCTATCAATTATTTCTATTAAAGCTTGAGAAAACTTCACAGTAACTATGGATTTAATACCAGAAACAAGAATGTATTCAAGAGAATTAAGGATGGAAGGAAAGTACAATTTTAAAAATATTAGAAGAAAAGTTGTATTATTTATTTTTAATATTTTGGACATTAGCAAGGAAGTTAAACAGAAATATTCTTGGAAAATTTAGTATTTTAATGCATTATATCTTAAGGATAAATAACTGTATTTGAAGAGCAAAAGCTATATGGAAAAAACTTAATTTTTAATATTTTAAAAAAGTATATTAAAAATTGCAGTGAATATTTTAAAAGAAATATTGTCTTTAAAAGTTTATTATGAACTTTTCTTGAAAACGATTATAAAGAATATTTTTATATGACAAGTCGTTACTAAAAAAGACCATAATTATTTAATAATGTCAAAACAGATTTTTGGAAAATTATTTGTCAGAAAAAGAAATACATGGGTAATTAAAAAATCCTGACTAAAACATAACTTTATAAGTGATTTTATTTAAATTACCATAAATGATAGTTGAATGGAATATAAAAAATAAGTTAAACTACGTGTGGAATTATATAGCCATCATTGATGCATCTGAACCTGCATAATCCAAATGAACAGGAAAAACTCTGGAAATTATTGTTCAACTTTCCCAAATGATATCACATTCAATAGTTGTTATCCTGAAAGCTATAGACAATTGATTATAATTTTTATAAACTTTCATAAAAGGATTAATAATTATTGTTCAAATAATTTTGGATACAAAAGTCGACTTCACTTCATTTTTTTTATTATTCATGAGCAACCACGCTGGGGAGAAAAAAGTTTTTGTTCTAAAGCATTGGACAATGGTTGTCTTAGCAACAAGCGTTGGGGAGAAAACTTCTATTAAGAACTTCTAATAAAGAAATATTAGGAGGAAGAAAAAAATTTTTTTTAATTTGAACTTTATGGTGAGTTGGAGTTTTTGTAACTATAGTTTCATTTATCATTTTGCTTTATAATAATAGTATTAAGTTTTTATTAGTGTTAGGTATGAAAATTACTTTTAAATATCTATCAATCTAACATAATTAATATTATAAGGAATATTTTAATTCTTTGTAAAGTTTTTTTTTATAAACATTTTTCTATGTGTGGTAGTAATGATGAATGTGTGTTATTATTATTTAATATGTTTTTTATATGAAATATTGGACCAGAAAATGTCTAAGAGTGACCAATAAGCAAATTATCACTAGGTAAATTTGTAAAATGTATTAATTTTTACATGATGTATATATACATATTTAGAATTGCTTGGAATATTTTTATAGTATAACCTTATTATATGAACATATGAATATGTGTGTGTGCATTAATTACACATTAAACTTTATTGTTATTCTAAAGATATGAGCTAGGAGTTTTAAAAAAGTTATGCATACTTTTTCTTTTATATTACTAATGTAATATAATTTACTGACACATATAATTTTTATAAGATTGTTTAATGGATAAACCTTATTTTAGAAATATTTTGAATATTGATTTTAATATCTTAAAACAAAATCATTTGTATTTTTTATTGCTGAGTTTTAAAAGTGAAGAAACCTTTTCTTGTTATAGTAGTTTTAGATTGTTGAAGTCATATGTGAATCTTGTTTATTATTTAGAGTAATGCTAGATATTTTTGCGATGTAGATTGTTAAATCTATTGTGAAGTTTTTGGGATTATGAAAAGAAACCAATGGGATACTTATATGTAGGATCTATGGAGAATAGGAAAGTAACTTGTATTATTATTTTAGTCATTTATGCAAGTACAGATAACGTAGCCCTGTGTCTTGTATATATTTTCTATGGGCAGTGTCTTTCTTAGTATTATGTATTTTAATGTTCAAATGAGCTGAATAAATAGCCTGGACATTATTATTATATTTGAGGTCATTAGACAGAAAAGTCATATCTCTTCGTTTACACTGTATCTATGTAGATTATGCCATATATTTTATACTACTGAGTCTATACTCTAGTTAGTTCTTCATACCTATGCATCATATCACTCTTAATTTCAACAGTTATTGCATCATATAGCATTGTATTTATGAAAGAAAATAATGAGTAATTTTTGAATTATAGTATCGTTATTTTGAAAGATGAGATAGATTTTTCATGTTTTGGTTTAAGTCAAAGTCAAATACAAATGAGATTGAATACAAATGTTAACAGAAAATATAAAGAATCATAGATATTTTCATATTTTTATTAAACTATTTTTAAAAACATAAAATGAGATGATAATTATTCACAAGATTTTTGGATAATTTTGATATTTAATTTTTACGTGTTAATGCATATTTTTAGGAAATGGAGACATTCAGAATGAATAACACAGAATAGAATGAATCCTTATATTTTTGTGAATATTATTTTATGTTTTAAACATAAATGAAACACACACATAGGGATTCTTATTTAGCATAGTGCTAAGCAAAGTATATAAAAGAACATCAGTAATATTATTTTATTAAAGTCAATTTATTTATTGAACGAACCAAGATAAATATTTAAAATAACACTAGCACTATCATGTTAGAAGTTTGATTAATTATTATAAAAATCTTTGAACATATTTTAAAAAATGGATGTTCATTTCAGTATTTTATATTTTCATGTACACTTATGAAAACCATACATTTTAACTATGAAGTAATGGATATTATATTAAACTATAAGTGTATTTTTTTAATTAGTATTATTATTTTAAATAAGTGTGCAAAAGTTTTTAAGTCGGAGTAAAGGCTTATTTACTTGTTGATCTTTTCTTTTTTTAATGTGGAATTATGTAATTTTTATAAAATTAGCTTGATATTTGTTAGGTTTTATTCAACATATTTGTAAATATTTATATAGTTTGTTAAAAGTATAGAATAATAAATTTTGTTAAACTTGTTTTTATAAAACTTTGTGTTATGTTGATTTCTTCACTATAAATATATGATTGCCAGATACTAAACTAAACATAATATTTGCACAGTACAGATATAATTATTTATTTAAGAAATCACAATGCTTCAGAATATAATATATTTGAGAAATTTCTTTTGCATTAATATTATTATTATGGTCATAATTAATTGCACAATTATTGCATAGAATTTTAATATTGTTTTTTTGCCACATATTCTCGGATTATATCAGATTATACCACATATTCTATTTAATATGCCATATGAGAACTAAAACATTCTATTATATTATTATTGTTGTTATAATTACTATTAGTTACCATAATATTAAACAGTGAATAAAATTAATAATTAGTTAATGAGAAATAAGATTTTTATTATTTATTATTATTATTAGTTATGTGTAGTTGAGGATGATACAAAATCCCTTATCAGACTTAGCTACAGATTATAATTGAGTAAAGTTATTTTAAAGAACCTGAGATTATTATAGGTATATTGTTTTAATAAAGAGATTAGAATTTAATTAGTAACATTATATTAAATTGATTATTATTTTAAAGTTGTGACAATGCTATGAATTTATTATTATTTGAAATAATAAGGGGGGATAGTATTCTTATGCCATTCAGATTGTATCCTGTGGGATATTAGCTCAATGTAATTCTTTACTGCTTGTACTTCATTTTATTGTCTCATGATTTATTAAAATTTTATTTATTCAAGAGCTAGTTAAATAGTAGAGATTATCATAGGATATTTTTATTATTGATTATAGTAAGATTATATGTATTTTAGCCGAGCATAATCATTTATCTGAGCTAGTCTATTTTTCCTATCATTATAATTCTGGAAGGTGAGGGTACAATATATAGACAATATGACTAACCAAGAGAATTATAAATTATCAATTTTGTTTCCTAAGAACATAAACAAAATACACAAGATAATGACCTAATGTCAAGCATATTACTAAGCAACCAGACTTAGAAACGAAAAGATAATCCCAATAAATATGTATTTTAATAATATTACATTGATGTACAATTACGCAATAATAAACAAATGCAGCAAGCACGAGAAAGTCAACATCTTGACAACTGTATTATTTTTTCTTAACAAAGCAAGATAGACATATGTCTTTGATTTTGAGAACAAATTTCAATCACATAAGAATAAACAGTAATTTACTTCATCCATCAATATAAAACAAAATCTGAGATACTTCCAAGATATGGAAGTAAACCGAATGAATTGAACTAATTGTTAAAAAGAAAACTTCAAATTTACATCAAATCATTGTAAGAGAATAAGAAAATTTGTGCCATTTCCCTATACATAAAAATCCTAGAAGAACTAAACATACAAATGAGGATACTGCAATGTGGTTTGGCTAAAAGAACTATGCTGTAGGAGGCCAAATGCCAGCTCTTCAAGCCCATAGAAGCGGTCAATGATGGTCTTCAGTGGATCTCCTGTGTCTTCTTTGAAGGAAAAGAAGTAGACAGCATTGATCATCTGTGACCCTGAAGTGAATGCACATCAATTAAGCTTATGAATAGTACACTGCCTGAGATCTATCACCAGGAGGAACAGACATTGAACATGGTGGACAGTGTTTGCCATATTCAGAAATTGTTTTTTTTTTTAAATTTTATCCAATTGATTTGTATTTTTATTTTGTTTTCTATCATCTTATTTTTATTTTACATATTTTTTTTTTCAATTTCCGCATTTGGAAGCTAATATTCCAGAAAATTAGAAAGTTTATTTTATGCATAAAGGGGGGAAATTAGATTTCATAAACATTTTATTGTATTAAATAAAATTTGTCTACGTACCCCTCCAGTAGCTTGACATCATCTGACTGAATGTGGAATAATATAAGATCTTGATGTTGTTCCACATTTAAAGCATACAGTAGGACCAGAACAGAGTTTTTGTTATTTGTTAAATATTTTACTAACATTCATTATATATTTGCTTTTCGGTATACATGACTAACTTCATTGAGTATATGGTCTCTATCAATATTAGGGAATCACACATATAGTAGGGGGTCCTCTCCTCCAAGAAGGATGATGATACTCATTGTGAATCAGACAGCAAGCATTACTCTATAATATGACTGAGCATAAGAATAATTAGATTCGCGATCAAAAAAAATTTTTTTATTATTTTAAACTTTTGTAAATAAAAATCACCAGGGTATGGATTTCTATCATGGGATTTGGGGATCAAGATATTAATCATATTTAACTCTTAAAGATAAGAAAGCCATCCTTGACTTATTGTTAAAGTAGCTTCATTATTTAATAAATGTTATTAAGTTCAGATACACCATATATTATTAGCTTTAGCAACATAAAATCGCCAAAGCCTTAATAGAAAAAAATAAAATGGATAAAAAATGCAAGTCAGATGTCACATGACACTTGTATTTACAAATGTTATATATAGAGCTCATAAAATAAGCTCTTAACAAGCTTTGAGAACCCAGACCAGTTTCTGCTTCTGACATTGTCAGTGAAGTGTCAGGATATTTAGCATTAGATTAAAAATACTAGAAGCCCAGCACTTTATCTAATGTATAACTATTGAGTAGAAAATCTGAAATTGTCAGACATCCATGTCTTCCAATCCAGCTAGCCATAAGGAACTGAACTAAGTTCAGATACACCATATATTAATAGCATTAGCAATATAAAATCGCCAAAGCCTTAATAGCAAAAAAATAAAATGATAAAAAATCCAAGTCAGATGTCACATGACTTAATTTAATAAAGCTTGTATTTACAAATGTTATATATAGAGTTTGCAAAATAAGCTCTTAACAAGCTTTGAGAATATTCTCAACCCCAGACTGGTGTCTGTTTCTGGCATCATCAGTGAAGTGCCAGGATATTCAGCATTAGATTAAAAATACTAGGAGAAGCTCAGCACTTTATCTAATGTATAAGTATTGAGTAGAAAATCTGAAATTGTCAGACATCCATATGTCTTCCAATCCAGCTATCTAACTCAAATAGCCATATGGGATGAAACTAAGTTCAGTTAATCTAAAAATCACCAAAGCCTTAATAGCAAAAAATAAAATGATAAAAAAATCAAGCCAGATGTCACATGACTTAATTTAATAAATCTTGTATTTACAAATGTTATATATAGAGCTTGCAAAATAAGCTCTTAACAAACTTTGAGAATATCCTCAAACCCCAGACCAGTTTCTCCTTCTGGTGTCATCAGTCCCATATGGCTATTTGAGTTAGATAGCTGGATTGGAAGATATGTCTGACAATTTCAGATTTTCTACACAATGGTTATACATTAGATAAAGTGCAGGGTTTGTCCTAGTATTTTTAATCTAATGCTGAATATTCTGGCACCTCACTGATGATGCCAAAAGCAAAAACCGGTCTGGGGTTGAGAATATTGTCAAAGCTTGTTAAAAGCTTATTTTGCGAGCTCTCAGTTTACTTCTGCCCTCGCATTAGTCTTTTCTTGAAAGGGTATCCTAGAGATGAAGTTCAGGTGACAATTCAAGGACTGTGCCTGAAGACTGCCTATCTTTGCAGCCTGGAAGAGAAAAAATGAAAACCTATTTAAATGGAAACATGAGCACAGACATGCATGTTGCAGACCATAGCACCCATCAAGAATGCATGACTGCATCATGAGGCCTCTAATATGAACTCTTAGTTCACCAACCTCATAAAGCATAATCCATGTAAGCACTTCTTAGTTACCAGTAACTTTTATGTCATTTTTTTTATTATTGTTCTGATTAATTCTATTTATAATGCAGCATTTAGCCAGCATTATATATATTAACTAATTTTACCATATGTATTCTAATGATCAATTAGTTTTTTTTTCTTGTTATACTTATTTACATGTCGTTAGCATACTTACAAAATCAAAGTTTTCTTTATTATTTCATTGGTTATGTGAATATATATATAAGTGAGAAGTTGGATGATAAAGTTTAAAAAGTTAAAACTTTTTTATTTTTCTTTCAACCCGCTATATAAGGCAGAAATCATTTCTAAATAATTTATAACGGTTATTTAGACTCTAAAAGATTTTTCATCCCCCTTCTCCTGCAGTTGTTTTTTTAAAATAAATGTTTCTTTTTTAAAAGAGAAAGCATTGCCATTTAGTTATTTAGCTAAACTCTAAATTCATTTTTACACTGAGAAAGATGCTCATATATGTATATACACACGCGTCAATTTAATTTGATTCTTTTCAGAAAAGTACTTCACAATTGTTATTTTATATATGTATACTTAAACCAGATGTGCTTCTTAAATAATTACACATTAGAAGACATGTTATATAAGCATATGTTATTTAATATTTTGTAATAGAGGGGTACAGTGCGATCTTTTTCATATATTTATCTATTCAATATTCATCAAATCTATATGCGATAAATTAGTTAAATAATGATAATTATTGATTAATCATGCTAAGAATAAAATGCTGGTATAATACCCACATATAAGTTAATTTAACAACTTTAAAGAAATAGGTTTTATTTTATAAAAGATTCTAGCATAGTAACATACGGGATTGTATATCTATATATTAATATTAATAAGTCTAATATTTAGGGTGATTTGACCATATTCCATTCTGTACATTTAATGATATCATGTCTCTAATTTTTCTATTTTATTGTTTTCTGAATTACTTCAGCCAGCTTGTGAGTACTGGATATACAACTTGCTTGAAGTTGAATCCTGTTAAAATGGCAATGAGGAGAAATGGTCAATGCTTCATTCCTGAACCTGAGTCACACTAAGGCAAACAGGTTCCTTTCCTAAATAATAATTAGAAGCAATGTAGCTATCCATAAATCAAATTGGTGAAATGATGAAGACATTACTATATTAGAGAGACACATTTAAATATATATATGATCACTAAATACCACACTTAATTTTTTATAATTATGCCTGTTGATATATGAAGTATGTGTGTTGCTATGCAAATTTAGTTAAAGATCCATTAATTATATATATATTAGCACAAATGAGGCTATGTTTAAGTCGGACTCCAGCTTGTTTAGCTAATTAAGACATGTTAACTTTACCATGTTTACATACCATAGATTAACTTCTACACTTCCTCTCCCTAATCAAACACCCCTTTTAATAATATAATGGTCTGAAAAAGGGAATCTTACCTTATCTGCACTACAAGGGCGCCATCTAGGCATTTGAACCTAGAAAATTTATATAGTAGGCAGATACGTAAGTTAAGAAAAAAAAATTTTGTATATTTTATTCCGATCGTTAGCCCAATGTCACTAGCTCAGTGAGACGCAGAGATTTATAAATATAGATTCTTATCAGAAAATATTTTAAATATTAAATATATAAAATAAGCCACTGCCAGTAATTAGCACACAAACATTTATTTATGCACATATATATAAAATTTAGCATTATTATTTTAGTATGTTTACTTTTAGCATTTAACTACATTTTTTAACTTTTATTTTGAAGTTTGCACAGATGAATTTAATAGTTTATTTAAGTGTCAAGTATGAATAAACTACATAGATCGCATTTGAAAAGAAAATATTCTATCCCTTATTTAACCTTAGGCCAAAAGTTCGCAGTCAAACCAACGACAATCTATCTGATATATCGATGTATTCAATGTAGCATGAATACAACAGCACAAATATCATACTGTCAGGAATGTGCATCTGAACAACATGATTAATAGATGACATTGACTCTCAACCAAACAGGAATGCTACATCTGTCGGCAAGAAGAACAATAAAAAAAAATTCCATAGGAAGGGATTGCGTTTTCCGTCTTACTATCCCTTCCATAGGCAAAAAGGGGGGTGCAGCGTATAAATCGATCCTGCCCATAGCGAATCTCATACTACATCTACTAATTACACCAATATATCCAATCCATTGACCCAATTTAACTACGAAACAAATAACCTAAGATTACTCTCCCTTAAACTAACATATATAATTTTACAAATCTATGCAGACATTCACGCCCAACTTAAATTTAACATTTATTAAAAGTTGTTAAACAAAAAAAAAAAATAATACTAAAAACTTAAAAGAACAAAAAAAAATTAAATGGAAATGATTTTAAAAAATAGATCAAATGACATTATTAATATTAATTTACGTTGGTCAGATAGGATTCTATTTCTATCATTTAAATACTGAGAAATTTTATATTTTAGAGTTCTTATTGCTTTCAAATTAATTAATGTTCATTAGATTTCATAAAGTTCTTACGATTTTAACAAGTCCATAGTTTCTAATTTCTTGCAGTTGCTTGCCATTTGGAGCCAGCGTTAATTCCCCGATGTCCTGTGGTCCTCAATATAGGAAAAACGATGTTATTTCTCTTTCCTTTTAGCAAAACTGAAGGCATTGACCCCTTCTCCACCAACTCCGCACCAACACATATCACCACTGCTATGACACATCTCCCCTTAATTAATTTTCACTCACTTTTTATGGTAGATGTTCAGATCCAGAGGACATTACGTCACGATGATGGTGATGGTCTTTTCGCTGAGGTCAGATTCCCCCATGGATTTCTTTCATTGGCCATTCTGTTCCTATTGTTTTTCCTCTCCTATCTGACCTTTGCTTATGCATTTTGAAATGCCCAAGGGCTAGTTTATTTTTACTAATTAAAAATAATCATTTCCATTTTATACAATAGAATTAATTAAATTATTTTGCAAACTTAAAGATATATTTTTATCTCTAAATCTTTTTAAGTTTTTGCTTTTAAAATATTTTTTCTCTTTTTAATGTTTTATTTTAATAATTTTTTTCATCTGTGCGATTATATATATATACAAGTTTAAGATAGAATTAATTTTCAATTTTTATGTCTTAAAAAAAAAAGAAGTTTTTAAATGTGAACTTTTCAATGTCTCAATTTTTTAAAAAAATAATGTAACGGCGTACGTGCCTGTTACAATATATTAAATGTTTTTTTTCTTTTATTAATTATAAGCTACAATTGCATATTACATACATACGCAGGTACTTTCTCAAATTATTTATAAATAATTACATTAAATAAAATATAGACATTCTTATACTAACAATAAATTATAATTTATACTAGTAGCAAGGTGTAGATGTCCATTATTTTTATGTTTAAACCTGATCAGTACTTTGTCTAGGATTCCTAAGTCTTATCTCGACCATGGGATTTCATTAAAAAAATTAACTCTTGTGAGGTTAAGGGAGTGAATCGCTTAGATATGATCTAGAGGGGTGAGTGAGGTTCAAACTCCCTTTACCTATGTCTCTGGGTTGGGTTAATGTAACTACTTTCTGACCATTTGTTTTTTTATATATAATCTGGCATGCATGTGGCCTTACTGGTAAAATATAGGAATATCTACGATCAGGAGAAAATTATTTTCTTAGAAATTAGTGAAATATGATAAGTAGTTTTTTTTTTTGTTCCTTTTTCTTTTTTTTGATTTGTTGTAAATGTATTCCACATAATAAATTAGGTGAAACTGATTGGATGAAAATGAAATGATTGTATACTAAACATTTTTTTTCTTTCTTTGCAGAGGAACAGTGATTAAAACAAGAAACAAAATGGAAAAAGGGGGCTATATTGTGAATTTTTTTAAAATTATTCATAGTTTTATTATGGGAGGCTTATAGGAAGATAGATTTGAGTTCAGGCATAAAAATATTATTCAATAAATAAAACATCAACAGACAACAGAAGCTGGAGTTCAAGGAAAGACAACCATTCAGGAGGATGATATGGGAGGGGGTAGTAATTAATAAGATAAAATAAACAAAAAAAAATTATTTTCATTACAGATTCCAAAAAAAAAAAAGATTTATATTTTAATCAGAAATATAGTGATGGATACCACTTAGTCAGAATTTTTAAGAGAAATGAGAATGATAAAAATGTGGAAAGAAAATGGACAGAAGAAGCAGACAATAGGAAAAAAAGAGGATAGAAGCAGAGAATAGAGAAAGAAAGAGGGCAGAAGAAGCAGAGGATAGGAAAAGCAAGAAAAGGGCAGAATAAGAGAGTAGAAAAAGAGTGAGCAGAAATGATGGAGGCCATGGAGATAATGGTCAACATGAAAAGAGAAGTCCAAGAACTAAGTGAAAAGATCAATGAAACTTAAAGGAAGTGGAAAATAAATCACAAAATTTCCTAGAATGTGGAACAGGTATCAAAAGGCCATATGAACTACTGATGGAAGACCATTAGGATCTTGCCCCACTTTCAAACAATTGATTCCTATTTGGCATGATGTATTTCCAAAACACATTGTGGCATGTCTTATATGACAGACTTGTGGAGTGCCATCAGAACTCTATAGTGGAAACCACATGTCAACATAGAAAAAACACAGGCCATTTTATCCAACTGTGGATCAGCATTTGCATTAAAAGAACGGAAAGGGAAGTAACCATACGGGGCATAAATCATATATTAATATTAATACAGAATCTCCAATCAAACCTCAGTGATAGAGCCAGGAGGAATCGAAATCATTTACATAGGACAACTCAACTGGCTAATGATCAACTTCAGAGAAAAAGATCCACCCACAAAAGAACTATAAAAAAAAAATGAAAAGGGTAATAGGAAAGTCCAGTTTAGGTATACAAATCCACTAGATTAAAATAATACAAATAAGGTTACTTATATGTGTATTGCTTGTATATAGCAAATACTTACTACTAATACTAAATAACTATATATTGCTCCTCTTAATAATCACTCTGTTCACCTTCAAGCAAAGTAGTCATTTTTTTACTTATTGTTTTTTAAATGACTGTGGAAATATGAAGCTGTATATATAAATAGGTGTGTGTGTGTGCTTTACCATTCACTATTTATTTAACCACAGATCCTAGTCAACCAGTGAATGGATATTTAAAAAATGATTAATATATGTATATAATGGATTTAAATAAATTGTAAATCATTAATGAAATGTATATAATTCAAATATACGTAAATATTATAGGTAGAAATTAAGAGAAAGGAAAAAGTTTTCAAGTAAAATAAATAAAAATTATTACATCATCAAATAGAGATGTTAGCTAATGCACTTTATATAATACCAAAATAGATTAAGTAAAAAAAATTAACTTAAGATCCATTAAAGAGAAAAATGATGTAATATAAAATTGACTGTCTTCTAAACAATAGTGTAAAATTATATGATGCTCTTAGAGATTGTAAACAATGGAAGCATTTGTATAATTCAATTAATTAATTAATGGAAAAAAATTAAAAGGTATAAATATTCCAAGTTCTTCTTTGACACATAATTTTCTTATTCTAAAATTTTGACCATCATCTAACAAATATGTAAATCTATAAGTTATGTGCTTGGAGAGGTTTACTCTGCCCTCCCATTAGTCCATTCTCAGGTGCCCTAGAGATGAAGTCTAACAAAGATCCAAGGGCCATATGCTTGCCTGGAAGAGAAAAAATGAAAAAAAAACCTATGTAAATGGAAACATGAGCACTAATATCTGTGTTGCAGACATTAGCAGTTACCAAGAATGCATGTGAGCATCATGAGGCCTATAATATGAACTCGTAATTCACCACCCTCATAAAGCATCATCCATATAAGCGCTTCTTAGTTACTGGTAACTTTTATCTTTGTCATTTTTTTAGTTCTGGTTAATTTTATTTATAATGCAGCATTTAAGCCAGCATTATATATGGTAACTAATTTACCGTATGTATTCTAATGGTCAATTAGTACGCTAACAACAAATTTTATTTATTATTTCATTGGTAATGTGAATATATGTATTTAAGTGAGAAATTGAATGATAAAGTTTAAATACGTTAAAACTTTTTTTTTAATTTTCCCCTCAACCCGCTATATAAGGTGGAAATCATTTCTAATAATTTACAAAGGTTATGTTGACTCTAAAAGATTTTTCATCCACCTTCTCCCGCAGTTGTTTTTTTTTATTAAATGTTTTTTTTTAAAAAAGAGAGTTGCCATTTAGTTATTTAGCTAAACTCTAGATTCATTTTATAATTACTGGATATTGAGAAAGACGCTCATATGCATATATACACACATCTATTTAATTTATTGATTCTTTTAGAAAAGTACCTCACAATTATTATTTTATATATGTATACTTAAATCGGTTCAGTGTTATTTTTTCCATATATTTATCTATTCAATATTCATTAATCTATGTGCGATAATTTAGTTAAATAATGATAATTATTGATTAATCATGCTAAGAATAAAATACTGGTATAATATCTGCATGTAAGTTAATTTAATGACTTTAAAGTAAGTGGTTTTATTATTTTATAAGATTTCTAGTATAGTAACATACTGGATCGTATATCTATATTAATAAGGCTTTAATATTTATGGGTATTTAATGATAATATCGTGTCTCTGATTTTATATTTTATTGTTTTCTGAATTACTTCATCCAGCCAACTCATGAGTAATGGATATACCAGTTGCTTGGAGTTGAAATACCAGTTACTTGGAGTTGAATTCGGTTAAAGGGGCAGTGAGGAGAAATGGTCAAAAAACTACTGCATCACACACTAAGGCAAAACAGATTCCTTTCCTAAATAATAATTAATTAGAAGTAATGTAGCTATTGATAAATCAGATTGGCAAACTGATGAAGACGTTATTATATTAGTCACACATTTAGATATATATGATCACTAAATACCACACTTAATTTTACTCATTTTTTTTATAATTATGCCTGTTGATATATGATCTACCTGCTTTGGTATGCATATTTATTGTTAAAGTTCTGTTACGGTTATATATTGTAATAGAATTATCTGATCAAGCCTAATACCTTGATACCAGAGAACTATTATAATCAGGACCACCTTACTATAACCTACCCATATAACATACCGATGCCCATCATGTTGGCACACCAAGAACTATACCCATCAATCCTGTAACTGAATGCTGCAATCATTATGGTGCCGAGAACGGTAATAGAATTCTTTGTAACCAATGGCCTTAATCGTTGGGCAGCCAAGAACTATACCCAAAAGCATATCGTGCCATCTATATTGTGCCCCAAAGATTATAACCAAAATCTGGAGCACATCACAACAAACAAAATTAATGATATAACATAAAATTGTTATGATCTAATCTGGTCGCAGCCAGGGTATACTGCGAAGACCTATCGTCACAGCATGTAAAAGTACATTTATTATTATTCAAAACTTTAATCTGCAATTTTTTATTACATGAGACTTTATGGACAACCATGGACAAGATGGTATAATTTGTGAAACTATTAAAGATTATGAATTTTTAAAATGACATGTATGATTTTGATACAAATGCTAGTCTAGGTATGAGCTTTGCAATAATAATAAGCATAGAAAACTTGGGTTCTTTCCTTATAAACTTAAATTTATAATTTAATAAATATCAATGAGACTCTTGTTATATTGATGAATGACAATTATATCATTAAGTAAATAAATTCAATCATGTCATTACATGATAAATCTGTTTATATAAGTTTATAAAATCAATCAATTTTGTATCATGTATTAGAATCAACAATGCAAAGCTAAAATGATGGAAAAGGCAAATGGGATTTTATTGTACCTTACACATCATAAATTACCAGGGACAAAAGCATTCAAATGTTTTCTCAGAATATTACTAAAACTCTTATATCATGCTGACAACAGTATATACTCCAATGTATGCTCTATTCAAGATATATGATTTCTGATTTTATGAATGACAAATAGCAACGGCACAGTAAATTTAATTATAAATCAATTTATTTACAATTTTACGATTAATAAATAATTGATATATGATGTTTTAATATAATAAAAAATACATAAATAAACAAGTAAATAAATAAATAAAATAAATAAAATATCATTCCATGTGTTCATTTCATTAAATATATCCTAGGCACAGTTTTATAAAAGACTAATCATACCTTTTATTATAATTTAAGCTAATTGATGCCTTGAGGAAACTATACTGAAATTTAACATCAACTCATAAAATACCCAATGTGTCAGTTCCAGAACCAATAAACCTATACCGTAGACCTATAATAATATAATAAATAATATTATATTTGCAGGATTTAGTTATAATGCTAATGCTAAACCAAAATGAAAATTTAAACTTCAATTGAGATAAAATATTAATTAACAAACAGTTAATCATTATGAGGATAACTTAGATATGATGTCCTGCTACACTTTATGACTCAACTTATAAATTATACTTATCAATGGAAGAAGATGATTTTAACATAATAACCAAAATACTTTGCCCAAACTTACATTTATGAAGTAAAATGATATTCTTGTGGATGCATTCATCTACACATAGGAATTATACAACACTGAGTGCCTTGTGGGTTTACACACCACCATGGAGCAATAAATATAATTACACAATTCCGCGGATTAACCACCAGCGCAGGAATGAGTGTAAAAATACAGAAAGTGGCAACTAATTAATCTGCGGATTAACCACCAGCACAGATTAATGCCATTTAACATGGTAAAGCAATATTAATATTTACTTCATATTTAAAGTGCAAAAATCATCATCCTCAGTTGTTCTGACAATTCAGAAAAACATAGTATTTCAGCAGATGTGAGTTCATATATAATGAAAAGTGTTTCAATAATAAGGACAACTAATATACTGAATTATCTTGCTTAAAATATAAACATAGTAACAATGTAATATAAGTGACATGAGTATAGAAAAAGAACTCTGGAAAGACTCATAAGACACTTCATGAGAGGTTGACACATACCATAAATTTATTAGTAATTCTCCAGTTTTTTCCGCAAGCGCTATTCCCTTGAATAAATATTTTATCCAATCCCATTAATTTAATTTAAACATGGTAAAAATATAAATCATGAACTTAACATATAAGTTCATATAACAATAAAAATTAAAATTAATTCATTCTTACTTAAATACATAAATTAAACTGTACAACATTTTTATAATACTAAATATGATCCATGAAATCAATGTAAAAATGTCTTGAATAATAAATACACAAAGTAATAATTATAAATTATAGTTGAATTCCACAAATGTGATTATATCCATTTGTTTTAGTTATTATGAGCACCTTTAAATTAATGATTTTATGTGGCTCCATGAATATAAGACAATTCCAAAAGCATGACATGTAGAGTTTAAATGAAAATGTTCTTCATAAGTTATTAAATTCTATATTTCTATATAAAATTGTTCCAGGTTTATGACATCCAGGCTAATATTTATTTATCCACATTTAAATTTAGGAATAATAATTAGAGCAAATAATTTAATAATTCAAAATTGATGATAAAAATCAGAAAGTAGTTTTAGTTAACTATTTGTAGACTGTTACCATTATTCTAATAGTAAACAAATTAAATAGCAAATACATTACTGGCAGTATATATTTAGATAAATTTTAATCAATGCTATATTATTTTAAATGATAAGCAGAAATATTAAACCAGCGTTTCAATAACTTTAACATTTAAATTTGATTTTAAACCTCATCTTTTTTAAAAAGAAAGTTTTCATATCCAAAAAACTTCTGCAATTGAAACATTTATTTAGTGTTTCCAAATTGTATAATAATAAAATATTCCAAATATACTGACTTCTGCAGTTAATTCTACTTTTAAATTTGAGAGTTCCGACATATTTTTAAATGTAAATATTGAGAAAATTATTAGCGATTTGATCCACTTAGCTAGTTGACTTGAACAGACCTTTTAAATCTAGCACTTTATATTATTATTAAATACCACCATTTTATGTTTAGATTTGTAGAAAAATTTTTGGTAAATCCGTTTACTTATTAATTATTTTTAAAAAATAAGCTTATCATATTTTGCATACATTTTATTCTTACACCATTTTTTTTCTCCAATAAAACAGGAACGCTATCTGAGACGCTCTCTAAAACGCACACGTGAATTTATTATATTATTATATAATAATTAAAAATTAGTTAAACAAATGGTTTTTGAATTACATGAAAATAATTTCTAAGACTATTTTAAATAAATAAGAATTATTATTATTTTTAATCACATTTTACAAACTTAATGTGTTGTCAATTTCTTAAAAGTTAAACATATTAGATCCAAATCAGTGGATGAAAAAAAAAACAATTTTAAATACATTAAAATAATACAGGCAATAAGCAAGGCAAAAATATTATTTATTCTCACCAATACATTATCTTGAATGCAAGTAAATAGTCTGTTCAAAATGCAAACCAAGCCAATCAAATCACCAAAAAGAAGACAGAGAAATTTGTATATCAGTTATATCAATCTTTATATTTTATACTAAAATATAAGGTTACAATATATATATATTAGCCTAAATGAGGCTATGTTTAAGTCAGCTTCCTGCTTGTTTAGCTAATTAAGACATGTTAACTTTAAATGTCCACACACCAAACTCATCCCTTTTATTAATATGTATCAAATGTTTTGTTTTTTTCTTTTATTATTTGCAAGCTCTAATTGCATCTCATGAATATATGTAAATTATTTGTAAATAATTACATTAAATGAAATATAAACATTCTTATACTAACAATAAATTATAATTTATACTAGTTTCAAGGTGTGAATGTCCGTTATTTTTACATGTTTAAATCTGATCAGTACTTTGTCTAGTATTCCTAAGAGTCTTCTCTCTACCTGACCACCAGGCTGAATTAAGAAAATAAACTCTTTGAGGTTAAGAGGGTGAGTCACTTAGATATGACGTAGAGGGGTGAGTGAGGTTCAAACTCCTTTTACCTATGTCTCTGGGTTGATTTACAGCAACTATACTTTCTGCCTGTTGCAATATATATATATTGAGATGTTTTGGTGTAATCTTAACTGTAATAGACTGATGTAAATCATTCTTTAAAATGTATTTATTTGTTAAATCTAATATCAAATTTATGGTAATTCTAGTATAGAGAAAATCTTAGTTTAAAATTCCTATATTTTAACAGATTTGTTTATGTATTATTCATATGCAATTTTAGATTTGTAAAAGATAAAGAAATAAAAATATATATTTCTCTTAAATAACCATTGCACAATATTCAAGCCTATTTCTTGTAATAATTCAAATCTGAAATTTTGTATAAGAAAAAGAACCATTTAATTTTGAAATATTGAAGTTAAAATATTTTGGGAGAATAGCAATTATTTAAAAAAACAATTAGTCTACAATCCTACTATTGAAACAATTAAATTGCTTAGCAAACAATGTGAAATAAATGTTAATAGAACACAAAAACAAAACATCTTTCTGCTTGTTTTTTTAAAAAAAACTGATATAATAAACAGTTTGGATATAAAAATAAACTTTCATTAATTTAATCATTAGAAAGAGGTATCAATTAAGAAACCATTAGAAAGTGGATTACTAAAGCAGAGAAAGCCTATACTGATAAAGAAATACTGATTGTATAAGTAATAATCAAATCCTTGAAGAAACAACCAAAAGAAAGTTTGTAAGTATTATTATAAATTTTCTACATATTAAAAGCATGTAATCCAGCATTTTAATCAATGCTTCAAAGAGTGGTCAGAATCATCTCATGATTACATATTCTAGTTTTCCACAAGTGATCAAAATGAACATCTAGACCAACATAAATAAGTTCCTGACAAAAATGCCAGACTATGATAGAAAATGCCACATAAATAGGTAGAAAAATTTAATGGCAAATACATGTATGGAAGAATAGTCATAACTAATATTAATATATCAGTCAAAGAAATATATGGAATCAAGCAAAAAATCTTTGAAGGAATTAAATCAATATCTTTGGAAAAGTTGTACATAGCGATAGAGAAATTGTTAGTCCAGATTATTTCAAGATTGGAAACAAATATAACCTAGGAATTAGGGAAATAGTATGCATATTTAAAATAAAAGATGTCTCCTATATAAAACTATATTCTTATTACATAATAATATCGAAGTAATTGTCTTGAATAATTAATAAATAATAATAAAATACCAAACTTCCAATTTAAGCATTATTTTCTCCATTCTAATCATTGATTATTCAATTTATGCTAGACAACACTAAAATAGAGCTGTGTTCTTATTTATCATTTATAAACATTAATTATCAAAAATCTGTAAATACAAAATTATACTTTTTGCCATTATTTCATTTTTCTATAACATTTAAAATGAAATACAAATAAATATTCTCAAATATCTATAAATACAAACATGTGTTTTGACCTTATTTTAATATAATTAATTTGTATAGTAAGTTTATACAATCTTTGCTATATAAGCTAAATTGGCAATGAACTATTATGAAGAATGAAACAATGTTTTAAGCTTAAATTGAATGGATTCCTCTTATCTTGAACATATATAATTACATAATTTATTATATACTGATTTATTTTAACCATTAAATAATTTTATTATTAAAATTATTTTTGCATCAAATTCATTTTCTCTCTTTAATATAATTTCTTTATATATACAGAATTTATATTTGGATGGTTGGGATAATTTTTATTCATTACCTAGGAAAATAGACCTAGAGGTACTTCATCTTGAAGTAGGATTAGTCAATCTAATAATTTAAATTGTGGTGCCATCTGGAAAGTCTTATATTCTGTTAATAAATTAAAACTAACCTTACTTGATACTATTATAAAATTTTGATCCTAGAAACTATATTTATTATATCTGATATTATTTTTAATTAAACAATATTCTTGACTTCATCTTACAAATTTCTCATATTTTATTGCATAGAAGTTGAAATATATTTGAGGCCTGTTAATCATTGACAGTAATTAATTATTTCATACTATTACATGTGGCCAAATATATTACTGTAATAGTTTTTTCCCTTACAATTGATACCATTACATAAATTTGGCCTCCGAAGCAAGGGCTTTAGCTCGTGAATGTGCACATTTTTGTTACTATTCCATAATCTCATTTTGCTTAACATATTGTGTATATAAAAAATTAAAATTTATTGGGGCGTTTTCTGCATTGAGAAATTCCTATGATCAGCAATTAAAAGTTTATGTTAAAGAATCTATAAAAAAAAACACTCCATAGTTCTAGAAATCTTCACAAAAATACATGCTGTGTCCCAAAATTTTAATTTTTTGCTTTTGAAAATCTTTGTTGTGATATATATATATATAGAAAGAGACTTTTACAGTAAGTATACAAATTTGTATAGTGCAGACAAATTATTTCATAGATTGGTTGAATTGTTTGATTTCAATATCAAAATAATGTACTATGTGTAAGTTAATATTTCCCTAAAGGTATTCATTTTGTAGTTAATATTTAAAAAACTCAACCATTAACCAACTGGCAAAGAAAGAAAAATTTTGAAACAACTTTTGGCTGGAACAGTTAGTAGCTTGAAAATGCAAATCAGATCAAATATTATAATAGCTTTTCAAATAGGAAGGCAGATTTCAATGTTGAAACACACCATGGATTAAAAGAAAACATATTTCATTGTAACTACTTAATCTAAAATGGATTTAGCATGATCGTAAACCCCATAGATATAATCTTTATCTTGTCAAATGTATTGCCTAAGAATCTATTATCTTAAAGGCATATCTTTATATACAGGATATAAGAAGCAAATGAATAGTAACAGAATTCCTAAAAAGTATTTTTTGAAGTGGATTATGGTTTTCAATGGAAATGTTAGATCTTATATATGTTATAAAGATTATTTCAAATACATTCTAAAAAGGTGCAATATAATATAGCTGGGGATAGAATACAATGTAGTGCTACAATTAGGCAAGGAGTTATAGTTTTTCAAAAACAAACATTTACTGCAAAAGAAGTTACAAGATAATATCATAAAATATCACACAAATAATGATCAGCATAAGATAAATGCCATCATATTTCTAGTTCACAGAGAGAGTTGTGCAGTCATTATAAAACTTATATTTAATTTTTTATTAAGTTTTTTTCTGTAGTTAGATTAATCATACTTGTTTACAAGTAGCCACTATCAATATTTCTACCTTTGATGCACAAGATCCAATAAAATTGTAGAAAATAAACACATTTTACCCCATGAATAAGATATAGGATGGCAAAAGTCACAGCTGCATAGGCTTAGGTCAACTTAGTGTATGAGTTGGAATGTTTAACCTGATGCAAAATTAAATGCATATTTTAATTAAGTCTTGCCATATCACTCTCACATATTTTAGACTAAGACATCAAATCAAGAGTGAGAAAATTTCTAAGAACAATACAAAGTTAAAAATATTAGCAAAAATATGTGTTCTAACAATCTCATTTAAAAAAAAATTATTAATATGAATGCCAACCATTTTATTCAGTATCAAATTTAATCTGACATATAAAAAGCTATTAAAAAGGACATAATATATAACTTAATATTAGAACCTATAAGAGAATGTGATGATGTGATTCTATATGATGAGATTTAAAAGATAAATAATAGAAATGAGAAAATTCATAGAAAAAATAAAATAGGGTAGATAAATTATTTAGTTGTAGTTAAAAGATAATTTTTCATAGAATTATCAGTTGAAAATGAGAACACCTAGAACAAACAGATTTGTAAAATTATAGAATATAGGTTGCTACACAAATATTTTATTCCATTAAAAAACAAGTTAAAACAAAAATAAATGAGGTATTAAAATGGTAGAATATTATAGAGCTTGATAGTGTGTGTATAAATATTTAAAGTTTAAAAAACAAAACAAAATGAATACAGACATAAGTATAAAGTAAAGTCTAGAATGAGTCTTTAATATTGATAAATGGATTAATAATATGTGTTGATATTTAAAATTGAATAAAAGCATCTCTTAATAATACAAATATATTTAGTTCATTTTTTTGTACCCTGACAAAAATGAAAATAGAAAAAACTATTTTTATGTAAATAATGGTGTTTATGTTATGGGACTTTTTATTATAAAAGTTTTAATACATTAGTTAAAAGAACTTAAAACAAAATTATAATTAAGAAACTATTTTGAATCTATTCTTTTGAGATATCTAAGTTAAATAATAATTATTGCGTTTGCTAATTAAAATGTAAGAATGCTTAATTTTAATCCTTCCTACTTATCAAACTCTACATTGGTTATAAATGTTTAATTCAAAAATTAGTAGTTGAGAAAAAGAGAAATTGCTTCCAGTTTCCAAACTGATTGATTTTTGAACTTAGAGAATAGTATGCAACATTCTATGTGGGAATCTCTTATCAATATATGTGTGCCATTACCACATGTTGTATCTGAAGTTCAGAGATTATGTCCACTTAATCAAGATAAATCTATAAGCAGTCTATTACACAAACACATAAAAGCATTAACATAGCCTTTTGATAGATAACTTTGTTAATATATATAAATAATATAAATATTATTTGAAATATTAATTCTAATGAAAAATCTACTTAGTTCTACACATGAATCCTATTTTTATATACAAAGTATGAAAAAATATCTATTGTTGATAAAGAAATATCCAACAATCACATACATAGTGGCATATTAGTTGAAGTAGAAACTTCATTGTTATAAAAAATATAATAAAAATCTGCTTTATTTCATAACAAAAATAATACTTTCTCATATTTATTTTTTTTAAAAAAAAAAAAACCCTCATAAACAACAAATGCTAATTAATATGAATAAGTATCAAAAAAATTGTGTTTGCAAGTTGGTAGAATAAAGAGAAAAGGTTGAAGTCCCTAAAAGAAAATAATTGATAAGTACAATATTTTCTTTAGGATTTCTTAAATTTTAATGTTTAAATATTTATAAAAGATTCTTGAGAAAAAGTTTTTTTTTTTTTCATGCCTAAAGTTTTTATTTTTTTATATTAATAAATGAAAAATCTGAAATTTTAAATTTATGCAAAATTAATTCTATGACTAAAAAAGCAAATGAATATTTATTAAAAAATTGATCATGTGACAACAATGGACTAGAACATTATTAATAATTTTTTTAAAGTTTAATTATATTACTGATCATGGAATAAATAAAATCATAAAACTAAAATATTAAAAATAAATTAAGTAATTCAGGTATTACTGAAGTTACTTTTATTTTTAAGTACAAGGATGGAGTTATTAAAGAAAATTTATCTTGTGAAAGTGTACACAACATGTACACATGCTTATTCTCCCCAATATTAGAAAAATTAGTACTATGTAACAATAATAATTATTACTTTTTGGGACAGTCTACTAACACTTCAATTCCAAAATCAATAATGCCTATGCAGATAATAACATACAACAATAGATTTTAATTAAAGACAAAGTTTGCTTATACCAATAGACATTCGTGTAGAGAAATTCCTTGAGTACATTTATTCCAACAAAATAATAGATAAATAATCATCTTTCCTTATCAGTATCAAAAATGTTTACTTCTATGGTCAGCTCATATCTTCTATTTAATCATTTTGACTAAACCTTGATTTCAAGTTAATGTAAAATTAAATGGACTTCACATGTACATGACATTTTGTTTATGTTATTTAATTGCATTTCAAATAAAAGGGGAGTTTTCCTATAATAAAATTTGAATTTTTTAGTAATTTTTTTTAAAAAAAGTATTTTTAAACTTTTTTTTAGACGTTTTAATTTTAACTGAAAATAAGAAGCAATGTATACTGCAGCAGATTTAAAAAAAATTTAATCTAATTCAAGTTATTAATCCATCAAAGACCATATTTTCTTTTAGCAGTTCATCTGAAAAGTATTACTCAGGAATTTATCAAATGATGAAGTAATTATAATTGATAAAAAATTAAAAAAGATGAATATGGCATGTGTCCAAAAAGCATAGCAATAACAGTTGTACCAGTCTTCATTATGACCAAGCTCAGATACATATTTGATTAGGAGTGTTTTTGAAGTACAAGTATTAATTTTCAATTTTATAGTCTCTAGGGATAAAGTTTCCAATCACTTATATTTTAGATTTTGTATAGGGAAAAAAATATTTCTGAAACAAGTCTGCTAGCAAAGTAGAAAAAAGGTCTGGGTTGAATAATTACCATCTTATGAATTATATGCAAATCATGCATATGTGAGTTCAAATATAAAAATTGGATCTTATTTTATAAAAATTATGAACCAGAATAGATTTTTTTTTCCATATATTATTATGAATACACTTTCATGATAATAAATGTCAAACATTAATAATAAAGATTATGATAATCTTTATAGAATTAGATCAATTGTAAGCCACAATAATGTAAATTTTAAAGCTGTTACAGCAAATATATAATGCAATATAATATTTCAAAGGTGAGAAATAGTAGAATGCAAATTTTAAAGCAGTATATCAAGTGCCCAGAAAAGTAGAAATTAATAAAGCTATTAAAAAATTTATAAATGAATATAGATAAAATAATAAAGCAATTGTTCACATAGGGTGTTTGTGAAAATAGCCTTAATGAATGTGTATACCACATGAAATTGTACATTATATATTGGTGTATGTCAGAGTAGTCAAGCTTGTGATTTCAGTAGTTGTGACACATCTTATAAAACAGTAGCATATTTTTTGTGGCAGATTTTTAGTAGCATGCAATTATTAAAAACTATCTATAAATAAGCTCTAAAAATCATCACTAAAGTATATAAAAATTAAATGAACAAGAAAAGAGAAGACTCCAATTTCATAATTGATAAAGGCAGTGATTTAGTTTTATTAGTAAAAAAATATTCATCATAAACACCTAAGGTTTTAGAAAAAATAAAAGCTAACAATCTTTCTAATTTTTAATATTTTGACGTAAATAATTATTTCAAGTCAAGTTACATATTTTATTTAAAATTTCTTGGAAAAAGTGTAAAATTAAAACTTAACCATCAAAATTTGGAATTTAGAAATCTATATAATAAATTTTAAAATATTAAGCTCCTGTTTTTCTTATTTTTTTTAATGGTAATGACTTTTTTTTTCAGCTTTATTTGTCTTCTTTGGCAACAGTTATTTTATTCATGATTTGTTCAAACTGAAGTTATTGTACAAATTGTGTTTCTAAACCAATTAAATATTTAATATAATGAGTACAGGAGTAAACAAGTATCTCAAAATTATAATTAATGATAATCTGTTTACTTCTTATTTCCACCTGATTAGTTGAAAATTACATTATTTTAATTCATTAAATTCTTATAGATAAAATCCAAACAATAGTATATTTTTCCATTAAATTTCTTTTTGACTTTAAAATCTTTCAAATTTTGATTAACCACCATTTACAAATAATTATTATTAATTAAATTCTATGAGAAATTCAATAGTCTCATGAAGAGTAAAATGACTCTCTTCATGAGAATCTAAAACATTTCTTTCAGAAACTTTATAATTACACAGACAACATTTTAAAATTTCAACATTCATCTGACAGTCTTTAGTAAATTTTTTACTTTTAATAAAATTGAATTGCAAGAAAGAATGATTCATATGAGTATTATTTTTATGTTTTATCAGATTATCTTCAACTACATTTTTATAATCACACAAACTGCAATAGAATACTTTTCCCCTTAAATGATTTTTTTCATGTTTTTGTAAAAGAACTTTTGACACACCACGATAATTACACCTGCCACATTGAAAATTTTTTTTCTTGATGTGATGTCTTTCATATTCTATTAAATGATTTTTTCTAACATTCTTATAACTACAAGCAATATGATTTTTTTCATGACTTTTTAAATAGCAATTTCTAGTAGTCTTAAAATTGCACAACGAGCAGTGAAAAGGTTTATGTCCAGTATGAGTAAATTTATGAATTTTCAAACTTGCTTTCACAGCAGTCTTATAATCACATTGTGAGCACTTGAAAAGTTGTTTTCCAGTATGAATTCTTTCATGTATTTTTAGGTATTGCTTTATGGCTGTATGAAAACTGCACCATTGACACTGAAAAGGTTTTTCTCTTGTATGAGTTTTTTCATGTATTTTTAAATATCTTTTTATAGCAGTACTGTAATCACAAAAGTGACACTGTAATGGTTTATCCTCATTATGGCATAATTCATGAGTTTTTAAATTACCTTTAACAGCAGTCTTATAATCACACATGGAACACATAAAAGGTTTTTCTCCAGTATGACTAATTTTGTGAATTTTTAAATTATTTTTTACAGCAGTCTTATAATTACACATGGAGCACATAAAAGGTTTTTCTCCAGTATGATTAACTTTGTGAATTTTTAAATTATTTTTTACAGCAGTCTTGAAGTCACACATAGAGCATATGAAAGGCTTTTCTCCAGTATGACTCATTTTATGTATTTTTAAAAGTTTTTTTTGGCCAGCTTTGTAATTACATAAGTTGCACTGAAAAGGCTTTTTTTCCATATGTGTTATTTCATGTACTTTTAATCCACTGTTTACTGCTGTCCTATAATTACACAAACTGCACACGAAAGGTTTTTCTCCTGAATGATTCATTTCGTGCAATTTTAAATACTTTTTTTGAGTAGCCTTATAATCACATAAGTTGCACTGAAAAGGTTTTTCCCCTGTATGATTTACTTCATGTATTTTTAAACTATTTTTAAAAGCAGTCTTGTAGTTACATATGGAGCATTTGAAAGGTTTTTCACCAGTATGAATTCTCTCATGTATTTTTAAATACCTTTTTGTAGCAGATTTATAACTGCACCAGATGCACTGAAAATGTTTTTTTCCTATATGATTCATTTTATATATTTTATGTCCTTCTATACAGCCTTATATTTCTTTTTTTAGGCAACCTTGTAATCAAAAGTCGCATGTAATGGAAATATTTTTTTTCATGTGTGAATTACTTAATACATTTTTAAATACTATAAGACTTGTAACTTTAAAAGATGCACTAGAAATACTTTTTTATATTTTTTGACCTATTTTAAAAAATATTACATCTATCATATATCTTCATAAAAAACTTTTTCTTTAGTATAAAAGTTTTTATTCATTGCAAAAACACTGACATAAATAAATAGATAACTCATTGTATTTTTGGTATTACTAATGTAATTCTCCAGCAGCTTCTAATCCAATATGTGTATTAGAAATAAATAATAAGAAGCAAATCCCACTCCATACATGCTGAAACTTTTGCTATACATATCATAATAATCTTAAGTTAAAATCTTTAAAACTGTAGTTTTCCACATATAACTCATCTAACCTAAATAAAAAAAAATAGTAATTATTACATCATTTTGGATATATCAATCAAACATATATCATAATAAGTTTTATATAATTGTAAATACTTTGTTTAAAATTGTTATACAAATTTAAAAAATTATGCAACTAAAATAGTTTAAGCAAATTAAAATTTACTTTACTTCAGAAGATTGTTATATAAAAATGCATATTAATGTCTTTTCAATTCAAAATATGATTCAAAAACCACATAAGTGACTATATATATATAAATACCAAAATCTAAACTAAAAAATATAAAACCAAATTGCATCTATCCAAAATTATTAATTTTAGCCAAAGATAAATGAAAAGTCATTATTAATGCTATAAAAATTAATATGACAGTTCCTACCTATCATACAATTCAAATCAAGATTCTAATCACTCTTAATACTGAAAGAAAGTTTTAATAAATTCATAGATTGACAGTTAAATTTTGTAATGAAAATACATTTGAATTTTTTTCTTCTTTTTAAAGAAAACATTAACTCTCTCAAACATAATTTCATAACTATATTTTTATCCCAAAATATGGTAAATTAAGATATTTTTATTTAATCTAGTTTTTTAAACTTCAATTACACTCAAACTATTTTTCTTATAACAATTTTTTTTAAAAAAACTTTATATTACAGAAATCACAAATTGAATGGTTCTAAAAATTTTATAAAGAAGAATTTTATAGATTATTTTAGTATAGATTATTCAAATCAATTGTTTTCTTTAATAAGAATTATAATATTAGGAAAGTTTTAAAAGAGTTTAACACAAAAGAATGTGAAGATTTTTTATACTTATATAATTTTGAAATAGAATGCAAATATAATTAGTAATAAACAAATAGTTTGGATGAAGGAAATTATGTTAAATAATTTAAAGAGAAAATTAATAGGAATATTATTCTTGAAATAATTCTTTTTTTTTTTTCATAATAAAAATGTTTGAGTTTAAATAAATGAATTAAAAGCAGTTTAAATAAAATTTTAAAAATCTTACTTTACATAGTTAATTTAATAACTAATTTCACTTCATTAAAGGCCAATTACAGCATTACATTTTATGAGAAAAATACATGAGATTAAGAAAAATTATCTTTATTAAAAAATAGAAAAAACTACCATTATAGTTACTCTCTTCTGATTAAAATGTTTTACTGTGAAGCTATTAATTAATTAAACTTCCTACAATATTAAGCATAACTGAAATGTTGGTTTAAATTATATACAAGAAATAAATTTATTTGTACTACTATACATTATTTTTATACTTGAAGAGTTTTCCTAGGCAGTGAAATCATTGATTAATTTTATTTTTGCTTAATTTTGATAATTCTAAATAAATGTAATTTAATAATTGAAAGTTTGTGTTAATGGCAGTGGACTATTTTAGCAGAATAATCTAATTAATTTGAGCATCATCTTAAATTCGTATTTATAAATGTATTATTAGTAACATTTGAATGCATTTAGAAACATTAAATAAAGTTTGAATTTTTCTAAAAACATTTAACGATTCAACATATAACAATAAGAATAATTTGATATATATATAATTTAATATATATAATCAAATTTAATATAGATGGTGCACAGAATATTTACTATGCATTTAAAAATTTGCAAGACTATTAAAACGAAAACCTAGTGATTCTACTCTGTGAATATTGAGGCTAATTGAAGTAAACCTATAATTAAATGTCACACAGATGTGTTGTTGAATCTTGCAAACATCACTGTCTATATTGACTTTCCTAATTAATAAATCAGGCCATAGATGAGAATATTCATAGTCATCTACTTTGTAGATATATAATACTGTAACAAGATATTTAATTAAATTTAATGTATAGATAGTGCTTGGAAAGTTCATCAACTAAAATATTACAACTTGTCTTTTAATTCTATTATTATGGTTACAGGAGCTCTCTTTCTTGTAGTTCTCAATATGTTATCTACTTATTGATTTTATTCAAGATTGAATCATTTTCAATATCTGTTATTTTAAAACAATTGCAAGTTCAAATTTAAATTCATTGGATTGATTTTGAAGGTTGAGAATATCTACTATTAATATTGTTTTTCTTAATCATTTTGTCTCTGCAGTTTTATATTAAGACATGTTCTCTTATTGTGTTAAATCTATTAAGAACATTACAAACTTGAAATACATATTTTCTGATGGTTGAAATATAATCCAATTCTGCTTTACTTTCATTTGGATTTTCTGTGTTCATTATCATTTAGCACTTTTCACAAAGAAAGAAGTCATAATATAGTTTTTTCTTTTTCTACAAACTCCAGAAGTCAGTATGACCATAACCAAACTTAAAATACTTCCATCTTTCAATCATTTATTAATTCTAGCATTAGTCTTCCATAACAATTTTAAAATGATGTTTAGCCTGATCAAAGCATTTTGTACATTAATACAAAAATCCTCTACACCTGAATTATCTTTATTTGATATCTTCCACTAATATAAATAACTAATCTTCCTACTGTCTGAGATACAATCAATCTTCACAATATTGTTTTTCCATTTTTTATTTATATTGAATCTCACTCCAATTGTGCTTCCAATATTTGTATCTTTATAGTAAAGTACATATCCACTTTTTATATCAAATGTTTCTTCCATCTTTTTTCTTAACTAAACAAATTCATTAATGTTCCATTTAATATTAAACAATTCTAATTCATGCAGTTTTCCTTAACTTGAAAATGGTTAGTAATTGTAAGTACCTTAATAAAAAATTATCATCAACTGGCAGACCAGACTGCAATCTTAGCACCCTCCATCTTTGGTGTTAATTATTGCTTTGGTTGGTGACTTTACACTCTCTTAAGAATAAGTGCCATAATTTAGTTTTCTCTTTCATGATTGTAAATGTATATATTAAAAAATGTTCATTCACAGACACATTCATCCTCTCTTCATGAAAATTCAACTAATACTACAGTTAAAAAATTATCAGATAACTAAAAACAAGGACAATGCTGTATTTTTATCTTAACTCAGAAATAAAAGACCAATAAACTCATCATACTGGTTGCTGCATATTGGTAAGAAGCCCATCCATGTTTGTTTATTTTTCTCTGTTATAATTGCGCATGTGAGAAAGGCTAGCATACTTTCAATTTATTATATATATAATCATATAGTAATAAGTTGCAATGACAAGAATGTATGGAGTAGATATTAGGATTTTGCCCACTTGGTTTCTTTAAGGGCTCAAAGAAGAATCAAAAGAATCCCTTCCAGTTAACAACAAACTCCAACAGCCTTTCTAGAATTAATTTCTTTAAAATCTCTGGACAAATTTACTTTCACTGTATTCATATTTTTTGGGGTTTAGTATTTAAAATGACTTTAGGACTTAAAACTATATTGGAGATCATTTTTTGTTTTCCATCTGCAATATACTATCACTACTTAAAAACTATAAAAATTTCAGTCCTTTTCTGTACCTATTTTATTATCCACAACAATCTCTACTGATGCTAGCAACTGCCCCACTATATAGAAAATTTTCAGAATAAATTATTATTACACTGCTTTAGTAGAAAATTATTATACAGAAGTAATAACAGAATGAACATTTCCTTCTCTTTAATAAGTTCGTTTATGCAATAATAGTATTTAAGATTAATTTTAATAGCTTAAACATATTTCTATTGCAAAATTGAAATCAATAATTTATTAGATTATCAGCCCCCTTCCTCTCTATCTCTATTTGCTTCTTTGTTTAAAACATATCAGCTTACTCAATGACCTTTCCCTTTATTTTAATTAGCAAATGATATAATTTTTTAAAGAAAACATGATGGAAAATTTATTTATAAATGAGATTATTCATTGACTATTACTCTGCCATCAATTTAACTAATGATGTTAATGAAGAAGTTTAAAATTAAGTAATTAGCCACTGAAATTTATTTTATATAGCTTCTACATAAATGAATGAGAATTTTATTATTAAGTAGTTGAAAACCTGAAGCTTCTGAAATGGAAACGTTTTAAATAAAAATATATACACAGAGTTGTAGTGATAGTATAGACAAGCAGAATAATTTCTTTGGCACTAATTGATTGGAGTGAATGGCACCACATTATGTTGACGGATAATTGTTTTGTCAGTACAGAACTATTAGCAATTGAAGTCAATATAGATGGAAATTCAAATCACAAGTTAGGACTTTCTGTTGTTTTATATTTGATTTCAATAACTTTCAACTCTTCTCATTATTCACTTAATGATACTTGTATATAATCTAAACCATAGCAGCTCTGCTCAAGCACTATCTATTGTAAGCTTGAATAGTAATGATTTCCAAATAATAGCATATATCAATTTCCATCCAGTGGTTTCTGGCTTCTGTCTTTATCAATGAGAACCAAGAATTTAAATCTAGAAACCAATGCAATGACAATCATTTTTACTTCTTTTTCACTATCAAATTAAAAGTCTAAAAATTAAAAAGTTTAAACTCAAACTGTCTTGCTTATACAGCTATATAGATTTAATTTCAGGTTAGTAGCTATATGTTAATAAATTTTATACTTCTTCTCTAATTGCAGGTATTTTACTGGACAGGAACATTAATACCAACATATCACTATTTATATAAATTTAATGCAAGATTTATTATTATGCTTATAGATTTCTTTTTAGCTTTATTATTCTTACATCATTCACTTATTTTGATATAGATAATTATAACAAGATCACCAATAACAAGATATATAAAGTTTATTTATTAATATGATTTTGCCTCTTAATGCCTACTACAAACATATTCATAGTAGTTAGATAAGCATGTCAAATATAATAACAAAATCAGCTAACCTTTGAATAACTCATTTAATATCAAAAATGGAAAAAAAACAACAGCTATTCATCATGAATTATTCATTAATAATAAAATAATTTGTCTATGATAATTTGTTTCTTGACACCAATGACAAGTTGTCCTGTCATTACAAAAATTTAAAAAAAAAATTTAGATTAATAAACAACAACCACAATATTACACACACACACAAAAAAATAAAGCATAATTGTAAAAAATTAAGGATTTATTTACAAAAATGAAAAATAAATAATATATCAGGGCAACAAATATATTAGTCATTTTATAAATGCATATGAAATATTTCACTTTTTATTGTTTTGTAATCAAAAAAATTATAGAATATGCAATACTTCTTCATTTATAAATAAATAATCTTTGGTTAGGAACTTCTATCCTGAAGTTGAGCTTTACCAAATTATTCTAATTATTGAGTAGTCAGTTCTGAACATTTCTAAGTTGTTCATGATAGAAAGAATATATTACTAATTTATTTATTTGCTTCTATAGTAGAGATTAGCAAATTATTTCATAATTATTTCTGAAAACTGGCTTGTTTAAAAATAAATTATTATTTATTTTAAAAAAAAGTATTTATTAACTTATAAATAATACTGCTTTTCCTCTGTTTCTTGTCTGCATAATGAAGTGGTTACTTGCTTCTTTATAACCTAAAGCTTGATGCATTTTTGATGAAGTTCACGATAATCGTAGCTCCCTTAAATTACTTATTGTTGCTGCTTTATTTATATTGTAATGTGATTATGCATGCATTTTTATTTAAATTAGTCCATTTAAATATTCCATTTGTTAGATAATTGTACTTTGTTTTCTCTTTTGTTTATTACATTTCTGTGGTTGTCAATAAACTATGACTTCTTGATCTTTTTCTGTCATCATGTTCCATACACACCAGATTGATTGTCTGTGGGTCAACACTGATCACATTGTTTTTTATAGTCCCCCCAAAAAAAACAGACTTATATTCCAGGTTGTTTTTATCATACTTATATAAGTATTTGTGCTGCACTAACTTAGATTCACCCATAGTATACAAACGTGAAGCCTGGGCTGTGTTGCATGGAATTTTGTATATTATCTTCAGTGTGTACTACTTTGGTAATTTGTCTTTTGTGTCATTTAATTAACCTATTAAAATTAGGGGAATACAGAAACTAACTCTGGAAGCTGGCTTGCAGATAATTTTTTTATTTTGTTTGTTAATCTTGGAATATAAGGCATGTTAACCCATGTTTATTTTCAACTTGTAGTTTTAAAGTTGGCTTTATATTTCTATAGAATTCGTCAGAATGTTTTTGATATAACCTATATAACATAGATTTTTTACACATTCATCTATGTTGATATTTCTGTCTGCTTCATATTTACAAATTATTAAATTTCTCTTATGAAATGCTTTAAATCTTGCTAATTTATGATTCATTAGCATTTTAGATTGTGAATAGATAGTGCCTCTAATTCCAAGTGATTTTACAATCATCATTATTTTCAAAGAAGTTTTTTAAGAAAATTTGTTTGCATTGAAGTGTATATGAAAGAAGGATTATAAGCAATATACATCATCCCTACACACGTCCTTATTTCATCCATCCAGCTCACATGTGATCTCTTTCTAGGTCTTTTACAATCTTTTGGAATCTGGTTTAAGAATTCAGCTGCCCATCTATTATCATCTCTTCTGGAAATATGCCCAGCCCAACTCCACTTCAGATCATCATTTTAGAATCCAACCTATATTTATTTCTTTGTATTGCCATGTCTAAATAATTTAAGCTATGCGTGTTATTTTCACAACATTCTATAGTCTATATTAAGGCTGATTTCTTTGCCAGTAATTTTCACATCTGAATAATACTTTGTTTGGGAGCATGTAACAGAATGTCAACATACCATTTATATATGATAGATAGATCTTTCTCCATGAATACTAATATAATTAGCCAGTGCCAAGCTGCATATGATGGGCACATCCATTTTCTTTTGTATCCATCAGCCCAAAGCAGTTTCCTTAATACAAGGATCTAGAACTAATACCCCAACCACATTAATATAGCACAAATAACCAAGAATAGAAGTCTGTTTTTGGGGATCATGAAAAACAATTTGGTCATAGCTTTGATCCACAAACAATCAACCTGATGTGTATGGAGCATAATGACAGAAAAAGAAAGGTCAAGGAAATGTGATTTGTTGCCAACTATCGAAATGTAATAAACAAAAGGAAAAAAAAAACAATTATCTAACAAATGGAAAATTTAAATGGATTAACTTAAATAAAAATGTATGCATAATTACATTACATAAAATAAAACTGCCATAATAATTAATTTAAGAACTATGATTATGGTAAACTTCGTCAAAAGTGCTCTCAGCTTTAGGTTATAAAGAAGAAATTACTCTGTTATGTAGACAAACAAACATATGCAAATTTGAATCACTTATAAATATATATTTTAAATAAATTTTGAATATTATTAAATTATATATATTATTAAAATATTAAAAAAAATTTTTTTTATTATAGATAATTCCATATACTTTTTCAAAAAAAATTAAAAACTGCAGAAAGATTGAACATATGGTAACTAGATTAAACATTGAGAGTGCTTAGTAAAATCTACATATTATTCAATAATAATAATTTGAAAATATAACTATTTTATTATAATTTATTTATATATATTAAAAATTAATAATAATTTATAAATCAATTTGTAATTATAGTTTTAAATATATTCCACTGGAAGTCATTCATAAGGAAATAATTAATAAAAGTTAAAAGATTAATTTTTCCAATGACTATACAAATCAATTTGTAATCACAAATATATTCTGCTATATCATGTTGCTCTTTAAAATATATGTTCTCTTTACAAAGTAGAGAGATATTCACTAGAAGTCACTTCAATGCTTGTAGGTCATAATTTTAATCAGCACATAAATAATTTTACAGCTCAACAAATATATAATGCTAAAAGATGGTCATTATCTGTTTATAAACAAGTAAAATTAGTTTATTGCTTCTGAATGAAAGAAAAATAATTGCCCCCTTATCTTTGTGTTATTACATAGAATTATTATTCAATTTTAAACAGTATCATTCATTTCAAATATTTTGAATGTTTTCTCTAAATTTTACATTTCTTTATATAATTCCTAAGAACAAGTTTATTTATTCTCAAAACATATCTATAGATGATATGCTGGAACTGAGAAAAAGTAAAAAAAAAAGTTCAGGTTTTTAGAAAAATTCGTTTTTATTTAGTATTAAATAAATGCAACAAACTAAATTTCTTCTCCATACATACATCTATACAAATAAAAATGTAAATGTTCGTTTGATCAAAATCTTAAATCTCTGAAAGTTCTTCACCGATTGCTTTGAAATTTTGACACAATGTTGCTTTCGAATATGCGCATGTTTTTATATATCTACTATTATATACCTGTAAAGGCAAAAACATGCTTTTTTTGCAATACACACTATACTATATATTTTACGCAGCGCTATCTGTTGGACGTAAAAGCAACACACGCTATACTAAATATTTTATGCAGCACTATCTGTTGGACGTAAAAGCAACACACGCTATACTAAATGTTTTACGATCCCATTTCAATATTTCCAATTGCATTGTTAAATTGAATTTTCATAGATTTCGATGGCTTTGAAATTTTGACACAACGTTACATTCAAATATGCGCGTTTTTATATACCTACTATTATGTACCTGTAACAGGTAAAAACATGCTTTTTTTGCAACATATGCTATACTAAATATTTTACACAGCGCTATCTGTTGGACATAAAAACAACACACGCTATACTAAATATTTTACGATTCCATTTCAATGTTTCTGATTGCATTGTTAATTGAATTTTCATATATTGCGATTTATTTTCATTTTGATGTAATTATTTTGTGGAAGAGATTGCAATTCCCAATTCGGTTGGCGTTTTCAATTACCATCAACAAAGCTCAGGGCCAATCTTTAAAATTGTGCGGTTTAGATCTAGACATGGATTGCTTTAGAGTGGGCAAACCAGACAATCTCTATATCTGCACAGACAATGGAACAACAAAAAATATTGTATACCCACAAGCATTGTGAAATTAAACATATTAGAAATGTGCGCTTTCTCTTTTCTTTCTTTTCCATTTACCCAGACTGAGCCACAGCAACGCGTGGCCAGGTACAGCTAGTATTAAATATAATTAACATACAATATTCTACATATATATAGTACTATAAAAAGAATAAAAGACTTTCTATATACTAATGGTAATTTTGTTAATCGAAAATGCCCAATTTCAGGGCTTTCTTTATTGATAAATTAAATAAATATCATTAGTTTTATATATATTTTCTTTATAATGTATACATTTATTTTATTAAATATAAACTTTAAAATACTGTATATGTTTATTTATATATTGTTATAAAAATTTTATGACATAGTAATATAATGAATCAAAACAATGATTTATTATCAGCTTATTCTGTGATTTCTTTCTCCATTCCAACAAGTAATTCAATGTAATTAAAAATCTAAAAGACTTTGAAGCACATATTCTTCTTTTTTTTTTTTTTCAGTCAACCAATACCTACTCTAATTAGCAATAAGATGCAACTGCTTTAAAAAATCTAAGATTTCTCACTTAGCAATTCAGTGTAATCTTTTTTGAAAAACATTTTTTTGTTCAGTAATCCCACTTATCCACGCTCACATAACAGTTGAATTTCAATCTTTTTATTTAGTACTATAATTAACCAAATAATTTATTACAGAGCAAGCATTAGAAGTAATAGAACTAAAACTATAATTCAAGGACCTTGGACTCTAAAGACTTACAATATGACATTGCACAGGGAAACCTCGCATATTATTGAATTTATTAAAACTCAGCTGGTCATGAGAACATATTCATTACACAAAGATAAACTTTCATGTGCATTCTAGATTTACAGCACTATGTAGTTTGGTTGAGACTACTTTGAACCAATTTTTTATTAAATGATATCCTACATAATTTTTCATCCATTCTGCTATGACTTTATTGTTTACTACTTTAAATTTCACCCAATCTATAGTTGACTTCTGTACCATGGGACTTGTCAATGCTTTTGTTCAATATTTTAGAAAGAGCATCTGCAGGTTTTATTTGCTTTCCAGGCTTGTACATTCCCAAAATCATATGAAGCTAAAATGCTAATCCTTAGTAACATATGTTGGATAGCATGGTTGAGTTTTCCTACTTTTTCCAAATATCCCCAGAAGTCTGTAGTTTCTTAAAATTTTAAATGAACAAACAAATATGTTGATGGAACTTCTTTACCACCAATACTATTGTGAGAGTTTTTTTAATCCAATTGGCTATAACTTTTCTCAGCTGCTGAGAGCATTCATCTCCATATACACTGTGAGAAATTACACCACCTACTCCGAAGTCTGAGACATCTGTCATAATCAAACTTCATGATAATGTACTAAAAACTGGTTAGAAGCCAGCAAGCCTTTGTGAAGCCGTATCCTATTAAATTTTCCACTTCCATCTCTGATTCGTTTTTAATAACTTGTAGAGAAGAGTTGCTATGGTAATTTCCTTTCAGGAAGCTTTCAAAAAATTGAATAGACCTAAAATGCTTGCAAATCTCTAACCTTTATTGCTTCAGGGCATTCTTAACTGCACTGACCTTTTAGGAGTTTAGTACTGTAACGGGCACAGATGTCGTTACATTATTTTTTTTTATTAAACATGGAAAAAGAAAAGTTCGCAAATAAAAACTTCTTTTGTTTAAGAATTAAAAATTGAAATTAAATATCATCTAAATTCAAATATATATATATAATCGCACAGATAAAAAAAAAAATTATTAAAATAAAACTTTATTAAAAATAGAAAAGGTATTTTAAAAGCAAAAACTTAAAAAGATTTAGAGATAAAAATATATCTTTAAGTTTGGAAAACAAATTAATTGGTGTTATTGAAAAATGGAAATGATTGTTTTAATTAGTTAAATATAAACTAGCCCTTGGGCATTTAAAATGTATAAGCAAAGGTCAGATAGGAGAGAAAAACAATGGAATCGGACCTCAGCGAAAGGACCATCACATCGATGACATAATGTCAATTGAATCCTTAAAATTAATATAAAAGGAAAAGTTTGGAAATTATTAGTTAGTTATTACGAGAGGACAGATATGTGTTAGTGCGGAGTTGGTTGTGAAGGGATTGAAAGACGCACTTTCAATTCCTTCAGTTGTTAACAAAAAAAAAAAAGATGAAACATCGTTTTCTACATTGAGGACCAGCTAAAGTGAAAAACCTCCGGATGAATAAATAAAACGGCCAACAGAATACCAATCAATTTAGGACGGTGTGGGAATTCACGTTCAAATGGCAAGCCATGGATAAAGCTGGACATTTTAAAAATCGTAAGAACTTTATGAACATTTTCAAAACAAACTCTAAATTCTAAACCTTTCAGAAATTATCGCAATAGTAATTCCTATCTGACCAAACTAAATTATTTATTAATTAGTTATAATTTTATTTGATGTATTTCTTTTTTGTAAAATCATTTCCATTTATTTTTTGTTGTTCTTTAAGTTTTATTTATGATTTTTGTTTTGCGATAAATTAAATTATATAAATGTTAAACTTAAGTCGGGCGTGAATGGCTATATAGATTTATAAAGTTATATTAGGGGAGGGTAATCTTAGGTTATTTGTTTCGTAGTTGAATTAGGTCAATGGATTGGATATATTGGTATAATTAGTAGATGTAGTATGAGATTCGCTACAGGCAGAATCGCTTTTCACGCCGCACACTTTCTTTCTGCCTATGGAATGCGATCGTAAGTTGGCAAAATGACTGCAGTCTTTTCCTATGGAGTTTTTTTTTTATTGCTCTTATCGTCAGATAGATGTAGTATTCCTATCTGATGAAAGACAATTTCTTCTCTTAACCTATTTGTGCTGTCGTAGTCGTATTACATTGAATACATCGATATATCAGATGGATTGAAATTGGTTTGACTGTGAACTTTTGGCCTAAGGTTAAACAAGGATAGAATATTTTCTTTTCAAATGCAAATCTATGTAGTCTATTCATACTCGACACTCTAAATAAAAATGCATTAAATTTAAGTTGGGTATAGACACTTGCATGGGTTCGTTACCGGTTAATTATGTTTTTGTTTTTCATATTTGATCAAAATATAGACATTCGGTAAATACTGATACCTTACGGTGAGTATCTAAGATGTATTTATGTCGGATGTCTTTTAAGTTATTGGTGTCTCTGCGGCATCTTATGATGAATGCCATTGGGTTTCTTATAAATTCCCCTCTGCATTTCCATCAATGACTTTATGTTTTGATCGTTTATGTTTACTTTGAAATGTTTTTGACCATGTAATCTATGTAACCTATCTATACTCAACATTTATAAAACAAACTTTTATAAATCCATGTGTGCGAACTTATAATAGTATAAAAATTAAAATGTAAATTAAAATCTAAAAATAAAAGTTAAAAATAATGTTAAATGTTAAAGTAAACATACTAAAAGAATAATGTTAAATTTTATATATATATATGTGCGTAAATAAATGTTTGTATGTTAATTACTGGCAGTGGCTTATTTTCTTTTTTTTAAAATATTCTTAGATAAGAATTTATTTTAAGATATAAATCTCTGCTGTTCCACATGGGCTAACGACCGTAATCAACCAATAAAAAAAAATATATATTTTTTTGACTTACGTATCTGCCTACTATATAAATGTTCTAGGTTCAAATGCCTAGTGGCACCCTGTAGTGCAAATACGATAAGTCATTTCTCTCCGCATCGTTATAGTACTTACCCTTATCTGTTACAGTACATCCCAGAAATTTCTTTGGTTGCCCAGATGCCATTTTGAGGCATTAAATTTATTCCAAATTTATTCAACTTTTCACATACAATGTTTATCCATTTTTAAACTCATTTTCAGTTTTAGCAACTATTAAAATGTCCAAGAACACAAATTTTAGTCAATATATAACACTATAAATTTAAAATTTTTCATTATTACATGATAAATTATTTACACTCATTGCATGCTTTGATTGTTCAGAGAAATATTTATAATTTTTTTTTAATCTTATTGAAATCCATTCACTTTGAAATCATTGCCTTATCCTTGCTCTCATATTTCAGCTTAATTTATAAAATGTGATCCAAAAAGATTTTAAGAGCTCTAGAAAGATATGTGAAATATAGTTGAATGAGATAAAGAAATTTTACTTAATGTGGATGTTTATGGATAAAGAAAAAAACATTCTAAAGACCTTGCTATTGCTCAATAATGTTTAAAAATAATGATCATAAAATGAAATTAAAAATTTTGTATTTGCATTTCAAGATAAATATCACTCTAACATGCATTAGAGATTAAATGACTGAAATAAATTTTAATAAATATATATGCAATAATTTTATAAATTCATTATTCTAATTTAATACACTGTACAGGCTTACACACACCTGCACATATATAAGGGTTTCGAATTCAGACTTTCACACGAACCTCAACTCTCCATCTCATATTGCTGACCCACCAGATCACACACATATAATTAATTTGCTCTGTTTTTAGCAAACATATTTACTAAATCACATATAACTAATTTGCTCTGTTTTTAGCAAACATATTTACTAAATCTCAGATTAAACAATAGGCTAACGTAATTACAATTCATCCTTGGAATTTGAAGACATTATTTTATTTGAAATTTAAATTACTCAGAAGTCTGCATATACATTTTCTGAAAACATTAAAAAACTAAATGACATTTAAATTTATGATATAAATACTAAAGTGGTAAGTAAGTACGATATATTTGTCTTTGCATGCATAATAATGATGTAAGCAAGAACTTCTCCCTTACCAAAATCTATTTTTTATTGCGTTATAAGCCAGTATTACATTTCTTAAATGTATAAAAGATAAATGAAGATGCAATATTTCCAAAATATAAGCTGTATAATTTTATCTAAATTAGTAATTTTACTAGGCTTTATTAATTAGAATATTTAATCGAAGGGCTTACATATGAGCGTAACGTTTACAATAGTTTTTCACAAAAGTACTCATTAATTTTTACTTTAGGCATTTTAAATAAATAACTTAGTCAGATGAAAAACATGACGATTTTTATCAGGAATTTCTTTTTAAATTAAAAAATATAAATTAATTTAATTAACCCTACTTTTTAATTAAACGTCAGCCTAGTTTTCACTAAAAATTGATATTATAATTACCATTTAATTTTTTTTAAATAAATAAAAGATAAATGAAAAATATTTACCAAATATAAATTGCAGAATCTTACTTAAATTCACATTTTCAAAAATTCAATAAAATGAAAAACAAAATATTTAAAAACCGAAGTTAAAATATAGCGCCCTCTATTGGAAAATACAGCTGAAAGCCAGAGTTTAAAAAGAATTTTAGATCCTTTAAATACTATTGTTCATTAAACTGTGAATATACCGTTTTATGAATACAAATCATTGCCGGGAGGGTGGGTAGGTAGGCTGATGATTACGCAAAAATAATTATAAACAAATACTGTATTAAATTAAAAAAGACTAATATTAAAATTTTAAATTACAAAATAACTCTAAGTATATAAATTATATATATATATATTTGTAATTCAAATATTATATATTTTTCGTAATTAAATTAATATTTCGCCTAGTAACTTTTTTTCAAACACTAAATAAAAATAATTCTAGCGCAATCAATAGTCGGCAATTTATTCATTGACAATTTTTTTATTCTCACAACTTTTATGATATATAGTATATAGCATAAAAGTGGTGAGAATAGAAGATTTTCTAATGAATACCAATTTAATGATAAATTGGAGTCGTGTAATAGCTTACTGATTTGGTATCAGTTCTGGAAATTTTATACCAATTCGTTGGCAAATGCCATAAAAGTAGACAGAATTCATGAAATTGCTAATGAATACCAATGTGTAAGCTGAAGTCATGTGAAGTCATGTTGGTTTTGTACCAATTCTGGCCAAAGAATAAAAGAGCCTAAAGTTATAAAAAAAAAAAAACAAGATCACCATAATGTATAGAAACTACATTGTTTTATCTATATAATTATGCAAGCAAATAGCTTAAATTTAACTGATAGTATGAAAAAGGTTTTAAATGGCTGCTAGAAAAAAGGTGCTTTTAGATCTAAAATGTCTAAGCACACTGTTCAAATAAATCCAGAAAGCTCTTGCTAATGAAAGCCATAAACTAGAAAGTAGTTTGAGATATTTGGTTAGGACATTACTGAATAAGGATTTATTAGGCACTACCATCTGACATCTATTGATTGCTAACGTTTACACTAGATGCCATAAAAGGACTGAGATTAAAATAAAATATTTAAATCTCAGATTAAAAAATAAATAATGTAATCAGCACTCTTTCAGTATAATAATATGCTTTATACTACTAATAAAGATCATATTGTATTATAATTGTATTTTTATTATTGTAATCAGCACCAGGGCATTTATGTGACCAACTTAGAATGATCAAAGTGATCCATAGTATGTTGCTGCAAATAAATATGAACAGATGTTCAAGATAGGATTTCTGAACAATAAGTTTATATCACTATTGCAACAAATTGAGTTTATCCAAGGTAATAAGCAGATAACTATATTCAACTAGTAGCAAAATCCACTGTCAATATAAAAAGCAAAAACAAACTACATTTTTTTGTTTATGTAAATTAATGATTGTGTTACAGACATACATTAATCTATTCAACAGATAAACATGTTGAAATAACTACCATTCCTTCTACCACAACAATAATGATGATAAATTGCATATTAAAATAGTTACAATAGACTCATTTGAAGAATTTAATACTACCTAGCTAAATGACTTAACAGCATACAAGAGCACGTCTAATTCTTTCTAAATGTCAACAACTTTACTAAGCCTGAATTAAATTGGCAATATAAGTCTGTATATGCCCTGATCACATGAAATTTTAAGTGCACTTCCAACTTGCAAATGAAAACACTTTCAAAACTTTAATTGCATATTTTGCCCCCAAGCCATTGATTAGACTAGCCTTATAATTTTAATCAAAAAATATTGGTCATATAGAGAAAAGATTATAGACTTCAACTAAAAGAGTTCATTAATATCTGTATATTTGGTACTTTCACAAATAAAGCATTAAGGGATAGGTTTATTTATGGCATGAGGGATCACAGTCTACATATGTTACTTACATAAATTTTTTTTGAATCAGCCTTAGCCATTGACATATAGCAATTTAGAAGAAGTTAAAATTCACAGCATAATTATAGTTGTCAGGTCATGTGATAAATATCCACACGTGTAAAAATAAATGGTTCAAAACATAAAAAACTGTTTGCTAAATAGATGAGTGGTAACTGAAGCACTTATATCACATGAATACTTTAATGATATATTCCACATTTGCAACTCTAGGGAAATCCCTGTAGAATTACTAATAGAACATAGTCTCTAGAACAAGAGAAAAAGTATCTTGTCCAAAAAAATATCTAGAGGGAATTAAGAAAAAGTTTTATATAGTTTGCACCATGGAAAAATAATTGGTTATCAGTTACATTTAGAAAATACTGGTTAATTACATGTTTGTTGAAAACATCTGAAGGCTAGCTGCTTAGATGGCACAGAAACCAACAAATACCCAAAAGACAACCTAGAAAGCTGATCAAACAGAGCTCTTAAAAGCAAGTCAATGAAATACTAAGGTCCCAGCAGCAAAGTAAAGCAAGGAAGTACAGCAGATATCGTAGACAGCCCAAGCACTTACATAACTACCAACTATATGATTTACCACAATAAATAATTAAGGAAGAAATTGTGTAGAACAGAGGTGGCCAACATCTTCTAAGCACACATGACATGATTATCTAAAAAGTACATTTTAAACATCATTTCTCCACTTTTTTTAAATATAAAGATAAAAAATAATAATTTTATAATAAAAATATAAAAACATTAATATTACTGTACAATCAAGTACTGTTTTTGCATTAACTAGGTCTTTCTTTTTCTGAAGTCTCTTTATTACTATCATGTTGTATGAACAACACAAGCTGTAGGTCTTTTGAAAATTTGTTACCCTGCAAGTCAGTTGAGATTAATAACTTGAATTACATACAGTGTCTGTCAAATAGTTATTTATAATATTTTATGAATTTACGCAATTATTTTTTGATAAAAATTACTTGTTTATAGCATTAAAAAAAAGAACCTCACTAACTTGTCTGAAGCAGGATCAAGTAAACGGTATTGTTTTCACAATTTCTAAGAAGAATGGGAAGAATATTGCTTTGTAGAAGTAAAAGGACCATGCCATACGCCTTTTGTACAATCATAATGTAAACAATTAAAAACATATAAAATTAATACTCATTTTAAATTAGAACATAAGAATTTCAATCAAAAATATATGCCTCAAAGTAATATTAGAAAAGAAAAAAAAAATTATTGAACCAGCAATCATTATTTAAAAAGGAACAGGATAAATTGAAAAATGTTATTATATCATCATTCAAAATTGCACATTTTCTTGCAATGAAGAAGAAATAATATTTAGATGGGAAATTATTTAAAGATGATTTACTCATCATCATCATTGTCAACCATTATCAATCGATTGCAGGATGAAGGTCTCACCAAGTTGAATCCATCTTCTCTGATCTTTAGTCTCTCTTCTCCACATCACCCCTGCTCACTTTCTTATTTCATCCACCCATCTCACATGCGGTCTCTTTCTGGGTCTTTTAAATCTTTACTACCTGGTGCTAATTCCCTCTTTAATAATTTCTCTAACAAATGAGAAATATTCGTTGCATTTCCAATTATCATGGAATACAATGAAAAGAAGAATTACTGAAATATTTACTAGTATCAAAGATCAACTTGAAAATGATATGGATAGGCACACTTGGTAGTCACTTCAAATGGATGAATCTTTAGATGTAATAATTGGACATCTTAATTAATAATAATAATAAGAATGGTTCTGTGAAAAAAGAAATATTATGACTTTTGCCAATGAATGAAAAAATAAAAAGTGAAAATATTTATCAAATATTTAAAAGTTTTGTTTTGGAATGAAAACTTCCTTTATATAAATTATCTTTAATTACAACTAGAGAAACTACAATAATGATCAGTAAAATCAAAGGATTTGTAACCTAATATAGAAAAGATTAATCATTTCCAGAATTTTTTGTTTACTATTACCTATTACATCAGAAAGTTCTGTGCACTACAGTTCTTTCATTTAATAGTGTTTTGTGTACCATAATCAAAATTATATATTCTAAAAGAGTTGTTCCATTATAGCACAGACTTTTAACGGTGGTGTTCAGTATTTTGATTTAATAGCTTATACAGAAGATGGCTTAGCATAGGCAAAGTACTAAATCATTTTCTTAATTTGATTGCTGAAATAAAAGAACTTCTTGAAGAAAAAAAAAGAAAAAGTCTGTAATGTCAAAGATCCTTTTTAGTTAGATGACTTGTTTTTTTTTAAGTCGATACTTGTAAGACATTAAACCAGTTAAACTTTAAACTACAAGGTGAAAATAAAGATTTTGTTGAAAATGTTGAAAATAAAAATGCTAACAAAAATAGTTTTAAGAATTTTATCTTTGCATAAGATATTAATAATATTAAACAAGTTTCTATGGCTGAAAAACAGTCAGGGAAGACAGAAAACAGCCTAAGGAACATTATAGAAACAAAATTAATCATAAAACTAAGAAAGAAAAAATCCTAGTGTTAAATTCTTCATAGGAATAAAGTTATGATATTGTTGTGTTGAACAGGTCGAATAAATTATTTGAATTTTAATTCGATCTCAATTTTAGAATTGAACATTATAGATTATGACTTAAGCTATCTTCCTGCACAAAAATCAAGTTTCTCCGATGATTACAACAGAAGCTATTAGCCCATTTCTGGTATGATTGGGGCACCACAAAAAATAAAAAATTTTCAAATCAACACAGAATTACAACGAAATGAATTATCAGCAAAAAAAACAATGATTTAAAGGCAAAATTAGTACAAATGATGTTTTAGACCTAAACAGAGACATTGAAGCTACAAATGATTCACCCTCTTTTATTATTTCAAAAACAAACTTTCAGATTACACAACTGAATCCTTGATTCCTAACCAAGACCTAGAATCCAATCCAAAGAAGCAGAATTCAATTAGTATCAACAAATAAGAACCATAGTGAAACCTTGAAGAACTTTATAGATGGGTGGATTGAACAGGTATTGTGAACATTTGCAGATACAGGAGGTTGATAATGATTACAGACTTTCAGCTCTATTGACTTCAGTGTGCAAGGTGATATGGACAAATGGTGTGTATTCATGGCATGCAAGTAAATCTGGCTTGATTCCAGACTACAATGAATCCAGCTGCTGCATTGGTGGGCATAGGTCTGCACTCCTATTCTTTTCCTCAGGTGTGGTAGTGATGGTCATGAGGGGCTTGATATATTTGTGAGGGTGGTCGGCAATTATTGCCAAGCCCAGGAATACCTGCTGGGTGGGTAAAAGTCACTGTCCTCCATTGAACTTTGCCCTGAGAGGCTGCTGCACCCCCTTGTTGGATAGTTTATTAGGACAATGTTGATTTGAGCTCTTCCCCTCCCCCCTTAGTTAACTTTAAATTTAGAGCATTTGTAAGGCGGTTGGTCTGATTTGGGCCACCACCAATTTTTGTAAATTTGATGGAGTCTTTCTGCAATAATTTTGTGGGTAAGGGTCTGCACTTCTCTTTTCTTCCTCGGGGGTGGTGGTGGTCATTAGGGGGATGGTTTATTGGTGCAGGCTTTTGACAATTATTGCCACTACCCAGAAAACCTGCCGGGAGGGTACCTGGTCAAAGTCTCGGCACCATTCCTGCTCTGGTTGGCTGCTGTGCCCCCTTGATAGGTTGGTTTTGGGCAGTGCAGATCTGTGCTCACTACGTGTTAGTTTTTCTTAGTTGGCTTTCCAATTCTTGGCAGGTAGACCAAATGTGGTCCCTGCACATTTGGACTGTTAACTGGGAGACAGAGGTATGTAGAATGGTCTTGATATGGCTTGGCTGTGGGTCAAGAATTTATTATTTAATGGACTTGAGCCTTGGATCTCGCTGCCTGTTGTAGTGGTTGGCTCAATGCTGGACTTGTCCACCTATTCAGCTGAAGCATTTGGGTCTTTGCTTCGGGGCCCCAGGGGTGGGATCATTGGGTGATGGATAGCTTCTCAGCAGCTGGGCCATGTAGATCCATGTATAGATACTCATGTTTACACACATTAATCAGCATTATAGCATTGTTGTCAAGCCTATGTACTTTATATAATCAATAATTGTTTTACCTTGTTTGTCACATTGAACACTTTGTAATTCTCAATGGGTAAGTGTATCCAAAAATTTTTGTAATCCTTTTACTAATAAAGGTTACTTTTGAAAATAAAGATTTTGTAGAAATGATGAATACTATTAAAGTATTTGAAAGTAAATTAATTATTTGAAGTTTGCATCTGCAAAAAAATCCCTTGATGCATTTTCCACATGTTGAAAATAGTTCGAGAAAAACAATTAGATTCTTGAGTGTATGTCAATTATCTATCAAAGTTATCTAATGAATTTAGTACATGATTTAATCAATTATTGAGTTGGAATAATTATATTTTTCTTTGAATATCCACTAAATAGTGTTAAATTTAACATAGCAAATGTAGAAAATTTATAATTAGAAATTATAAAATTATGAAATGATGCTTTGAAAGCCTCTGAACATGGACAAAAATTTGGGAAATTAGTTGATACACAAAAATATCTCTAATTGGAAAAAATTGTGCATCAAAACTGAAAATTTTTTTGGATCTACTTATCTAAGTGAATGCAATTTATTAAAAATAAGTTTAAATCAAGGATGAAAATTTGAATACTTGTTTAAGGATATCAGTATCACATTACTCCCCTGATTTTGAGAAGTTGCATAAAAAATATAGATAATGGTTTATTTATGTAATTATAATACAATTTGTTAAATAAACTTTTATATTATTTTAATGAACTAATCATTATTAAATACATAAATATTTTTATAGTTATTATATTATAATAGTTCATTTTAATTATGTTTGTTATTTTATTCTATTGGTTTCTAGAAATCTCTCTGGTTGGAATCAGACTTTGGATCCTTAGCTTGAATCTCAAAGTCTTTTGTTTTTATTAATTTGAAAAATAAGTGGATAAATTTTTAATTATATTAAAATTATCAAACAGGCAAAACTCTCCATACAGTAGTGCCACTCTGTGCCAACCAGAGTAATCAAGGGATGCCAGAAGGCTTGTGCATAAAATCCCTATCTAGTGCCTGTTCATCCAATATCCCCAGACTAGTTTCTGGCTTGTGGCCTTCATCAATGAGGAGCCTTGGATTTGAGAGCACTGCACCTAGATCTTAGGATCTAATGCAACCCTCCAACAGCCACCTTTTATCTCTATTTAACTACAAAAACTATGAGAATGAAATTGAAACAATATTTTCAATCTAAGCTCAAAAGCTTATATAGTCATATGGGTCTGAACTCATTTCAGCACCCATACATTTTGGTGTCTTTGGCTCTTTAACAACCATATCCACCACTATCCTATTAGGCAGGATTGGTGTTAAACCTCTAAACATCACATGATCACCATCTCTTATGCTAGCACATAACAATTATCAAACTGGCAAAACTCTCCATAAAGAAACTAACCAGAAACTAGTCTGGGGATATTGGATGAGTAGGCACTAGATAGGGATTTTATGTACAAGTCTTCTGGCATCCATTGATTACTCTGGTTGGCATAGAGTGGCACTACTGTATGGAGAGTTTTGCCTGTTTGATAACAGTTATGTGCTAACATAAGAGATGGCGATCATGTGATATATTAAAATTATTTACTATCAATTAATATGAATTATTAAGAGATAGTAAAATTAACATTAATCACAACACTAATAAATCTGTTTTAGGAGACTAATTATATTCATGACTGTAATGAGCCCAAGAACCAAAGATATAAATTTTAATACATTGAGATCTTGGAATTGTCTATTAATTAATTTTACATATATATAAATTTTAGGAAAAGTTCTAAAAATATTACGATTAAAAAAAAGTAAGGGAAAATTGTTTTTTATTTTATAAGAATAAAATAGGTGATGAAGAGAAATCCAATAGAGGAGATATAAGAATAAATAATTATACTTTTTAAAAAATAACACCAAAGAAATGAATTTGATTGATGTTTACTTAAAATGATAATTGTATTTATTTGGACTCCTACAATAATGTTTTAGTGTATTAAAAATGTGATAATAAAATGGTAATATGCAAAAAAAAATTTTTTTAAAGAGATTTCAATTTAAAAAATATAAAACAAATAAATTTAGAAAAGAAATGATATGAATAAGCTTTTTAAGAGTTTGTGTTCAAAAACTACTCAAAACTGCAATTATTATGAGTACAAGGTGTTTCCTCTTCAATAACATCCTGTACATAAATCTATCATTTAAAAAGTAATATTGTAATTATAAAATATAATGTAAATGATTTCTTTTACAAAATCATATCTTTGACATATTCAATATGCCCGGAGATCCTTTTAGTCACATTAAGCTTTCATTTCTACTAAAAATATATTGAGAACCACAATACTGCTTTACTGATGATTCATATATACACATACTTATAAATACCTCTTGCATATCATATTATTTTGAGATCAACATGAAAATTGTCAGTTTAAGAAAACTAATTGGAACTTAAATTTGCTTAATTAAGTATAATTAGAATCAATATTCATGATGATAATCAAACCTTATGCTACTTATATAATTGCTTTGTTTAAGATATCCTAATTATATTTCTTGATTATTATACGTACATAATATGATGTAAATGATTTCTTTTATAAAGTCATATATGAATCATAAATAGAAACACTATCAGTACCAGTAAAATGTTTTTAGAAAAAATGAATGCTTAATCTGGCTAAAAGAATCTCTGGGCATATTGAATATGTCAAAGATGTTCACCCATAAATATTTTATAGGTAGGACTTGAACTAAGCTAACACTAATTTCAAGTGTCATTTGCTTCTGAAAAAAAACCATCTATGGATATATCACTCTCTGACATCACCATCAGTTTTACTCAGTAACAACTTAAATCTTTCCCTCAACTCAGAACAAATTTCTCAGGATCTTTAATGAATTGTTATGCATGCACTTGGAATGAAACTAATGAGTTAAAACAGTACAAGTAACTAAATAATTTAAATAAGAAAAATAATTTATTTTAGACAATCTCAATGAATACATATTGACATTGCATGTTTCTGCAACCCATTTTAAAAGCACTTATGTTAAAAAGAAATTGCACAGACAGATTTAATCTCCATTCCTTTACAAAATCTTTCCAATGATTCACATTTAATATTAATATATTAAGTTTTATGGATAGAACTAAATAAAAAAATTAATAATGATTTACAAAAAGTATATTTACAGTACAATATTACTATTCATAACAAAATAAACTGAAGAATAAAAATATATATAATAAAATACCATAATAAAATTTTAAAACTGTTTAGACTTCTTATTTACATGTATATAAGTTCAAAAGGTTTTTCCGCAGATTTTTTTAATAACCAGTAAGTTTATTCTCATAGATATACCATTATGTCTTCTCCAGTAACTTAAAAAAAATTAATCACTTTATGTTTTTGGTATGTGATTTAAGATTAAATCTTTATTGGTTGGTTGATTTAGATTAACTTTTTTTTAATATCAGATAATTTTCTCTTTCAATAGGCAGGCCATCTCATATCTTCAATCTTCACCATTTCCAGATTCATTATAGATATTTTTCACCAGGAAAAGCTACAATATTTGGGCTTCAATTGATGCACATTTGTTGGTTTCCATCATTTTCACTATACAGAAATTTAACATTTTAGCTGTATTTAGCTTAATACTTTAGTGTTCACTGACACAGTGTAGAGAGAGATAACTGCTACAACTCAGAATTGTTTAATGTTATGTATACTTGCATGATCCTCTGGATGCACACTTTGACTATAGCCCACATTCTTTCTCTTTTTTTCTTATCTCCTATATATAGCATTCTGCCTGCCTGAGAATATCTCTTCTCATCCACCTTAGCATCTTTTCTTTCTTGCTGTTTTTTTTTGTTCTTGTTTTTCTTTATCTATCAATTACTACTTAGTGTTTTTCATTTTTTGTTCTAACTTTAATTAAATCTTATAATTATTTTTAATTAATAGGGTTTTTTTTGATAGGATTTAACTTAACTAATGGATTCGCCATATATATATATATGTTGATACGAAGATTTACACGGGTTCCATATATAAACGACATATTTTGCGGGTTCATCCGTGTTAAAATATTTAAAATTACTCAGTGGATGACTTGTGTTACCAAGTTGAAATGTCAGTATTTTAAAATATTTTAACACGGATGAACCCGCAAAATATGTCTTTTATATATATTAAGTACAAAATTCATTTCTACCTTTTGGAAACTCATGTCTAAATTATTTAATATTGATCTTGCACAATTTTTACTTATATATTGTATTCTATAATAAAATATAAATTATTTTTTTGAAAAACCCTCCTATGCCAATATTCACTGAATATAGAATACTAGTGATTTCTTTATAACTACATTTAAGATATGCACAGTTTTACAAATGCTTTCATTTTGATAAATCACTGTTATATATAAAATATTTTATTTTAATGAAATTGCATATTCAGTTTTAACTAAGTATAAATTATCAATTGAGTGAATCTTCTCTTTTCATTACTTTTATTTTATTAGGATTAAAATTTTTGTCTATTCCTCTAATCAGAGCAGCTTGAAATATACAATAACACTATTTCTGGTTAAATTCATATCATTACAGTATATTGTTTTCTCGTATCCCATATAAATAAATGTTATACCATTATTTTATAAATTTTATTCTCATATGGTCCATTTTTATTGTAAAGATTTAAATTAAAAAAATTATTTTTCTCTTTTCATACTGTTTTCTTACCTCCAAACATTTAATCATTATACTATTTCAATATCTTACAATCTAAAGATAAATGTTCGTTATTTTTCTTATCCCAACGCAAATTACAGCTGCAGTTCAAATTCTTATTCTATTTTTGCTATCTTTCTTTGATATTCAAACCCCATGTCTTTACACCAAACAATTAGTTCCTCTAACCCATTTATCTATATTTCTCACATCTCATAATCATATTCTCTACACATTTATCTCATTTCTTATACATCTACATCCAAACAAATTATTGTTTTTACTATTTTACTTTTAATCATAAATTGTAGCTATTGAAATATTTTTAATTTTCTTTTCATCCATTTCATTTGCTATAGAAAAACATTCTTTGTCCTTCATAATTCACAGCCTACTAAAATATTTTTTAAATTCTATCTAAAAATTTCTGAAATCTTTGAGCAATACAAAATGTCTTATTTCTAAATATTAAAGATTTCTATAATGAAAAATGTAAAGAAAATATAAATTAAATAAAATACTAATAATTTTAATGAATACTTAAATAATTTTAGTTGATCAAATATACAACACTAAGAATGTAAACCTTCATGGAACAAATAAGTCTGAATATATTATTAAGATAAAAGATAGAAATTATTTACAGATTCATTTACATGTTTCTTTGTGAATCTTGCATATAAATTGTCCTAATAACATACTTGAGCTTGTCTGTCCTGTGAAATGAGTTTAAATTAATAAATAAAAAATGATAGCAATAAATAAAAGGAAATGAATCTTTTATCTAAATAAAAAACTAGACAAACACAAACCTCATAAAAAGGCTTGAAATTTTGGCAAATAATATTCATTTATGCATATAAGTAAAACATTTAAGAATTTTTGGTTTCAAAAGTAGAACTTTTCCCACCTCATAGTAAGTCCAAACTCTATTAGAATAGAAAAAACAGGTATCTCATTGCAATTATGCTTAATTTAAAGATATTTACTGATTTTTTTCGTTTTGTTTGTAAATATCTCATATTAATTTATTTATTGTAAAAAGTTAAAGGTCATGAGTGAAGTTTTATTTAGATAATAGAAGTTTTTGATTAATAAGAATTCACAAGTTGATTAATTTTCTGCTAAAAGTAGGAAGCAAATGTTAACAATTTGATAAAAAATGAATAATAAAAAAAGATTAAATATAAACTTTTTTACAAAATGTATTCTATGGTCTTATAATCTTTCTATTGAATGCTTTGGTCTAGGAAATTTATTTAAACTAAAATCTTATTGTTAAAATCATGCAAATTCTTTTTTAATTTGTGCGATAACTGTTGAAATAGATTTCTGCCAGTAAGTCGTGAAAACCATCTACGACACCAATAAAAGGCTTAAGAAACAATATTATAGAGTTGAATATGTGAATTCAGTAAAAATAAAACAAGTTTTAAAAAGAAAAAAATTCAATTATGAAGTATTACACATTAAATAATTAATAAATTAATGAAGAAAATTTAGTTAGTTAATAATTCAGAAGCCCAGCTTTCTGATTTTTCAAAACAAAAGTAATTAAATAGTGTAAGAACTGTTTAACTTTGAGGGAAACATATATCATTGATGCAACAAACTAACCCTAATCACAAACCAAGGTGAAAATAGTCTTAAATTAATCTTATCGTGTTGACTTATTATGTATGTAAGTTTGTAGATGATATTCATTTCTAATTCAATTAAACTACTATATATTTTTGGTAAATTAAGTTATAAATAAATGATGAAAACAGCAACTGATATGACTTAATTTCATGTATTTAATTTGTTCTAAGAGACTACAGTAAATAATTTCATAATTAGTGGTAAAATAAATTGTTGGTTAAATAAAGAATCTAACAGGAAATAAATAAGTGGAAAAAAAATAGAAAGCTATATAAATAGTTATCACAAAACTTATGTGACATTTAAGTTGCTTGAGTAAAAACACAAAACAATTTTCTACAATAAACATTAACTGTTTTTATTTAATATTTACAATTGCCAATGCCAGATTTTCAAACTTAAAAAAAAATAAAAAAAATAGTTAAAAACCTTAAGAGAGATTATCAAATTTATCAATAATTTCTGTGGAAAGTGAAATATTTGGAAAATAAGATTTGGATAATATAATTAAAAACTTTGTTAGATTAAAAGTCAAAAATGTTACAAAACTGTAATAAAAATTATCAAAAAAACAAAAAATGTATTAATATAAATTTTAATATCAACAAATTAAAACATATATTGTAGAACATATATATTTTAAAAGAAAAAGTGGATGTACATTTGCTGTATATTGGATGTATATTTTTCTTAAAACTATTTATTTTTGTTATTAAAGCATAAATATAGTAAAAGGTTGTTATACGTATAAAATAATCTTGTTTTTCGTAAACTATCTTTATTTACAAGGCTTAATATTATATATATATTCTTATGTGTCCCAAGTCTATATATCTGTTAACATGGTGGCGATTTATAAATAGACTACAGTTATTTTAGCCGACTCTAAGGACTTAAATTTATAGTTAAATCCCTGAAGAGGGGGTCGAAAAAACTGCTTAAATATAGGCGCCCTACATGTCAGTGTTAAACCATGATTATTAAATGGTCTCTTATATGATTGTTTAAAGAAAAATTACAGCAAGACATATAAAACTTACATCGTAGTTTACGCTAAGACACGAGAATTATGTTAATATAAAAATTAGTTTTAAATAGTGTTTTTAATGTTTTGACTTGTAAACTCCCAATCTTTTAAAAATTACCTCTCACATAGTTTTGTTATATCATAAAATTTTGTTTTTCACAACAACCATCTAAATGCGGATTCTTGTTTGACTTTGTAAGATTTGTATCGAAAACGGGTATTACTCAGCTGCTAATCAAATATGAGATTCCGAAGTTTTAAATATCTCTACTTATCAATAAACTTTGGAAGATTTTTTTTAATCTAAAAAAAGTAATCCATAATGCAGGTATACGATTTTTGGATTCTTAAGCAATAAATCATTTTGGGTACCGTAATAATGTACTTTGTTATGGATCCTGATGAAATATGAGTTCCTAAACTTTTCAGTTTTGTAATCTTTCTATATTTTTGTTAATAAAAACTAGATTTTTTAATGTTTTCTTAAGTTTGCAAATGAACTCTAATCACTTTACACCACTAGGGACCGCCACATGTTTATTGTGGACAAAAGAGTGAAAATTAAGTAATTTTAAAATGGAAATTTCTAATAAAATCGTGAAGGAAAAAAAATAAAACATTTTTTGAATGTAAGTTTCTATTTCTATTATTTAAAAAAGAAGATCATTATTTAATTTTAAATAGATTCATCTTATTTAATGTTTCTGTTGTAAAGGATGATTAACGTTTGATAGAAAAACCGTTTTTTTTTTTAAAATTAAAAATGAATTTAAATTAGGATTAATTATTAGATTACTATGTTTACCTTATTATAATGCATTATTTAAGGTTTTAGAAATTTAAAATATTGAGAATTGTTATTTAAAATTGTTGAGAGAAACTAAAGTGAAAACATTTGTTATTGTTTGTAGACCTTATATTAAAGTAGTCTAAGCCTAGGCATTATTCTCATATATGAAATAAATTTCGCCATAACTAATAAGACATGACTGGCTTTATATTTCGATAGTGAATTTTTATTAAAAAAGACTGATGGCTAGCCACATAGCGTCAAAGCTGATTAATTGCATCCCCTCTCAGCCGTAGCAATTTTTTATTTTCAAAATTGGTTGTCTTGTAAAAAGTAAAAAATGTTTAAACTTATTAATCTTTAGTTATCTTTTGCATGGAAAAAAAAAAACTTTTTAAGCTGTTTTGCTTTAAAATATTAGTAATTATTATTTGCAATATATATAGTTTGTATGTACAAGCAAGTCTAAAGAGGTCTGCGGATACTTGTAATATATGTAAGCAGAGCAATTTTTTGTGAGAGGAAACCCAGTTTAATTAGTAAACAACCTTTATAGTTGAAGTGTTTTCAAATATAATTTTTATTAACAGTATTACTTATCGCAAGAAATTTAGTTATAAATAATTCTGATGGTAGAATTGTAAATAGATTATATTTATTTTAGTCTAGTTGATATTTTTAATCTCATAATTATGTTTACAGTCGATTAACCTGGAAATAAAAACTAGTGATAACATCACGTGATCACCATTTCTTACGCTTGCTCATAACTGTTATTAAAACAGGTAAAACTTTCCATGCAGTAATGCCACTCAGTGCAAGCCAGACTAATCAGTTGATGCGAGAAGACTGTGGATATTGGATGAGTAGGCACTAGATAGGGATTTTATGCACAAGCCTTCTGGCATCCATTGATTACTCTGGCTTGCACTGAGGGGCCCTGTTGTATGGAGAATTTTGCCTGTTTTTTAACTCGGTGATAACACTGGGGTAGTCAAATTATGTAGCACTGGAGTAGTTGACCATCTTATTGTTGACGTTTAGAACAATAATATTTATATAGTCAGAAATGTTAACATGCCAGGGCAATGGAAATTGGCACATCATTTGTCATATTAAAACTTTAGAATTTGATTAACAAAGATCTTTCAAGAGTGTAAGATTTATTCCACACATTAAAATACCTATAATCATTAATTGAGAAGAAAATAACTTTAATAGGACAATCATTTGTTTGTAATTTCATTATTATTACAGAATGACCTTTGTGATAATCAAGAGCAGAAAATATTTGCCTACTAAATAAGGTTCACAAGGACAAATCAAAAAATGCTACTTTATATTTTGTGCGGGCAGGGGTGAGGGTGTTTGAGTAAGTTAGCAGATTCTGTGATCTACTATTTTCTGCAAGATTTTTTTCTTATGAAGAAATAAATGGAAACACCTTATTTACTTCCAACAACATCAAAATATATTTATATTTAGGCTATATTTTTTTAACAGATGACAATCAAAAGGAGTAAGAGAATATAGTATAACTTAATGAGACTAATAAAGCTATATATGGAAATCTTAAGAAGAAAGCATTTCTTGAATAATTTTTATATTTAATGGCAAATGCAAAATTGAATATCTACTTGATCTGCTATTCCTATATATTGTTGGCATTATAGCATATTAAAGCAATCAAAATAATTCCAAGTTTTTTATGGAAAAATCTTGTCATACATCAACCTGAAAGGCATGTCCAAATGAAATTGAAAAATGCAATTTTGATTATAGCTAAAGGAAGTACTTTCACTGTGGCAAAAACGGCCACATAGCTTGCAGCTGTAAGTTGAAAGTATGAGCTCTGCAAGAGTAAAAATTAAATTATTCTTATAATATTCATATACTGAAATGTAATAAATTGTTATATCAGAAATGTTTGTGAAAGATACATATTTTTAAAAAATTGATTTGTTTGGTATAAAATCTAGAATATTTAATTAATTTATGATATCAGTTCTATGATTTTTCAATTCATAGAATCAGTGATTGTACCCTGTTAGGTAAAAGATGGTTTATTAAATTTTATCATATGTTGGTTAGCAGTAAATATGCCATCAATCAAGTCAAAAGTTACATAAATGACATAGAGTGAAGACAGAAATCTTCACTACCAAAAGAATAAAAAATAAGCTGATTTTACTTTGGTATATCCAATAGATCAAAGGAAACTTGTTACTTTATAACTAAAACCAGTAAAATTTAAGATGACTCAGTAGAAAAGGATTAGTAAATAATAAAGTAACTGCAATTTCTTTTTATGAAATATCAAATTGTATAAAAATAATGTATTACAAGTTATGACATCTAGTTTTAGCATACTCAGTATATAGTTCCTGAATCACTTTCAATTCTATTATAGGTTGACAAGCAAGTTTAGTTGAATTCAAAATATTATGGTGACTTGGTGTGATACAATATTTCTATCCTGATGATGAGAATCAGTTCAGTTGAAATCAACTGTATTGATAAAAGTTAAAACCATTTTTGAGAAAAACTAGACAATCTTTGCTGGTATGGAGTTATCCACATTACCTTTCTTAAGCTATTTCTGAAACTTTTCAGTTAAAAGAAACTTAAATCATTATTGAGAAAGTTTGATTTTTTTTATATATATACATAGACATCATTATTATTTCCAATATTATCCTTTGTTCTATTTTGCAACAACTATTTATCTTTTTTTTTTAATCTCTAGAGCTATGTTGTGCATTGTCTTCATATGCTTAGAATTGGAATTTGTGGAAGTCATTAATCTAAAAAACAAAGAACGTCTTATCCAACACATTCTGCACAAAAATTGTATTATTTCTTCATTTTTGATGTATTTTGATTATGTAAATATATATACATTATTGCCAGCTCAATATCTATATGAGGAACAGGAAATTTTGTGTAATTACTATTTGAGATTTATCTAAACTAAAATTTCATTTTAACTGTTTGTACATTTAGTTTTTTGCTATTAAATAATGGAATGCAATTATAATTCATGAATTTGTAATATACTTTGTTTTATATATAGAGAGAGTTTTATTATTATTATTATTATTATATATTTTTTACTTTAAAATAATATTCCTAGCAAACAGTTCTCCTACTTCAGAGGCATGTCTACATTAGAACATGATATTACTAAGATTTACATCACAAGTCTTTTATATTATACAATCTTGTTCATATTTATAATGGCTGATGCTGGTATGAGAAAAGATAAAATCAATGTTATTCAGTAAAATAAATGTTTTGTTTAAGATCTAATATTGGACAGTTTTCTGGGATTTTTTTAATTTGTGGGCAAAGTGTGTATATATAGACAAGTTCATTCTAGGTAACCAGTTTTAAATATAAAAACAATCATGTGGTGCATTGCCTGCATTTAAATGATGTACTAAGCTCAACACATTTAATTGACCAAAAATGAATTTTTTTTTACTTAGTAATCAATCCATGAATCTTCACCATTTGAGTCTATTATTTTACTAATGCAAGGAAAATAACTAAATGATGTAAATAACTATTTTTCATATCTTTTACAAATGTCTAGAATTATGAAGTAAGGATGTGTAATTATCAAACTATTCAAATCTATGTTACAGCACATAGAAGAAAAGAATTACGCTTTATTAATTAATGTATATATATATATTGCATCTTAATAATGTAAAACCTATTTAAAGTTTCAGTAAAGCAAAAATTGTGATAGTAAAATAAATTATTAAGAGGATTGATGAATATGACAGCAATGACTGAAGATGATCAGGTACTTTGTTATGGTTCTCTGGTACATAGTTTCCCTACTTATCCTTAGATTAATAATTTTCAATATGTATGTGCATGTAAGTGCTGAATTCATAAAGTGAAATGGCCAATATGTTTGTAAATACAATGTAGGCCATACTTATAAAAATATCAATACGAATCATTTTGCATTGTTTGTGAAATATAATTATATAAGATGTGAATGGTATTTAGAGGAATATTTAGTTATTTATTGTTGAAAACCTCAAGTTTTATGAAAGTTCAGGGAAGAATATTGATTTTTCATTCATTGATCAAAAATAAATGATTAAATTCAGAAAGGTTGTATGAATTATTCAATTATCATTTTGGAAGACAACAATATTGTTTAGAAATCATATTTCACTAAATAATGAAATGGATTTTTAAAACGAGTAAATACTATGGACTATGAAACAGATTATTTGAAATGAGAAGACCATGATTCCCAAATCATGACATGTTACAATTATATGCATATACACATTATAATTGTTGTTGGTGTTAGTTCACCATTATTTCCACTTACTTTAGGAAAGGCAATGTGATTGATAACTTTTTGGACAATTGTTAGATATAAACTTTCCATTCATTGGAAAATTGTGTAAATAATAATTTGTCTAATAATATAACTTCATGTTCATAGGTTATACTAATTTCGTCAGTTAACACCAGAAAAATATTATTGTAGAAGTGGAAATTCTGGCATAAAAGTTCTATATATGATAGCGAGAAAAGATTATCTTGGGAAATATGAAAATGTTCAAATATATATTAATTTTGGAGTGACATTTCAGTAAGTTTTTTAATAATGCTTATCAACCATAATTGGTTCTGCAAATTTTATTCTTTCATCATTAAAGTCCACCATCATCATCTTTGAGATTAACAATAAATAAACATTAAACCAGTTCAACACTTTCAGATTGATTCTCCAACCAATTGTTATTATTCTAAAACTTTCTCACCATCATAGAATTATATATTTTAAAGAAAAAATATATCATGATATGAATTATGTATCTATACTATCTGATGTCAAAAATATACAACTAATATATATTTTATTATTTTAATTACTTACATGCAGTAGATATATTTTGTCTCTTACACATCATTTAGTTTTTAAACTGAAATTTGTTTAACCCGAAGATATGAAATGTTCTAATAAAGGATGCTTTACCCAGAATTACAGTTTCTCATTTCTTTAAAACTTATAATGAATATTAAAAAAAATTGTAAAATGGCTAGTAATTTATTGTATATATAATATTATTAAGCCAATAAATATCACATGATCACCATTTCTTATGCTTTCTCAAAACTGTTATTAAAACAGGCAAAACTCTCTAAACATATTGCCACTCAGTGCAAGCCAGAGTAATCAATGGATGCCAGAAGGCTTGTGCATAACATCCCCATCTAGTGCCTACTCATCTAATATCCCCAGACTAGTTTTTGGCTTGTGGCTTTCATCAGTGAGGATCTAGCGCACTGACGAAGGCCACAGCCAGAAACTAGTCTTGGGATATTAGATGAGTAGGAACTAGATGGGGATTTTATGCACAAGCTTCTGGCATCCATTTATTACTCTGGCTTGCAAATGAGTGGCAATATGTATCGAGAGTTTTGCCTGTTTTAATATAGTATTATTACAAAGTCATTCTTATTAGTATATTCTTTGCTGATCTAGAAATTGAATTAATATGAAAGTTTGAAATTTTTTCAGTAGGATAACTGAGAATTTTAATATTTTTGTTGACAATTTTTTTCAAGCAAGATAACTCTCCAGTTATTAGATGGTGGGAACAGTTGGATTTTAAAAGATTGGTAAAGACCCAGAATAAAACCATGTGAGGGTAGATGGATGAAATAAAATTTGCTGGTGTGATACGAAGGACATAAGCTATGGATTAAATTTGGAGACTTTTAGTCTTCGATTAATCAATAATGGTTGAAAATAATGCTGATGATGTAGATATGTAGCTAATTATTAAGTAGAATGTACAAGAGAAAATTGTTACAACCCTTATTATCCTATAGTTGATTATCCCAACGATTGTTATCTTCTTCACTACAGTGAAGTTATGAATTAAGCTATATTTTGTTCCAAGCTCCGATTGTGTACAAAAGATATATAACATATAATAGTCACATTTTGTTGATAAACATTGTTTATTGAACTGTAAGTATACAATACTTTTGAACATGCACATATATATACATGGATAATTTTTATGTGTGTAGTAGGCATATATAAATTAAAATTATGGATACAAATTTTTTTAAAAAATAATAATTATTAATAATAAGTTGAGGGGGCATATTTACACATATTTTACTCAGTGTGTATTCCTTTCATGCATTCACTGAAACAATAAAAATAATAGCTATTATATTTTTATTTTTAAAATAAATAATAAAATGTTTGACTTTCATAATTATTGGATACACTTTGACCAATATTTTTATTTCAATAACTTTTTTCTTTTATAGAAACATAATAGTGGTCGTTATCAAGAAATTAGGATCTCTCTAATTGGTTTGATGTTTTAATTAGAATTGACTTTTAGTAACTTATAAAATTTTGTAAAACTTTTAGAATTATATTCAGAAAATATTTTATTATCCAAAATACTGCACATCAAATTAGGAAAAATTAATAAAGGAAGAATAAAATGTATATGCTTTCAACAGATGGAAAAATGGCTACTGGCATATTGTAAAATTTATTTATAAATTTTATATTTAAAATGTAATCATCTAGAGTGCTCAGAGAAGAAAAATGGCTGCTTGAATATTGTAATAATTTGAGAAATTTATAATTTTTTTTGTTTCTTTATTTACATTTTTCTTTGAATAGCATATAATTGAAGTCATGTAAAAAGATATAGTGTAGTTCATGGCTCCACTTTATTTTTAATTTGGAGGAGGGTCATATTTGCCCTATTATAGACTATTTAAAACTATTTTGCATTTTATACATGATAGTGTTAATAATTGTCATGTATTGGAGAACAATTCTTCAAAAACTGCTGTATTATAAAAAACTTCATTAATTTTACAATGTAGATTTAATATTAAAATTCTTTATATTTTATTATGTAATTGTAAACATGTAACAATAAAATAAATTGTGGATAGGGAAACACAGCCAGTGGCAAACTATGATGATGATGATAATCAAGTGTTATTATTTGATATTACCATTCTGCCTAGATACCTCAACATATTAATTTTTTTTTTTTAGATTACAAGTAACTTGTGTTCAAAGAACTCCAGTTTTGGATTATGATTTTAATAAACTATTGTCCAAAGAAGCCTTATTAAGTAAACTCATTCTTTTCATTTGGAATTTTTACAGTAACAGTCATTGTGCTTGTTAATAAAGTCATTTTTGTTTCTTATATTACTCAAATATGTATATTACTTAGAGTTAACGTCAAAAAAATGCTATATAATATAAATATCTATCACATCATCAAATTATATTACAATGAATAAAATTAATAATACTAAGAAAAAACTGTTTAAATGTGTCAGATGTCATTTCCAGACTACTCAAAAACCTTCCTTTAAATCACATAAAAAAATTCATCAAGGAGAAAATTTCCAATGCAGTTTTTGTAATTTCAAATCTTCACGCAAAAGTCATTTAATACGCCATGAAAGAACTCATACAGGAGAAAGACCTTTCCAGTGCAGTTTCTGTGATTATAGATCTGTTGCTAAATATTATATTAAAATACATGAAGGAATACATTTAGGAGAAAAACCTTTTCACTGTAGCTATTGTGATTATAAAGCTGCTGAAAAAAAATCTGTAAAATTACACGAGAGAACTCATTCTGGAGAAAAGCCTTTCCATTGTCTCTTGTGTGATTACAAAACTACTGAAAAAAAAAACTTAACTGTACATCAGAACACACATACTGGAGAAAAACCTTTTCAGTGCAGCTTCTGTAATTATAAAGCTGCTGCAAAAACTACTTTAAAAGCTCATGAAAGAATTCATTCAAAAGAAAAAGCTTTTCAATGTAATCTATGTGATTATAAGGCTGCTGCAAAAAGTTCTTTAAGAATGCATGAAATTACTCATACAGGTGACAAACGTTATCAATGTAGCTTCTGTGATTACAGGGCAGCTGCAAACAGTATCTTGAAAAGACATGAAAGAACTCATTCAGGGGAAAAACCTTTCGAATGCAGCTTATGTGATTACAAGACAGCTGTAAAAAGCTCTCTAAAAATTCATGGAAGAATTCATTCAGGTGAAAAACCATTTCTCTGCCTCTTATGTAATTACAGGACTGCTGATAAAAAATCTTTAAAAATACATCAAAGTATCCATACCGGAGAAAAACCTTTTCAATGCAGTTTATGTGACTACAAAACTGCAGTAAAAAATTCTTTAAAAATACATGGGAGAACTCATTCAGGAGAAAAACCTTTCTGCTGTCCTTTGTGTAATTACAAAACTGCTGACAAAAACTCTTTAAAATTACATGAAAGTATCCATACAGGAGAAAAGCCTTTTCAGTGTCAATTTTGTGGTTACAAGACTGCTGTGAAACGTTATTTAAAAATACATGAAAGTGCTCATACAGGGGATAAACGTTTCCAATGCCGTATATGTGACTATAAGGCTGCTGCAAAAAGTACTTTGAAAATACATGAAACTACTCATACAGGAGAAAAACCTTATCACTGTATGCTCTGTGATTACAAAACTGCTGTAAAAAGTTATTTAAAAAGGCATGAAAGAAAGCATTTCCAAACAAATCTTTCACAGGATAGTCTGTATGATGACAAATCTGCCATTAGAATGCATCTAAAAAGTCTTATGGAAGAAAAATATGTAAAAATACACGAGTGCACTGATGAGGAAAAAAATTGTTTCACTTCTTCTCAAAAAATTTTGACAAATCATGAAAATAAAGATTCTTCTTCAAGAGTCAGTATTAATCAAGAAGAAATAAAATCTTCAAAAAATACATGCAATATTAGCACGGAAATATTTAAATGTCATTTGTGTGGTTATGAAGTTACAGAGACGAGTATTTTGGAAAGTCACGAAACAAGTCATTTCACTGATTGTGACACTATTGAATTTATTGTACATTTTACTTGACTCTTTAATGAATTAATTTATAAAAAAAAAATTTAAATCTTTAGAGAAATTTACAAAATTTCTATAAAACTTTGTTGTAAATGTTACGAAATCCCATCAATTAACTTATTATTTTATTGTTTTAGTAAAAATTATTTTCAAAAATTTCCTTTTGTATCATTTATGCAAAAATAATTTACAGAATTGTGTCTGTTAAAACAAGTTTCAAAAATGATCAAAAGAAAATTCATTATATTTAAAGCAAGTAAATTATTTCAAAAATATAATATAGAGTATTTAATCTCTGCACTATTGTAAAAAAGTTTACATCTGCAGTTTTGAAGATTAATTTTTGTGTCTCTTAAAATAAAATATAATTGATGTAGAGGAGGAAACTTTAGACTATTATGCAAGATAGATTGGTATAGACTTTATACCTCAGTGAAAACACTTTAATAAAAATCAGATCTTGTATTTACAATAGAAAATTAAAGACACTGAATAGCTTCTATGTCTACTTTTCAAAAGACAATAAATATACTTATTGTGGGCTAAAAATCATCCATTCTTCAATTTTTTGCTGAAAAAATTATCATTCTGGAACCATGTAATAATATACTTCCATTGGAGTAAATAAAATATATGTAAAAAATAACATATAAAATTGCTATTATTTAATTTGATCAGTAATGCACTAAAAATAAAAAAATTTCTTCAATCACAATTTTGGTTGTTATATGTAACTTGAAATAAAAGCTTGAGATGTCTATAAATTAATTGCTTCAATCACTAATTTTAAAATTAGCAATTAAATTAATTAATTTATGGATGGCCTATCCTTTTATTTCAATTGCATATAACAAGAAAAATAGTGGTTAAAGAAAAATAATATTTTTTGTTTTTAGTGCATTACTGATCAAATTAAATAATAGCAATTTTAATTCAGACATTTTGCAATAAACTTTTTGTATTTAAATTTAAAAACTGACAATTCCAAATAATGCCACTATATTTCCAAGATTTGAAATGGGATTCACATGCATTAAAAATTATTTACATGATTTTTATGTTTATTAAGGCATTTTAAAAAAAAACAACAATGGTTCATCAATCAAGAGAAATTAAGATTTTATCCTTTTTTCTTTATTTTAATTAATTGTAAATACTTTCTTGTGGATTACTCATGAAATTCAATGAAAGCATATTTTTAAAAAATATACTATTATCTATTGTGCACCACTTAAAACTTAGTGAACCGATATCAATGCAGTTTGAATTTGGCCTACCACACTAATAAATTAGTAAAATTAAGAGCGTGCTAATAGCTCTAAACAAGCTTTTTTTTTTTATTTATGATAAATGCTACTACAAGAGAAGGCATTCAAATCATTTTTATCTTGGATTGTCCCCATTCCCAGACCGGTTTCGACCTATGGATCTCTTCAGTGAGGAGTTGGGACATTAGATTTAAAAAAAAAAAAAACCAACTCAAGCAAAGCATTTATCTAAAAATGATTTGAATGCCTTCTCTTGTAGTAGCATTTATCATAAATAAAAAAAAAGCTTGTTTAGAAGTATTAGCACGCTCTTAATTTTACATATTTGTAAGTGCAAGCTATATATAAGTCATGTGACATCTGACTTGTTATTATTACTAATAAATTAGATAAATAATTGGACAAGGACTAGCCTGAAATATTGCCATGTCATCAATACCCAACATGAACAAAGTTCAAAGAAAATCGATTTTATAAAAGTATGTTAAAAATCAGTTGGAAGATTTGGGCCAAATAACCAGTCAGAATTTCTAAATTAAAAAAAAAAGCATTTTGAACTAATTTTATTAATAAATTGTAAAGTATGAAAAAAGTTTTTAATAATTCTTTCGTTCAGTCTTTTTCAAATTATCCTTTTAAACTTACATTTAGTAGCAGAAATGGAGGAAGAGGAGAAATAGAATTTGCTAATAAAAAATACTAATCTAACTAAATATCACATAACATTCTTTTCTTAGTTCTTAACATATGCTTTCAAGAGAAATTCTGTTCAACTTATTTTAGAACTATATATTGTAGGGTAGAACAATCATTCTAAAGTAGACTATATCCACAATCCCAGACAAGTTTTTGAGTAATGGCTGGTGAGTAGAATGAGAGAACTGCTCATGAAAACATTTAAGATTATGCAGAGAATATAACCATTATAACCAAAGAATGAAATGGGCAGTTAACGCAAAACAACTCATTAAAATATATAATTGCTGATCTGATGTCAAAAATATGGCACTATATTAATAAATTAATTCCAATTCTAAACCTTATGGTTTTTTAAATTTCAGATTATTAACTTGATAATATAATGGAATTTAAAGATAAGTGCTAGAAGCAAAAGTACATTAATATTGATGAAACCCATTGGTTAAAAAATGATCTGGGAATGCGAATATAGATACACTAACATCGAATATTCATTGAATACTCAAATTTATAGTAGATAATTGTAGAATAGGATGAAAAAAACTGCTCCTGAAAGCAAAATTGATCTCGCATCCATTTCTACATATCTTTCATCAATAATTTTCATTGATATAATTACATCCGTTATTGTTATTTTTGAATCCAAGTTCTTCATCAATTAGAAACATGTAACCTACTAAAAAAATAGTCATAGATCCTACTAAATTTTTAAATTCAAAATTCAGTAGTAAGTTTATAACATGTGATATTAGAATTATTATCTAAAATCTTCTATTTCCAAGAAATCAGAACTGGTGAATAAAAAATCTACAACCATTCTTGCCTGATTTAAAAAATACTTTAACTATTGTGAAACTTCCATTCTTCTTTCATTGTGACTTTATTCATATTATATTCTTAATTTTTCCTTCAGTTTTTATTACATTCCTGCCAACAGCTTGTTCTATTCAATGTTTTGTTTAAATGAAATCAAATCTATTTCTTCAAATTTCATTCACTATATGTTTTTCTAATTAATACATTAAACTATGATCACATTTTTGAGATCCCTCACACTAAATGTTTTGAATTGTTTGATGAAAATCGATATCTACCATGTTGATAGAGCTGTATATATGTGTTGAAAGTTATTTGTATTGGGTTTTTGTTGAGACTTTGCATTTTAAACTACTAGATGGTTAACTTGTGATTGTGTACCATATATAGAACCTAATGGTAGAGCAAAAGACACATGCAAACTTAGTGTTCTCTCTTTATAAAATAAAATGTGTATTCATTAGCATGATAACATTAACTTTATTGTATATTTGTTTAATTTGATATATGTTATGAGAAAATGCTGTCTGATGTTAGAAAATATTTTGGATGTGGTTAGTGATGAGAAGACATTTAACAGTTCTATGTGGCACTGCTTAGTTCACAAATGTTTATTTTCTTTCAAATACCACATTTCTCAAAATACCTATTTTGACACTCACAAAAAGAATTATTAGTAGTATGCAAATAAATAATTAGTATTTTAATATTTATATGAATTTTTTTAAAATACAATCTTTTTATAAGTCCTGTACTGGCTTAATCTGGGCTCTTTCTAACTATTCTTGTAAGACATTTCAATTCACTAGTAAGCTATCTATACATCAGTATTTAAATCTTTAGTTGTTCTACTATTTTCTTAATCATCTTTATGAAGTTATAAAATTGAAATACTGGAATATAGTGTTTTAAGAGTGTGACAATAATGATAAACCACATTGATGATGACCAGATATTATTCACATTCCCTAGTTACTTCCCCTGTTTTTACATAGAAAACATTCCATACAGGTGCAACCTCGATGCATTTTTTTGTTCTCATATATTCCTATCTACTTCCTAAAATTTTCTATCTTGCAAATGAATTTACATTAATATCATTTATCCTATTGTAATTCATGATTATTTTTGTATCCATTGGATTTAAAAACTTTTTCCTTATGCCCTTCTAATTTATTATTGATTGATTTTTTACCTTTAGCTTCAATTTTATCACTATTAAGTCTTGTATTTAGACATTTTGGGTGTACATGTTTTTTTTAATGCTAGCCCTACACAATATGGTACAGTGGTAGAATGAGAGGCTGTGTGTTTCATTGAAAAGCATTACACCATTTAATTTGCTCTATGCAGATTAGCACAGTGGTAGATTGGCACCCAAGAACTAAAGTAAAGATTCCTGGATTGAAGTTCAATCTGTAACTTTTGATATTCAAGGATCATGTGATCTCTTGAATCGTGAACCATTAAATTATTTTAATGTTGCTATTAAACCTATTATGAATAATTTATATCCAATTGAAATCTATACTATCATTGAAATATCTTAAATTGTTCATTTTTCTTAATTTGAGAATATTATGAGCAGCGAACAAATGAACAATTAAATATGCAATCAAATTAAATGTGAACGTTCACTTGTAGAACAAATGACACTTGAGATTTTTTATTACTCATCTCATGTTTTTAATTCATCAAAGAAGTACAATATTCTGAGAGATTGTTAACAAAAAAAAACCCGATAAATCACTTTGAACAAATAATACTCGTAACAATAATTAGAATTCTGTCAGGCTTGACAGAATCTAATAATATTTTTCTTTACAATTTTAAATCTTTTTTATTTTTTTAAACAAATTTTTGAATTTTCTTGTCTTCTTTTTTCTGATCTATAGCAGTATTGCAATACACCATTATTATTTTACAACTGTTTTTGCATTTAATTTCTTTTTACATTTTTTAATGTGTTTATTACTTATGGTTACATGGCATTGAGCTAACCAATACCTGAACAATATAGTTTAGCTATTTATAAAATTCATAGACAATACTACAATTTATCAGATCTGCTTTGACCCCCAGAACAATAAAGTTTACCTAAATAATTACAAATGAAGATGAGGATCTTCACTCACAGTGTCAAAAAGAGCTAAGGTAAATGTCCTCAAGTCAGAGACAGATATAGTTAATTTATACCTACTTTTACGAAAATATATTATTCTTGAAATGATTTTAACTTATTACAACTAGAAAAACAAAATTAGTTTGAGTTCAGAAATCTGAAAGTACAAAAAAAAGTTATTAATATATGTTAAATATATTTAATAGTTGTGTTAGAGTACATACCTAGAAAGTGTTTTCAGTTTACTGTAAAATGAATATATGTATATTAGCAGTAACAAACAGTATCTAATTGTTAATAGAATGTATTTTGATAAGAAAAAAATTGCATCAAATTATCGAAAGTGATAATAATAAATTACTCATTTAGATGAGCAAACAAATATAGAATGTAGATAATATTTAAGAAAAAGTGTCTTTATTAAATAAAAATACTGAAATGTATATGAGATTGACAAATGTAAAAAAAGAAATTCAATTAGTTTTAAATAATGAGTTGTAAACAAGATTCTTTGAAATGATGATGTTACATTCAATCTTACATATGAGAATGATGTAGTAATATAATTATACTTATTGATTTACAAAGATTACAAATATGGTAACCTATCTATGGTAATCACAGTATAAATTCTGTTAACATGGTACTGTATTCTATCCTGCAATAGAATCACTAATAGACATAACTAAGTTATACACCAGTATCAAACATTACTGTTAAATTAAAACCAAGTTAGAACTTGTTTCAAAATACATATCAACCCATAATGTAAACTGTTAGTAATACATAAGATTCACAATTTTATTGTCTTTAATTTTACTCGACAAATACAATGAAATTGGCACAATTAACATTATGTAAATTTTCTAATACCGTAAATGGAAAATAAATAAGATACTATAAAGTCATACTATGATAATATTTATCCTGTTGGAAAAAACATTATGGTTAAATAAAATCACTAAAGGAATTTTGATCGAAGTTATCTAAAAATTTCTCAAAGAAGCTAAAAAAAAATTAAAAACAAATCCTCTTTATTAAGCAAGGCTGAAATTTGAAGAAGTAGCGATTTATTAATTTGATTCTCTCCCAGATTTATTGCAAAGGTATTATTCTATTCTTCACAATCAAGGAAATGATTAGAAAGCAGTGGATTGTGTTACAGAACTTAGAAAATTAGTATTATCTCATTATTTTAATGATTTCTTAGGCATTTTGAGAAATCATTTTATCTGTGATTTAAAAAATCTTAATCTATGGAGCAGTCTACTGGTGAAACCTAGTGTTACCTTTGTGCAATCACTCATACTTTCTTACTGAAGATAGTACATGGTAATAAATAAGAAAAAGCTTTTTTAAAAAATAAAACTTGATTAAATATATCGAATGATGCAAGGTTCATCTATATTTTGACTCAAACTGATCTATCATACAATAAAAACATCTCTCAAAGTGTTCACTTAAGAGCAATGTAAATGCATATTTGTTGCCTATACATGCACAAACATTTAGCAAATTAAAAATTGTGCATAATATAATAAGAAACACAATCATAATTAAAGTTGCTAGATTAAAACACGACTACTTAGGAATGTTAATAAAAGTAATTAGTAGTTTCTTTCAAAGCAGACTAAAATCAATAAATGTAGTTGTTCTCAGGAGATTAACTACAGAGAATGAGTTAGTGAACTATTAAAAAGACAAACATGAGTCTAGGAGAGAGACCAATGTGTCGAGCAAGAAGCACTTAAAAGAAAGAAGGACCTGGGCAGGTTTCAGTATTGGTAGACAGCTTTATTAATAATCAGAATTGGGATCTAGGACTATTAAAAAGCCATCCTGCTATAAATTATGATTTTTGCACGAATTTAAAAAGAAATTTAGAAATCTGAGTTTATTTTCTGTTTAAAAGTGTGATACAAATTAAATATTTATGTCAAATTTGTATTTATCTAATTATTAATATTTAATATTGTTAAATTAATTATTGATATTAATTTACTTTGTTTTGATTGTGTTTTTTTTTTTTTTAATTTATGCATTCATTCAGATTCTTTGATGAATTCAGGATTTCATTTTATTTGAAGAATACAAACATAGCATGTCTTTGACACAGTCTGAGAACCAGGGCACTAAATCATTACGTACACATTAAAACTAGAAAATAACAAAAAGTGGAAACACACTTAGCCATATAAATAACATGGTAGCAGCACTGTTGAAGATTGCGGACTTTCATATTAATAATCTAAGTGGCCTATCAGTACAAATCATAAATATTTTCTAGTAAATAATACAAAATATGACATACAAAAGTTGCCACATTATTTATTTTCAAAGGTTCCAGAATAGTTGAGATTTTAAGCCATCTTTTCAAACATGGAGATCCTGAAAGTTTACATCGAAGTGGTAAACAGAAAAGTAATACTCTAATCCTGTAAATATACAATACACTTTCATTCATTAATGATGGAATAGCAGGGAGAGGAAAAGATGTAGAAGTTATTTCTTTGAAAATCTTAATAAGGAATTTGTTATATGCACTGACATACATTCACAAGAAAAGCTATAAATTGAATGAAAATTTATATAAATATAAAATGGATTTTCGATGGCATTAAATGTCCTCATAATGATAGCATTAGAATGTTTGTGATTGTGTATTGTATGTAATTTTTTAGAAAGGGGGAAGAAAGATTCATTCCAGTTTATAGCATTATGGTTGTTAGTATATGCCATAGTTCTTTGACTTCCACTTAAGAATTGTTTCATTCAATTCACGCTATGATGGTAGACACAATTTACAATTGTCTAAGAAAAATTGCTTAATTTTTATAATTAATAAAGAATTGTGAGTATGGAGACTATCTGAAAGGAGTTGTATTAGAACAATTCTGTGTGGCATCACTGATGAAAACTTATGATAGCAGCTGCTAGTCATCATCGACTTATTGTATGTTGAAGCATTAAAAAAACACTACCTATGATTTAGTTTTAAATCGTACAAAAGTTTCATCAATTCACTGCAGAAAATCCCAAACAATTATTCTAAAAGCAAGCAAATCTGAGCTGTCACAAGAGAAAATTAGAATGCTGCTATTGCTGAAATTCTGGAAACATCGCATGAGAGTGGTTAGATAACTAAATTGGAAAAAGTAAGGGTTTACTCAAAACAACAAGTCTATAAATAAAAATTTCCCAGAGAGTAAAGCCAGAAATAATCCAGCATCAAAATCAACAAGATTGATATAATCACAACAAAGAATGTTCACAGTGTGGATAACTCATTGGTGGTGAAAACGCCAGTGGTAGTAAGATGTCTCAGAGAGATGGGACCTTGTTAAGGAAAAGGATTACAAATTGTCCAAGATTAATGATAATAGAACTAAAAAGAAATAGGAAACTCATTGCTATAATTAGCCTGGCTAATATAATGGTTGAAGTTAAAATCATAAAAAGTTTCATAATTTATTCAATGTTAATGATAATTTACAACTATTATAAGTAGAAAATGATGTTTTCTTAAGTATAAAAATATGTATGATTAATAAATTCAATACTGAATTAAAAATACTAGCTAAAATTCCTTAAATTATTTAGATCTGAGTAAGAAATGACAAATATTTTACATATAAACATACATTACAGAAATATATTCATTATTCAATAATGTCTAGTCTAATGAATGACTAATAAAAATTATTAATATACTTCTTTATGAAGTGGTTTATGGCAAGTTTGACTCTTATCCATTAAACTATTAATTTGCTATCTATATATACTTTACAATACTTGAATTCAATAAATGAGTTTCTTATTTGTGCTAAATATACATCTTGTAATTATTTTCAGTCAAGGAAAAGTAATTTAACGTACACATCTGTAAAATTCTTAATTTTGTATATTAATTTATCATATTTTTATCCATAAATTGATTATTTTTACTCTGATAGAATCCCAACTTCTGTGCCAGTCAAAACATGTTTATTAATCTAACATGAGCTGGAACTCACAAAATGTACTTCAAACCCAGTCAAGCCCAAGATTTAGGTCGGGGACCAACCTGGATTCGAACCCACCTTCTAAGCCCCAGATCAAACACCTAATGAATAACATAATAGCGATGGCACATGAGAATTAATTTTAATCCGGCTGACTAGCAAAGCTGAGCAAAACAATGAGACATCTATTACTATGACTATATTAAAATACACATAAGTATGGCTGTAATATGTGGAAGTGGAGGAAAAAGGAATTCGAACTACTCAAATAAGTTAGACAATAAAATATAGTTTAATATAATGGAAAATTATTTATATACATTTATAAATTAAGTACATTAGTGTGTGCATGAATGAGCAAGCGGTCTACCAAACGATAGATAATTATATATGTTGTCATTCACGCTATTATTTCTCATATGCTCTTTATTAGCTAAATAATATATTACAAATAAACACACATCTTTGGTGGGTCTAATATTAAAATGCCAATCAGTATTAGAAAGAAGTTACACAAAATTGCTATTAACGCTTTGATTTACGGTTCAGAAACGTGGTGACTAACATATATTAGGGGAGCATTCTGAAATTCATTACAGATATAAATACAAACTATTTTCCTGCCATTATGGTCGTGAAAATACATAAAATACATTTGAAAACATTTGATTATATTTAAACTTATGACAAAATATTTAATGACAAATTATTTTAACAATAGTAAGACGAATGCTTTATTTTCCCCAAGGCATATAGATACTCTTAAATATAGATATATAAATCACGAAGGTAGGATTGTATAATTGAAATAAACTTAATTAAGAAAATAGAATTGGCATTTATATATATATATATCTTTTAAACAAAGCTAATTTTAATATTAGAGCATTAAAACAGGATCATGAAGCAAAAGAAATAATAATACGAAGAAGTTTGCGGTGCTGACATAATAGCCTAAAAATAACTAAGAGAAAAATGGTGCTTCTGGATGAAAAATGAAGTGGATGGGCATAGCGTGTGCCAAACTTAGGGGATCACCGCCAGAGATCTTTTTATACGAAATGGATGGGCATAGCATGTGCCAGACTTATGGGTCACAGCCAGTGGCCTTTTATACGAAGAAAGAATAGGCATAGCGTGTGCCAAACTTACGGGATCACCGCCAGAGGCATTTTATACGGAATAAATACGATTCCAAATAGCTCAACTATCTATGGAACAAGGTACGAAAAGAAATCTATGAATTCGAACTTGTCGCAACTCCCAGATTAGAAGCACGTAATATATATATGAAGATAGGCTAAATGACAGAAACGCAGTATGAATCATAAATGTCACTAACATTGAATAAATAAATTTTACTGCTTTAAAATAAATGACCCTTATTTGAATACTATAATACGCCATGCAATTATAATATATATATAGAAATTTAGATTTCATTTACTAAGATATGCAAAAGAAACATTAAGATTTAGATTTCAAATTAACAAAAATATACGTTAAGATTTGATTTAGTAAAAGAAACATTAAGATTTCCCCCATCCCCTTTTCTGCTATTTAAAATAAAACAATCCCATCTTCGTTGACTTTACAATAAATGAAATATATAAGTACTTTATTTGATATTTTATAGTAAGTGAAATATTTAAGATCATATTTTGAGAGTAAATTAAAAAAAAAAACAGTTATATAGAAAATAATTAATGGTCACCTTTTTAGAAATGAATAAATAATTATAAAATAAATGTTTCAGAGCGTTAATTAGCTTGAGTTCTGGATTTTCCGAGTTAAACAAATCAATTTTTATATTAAAAACTAACCTAAAATGTTGATTCACAAAACAATCTGGCGAACTTATTAATTTACAATGCATTATATATGTATATTTAAAGGGGACGTTAATAACCTTTTCATGAAGGTTTAGTTAAAAATGACAGAAAAGATTTTACAAAATTCAACTCGTCAGATTGTTTTAGATTGGCATATCAATAACAGATATATAAATCAAATAATAAACACATATAAATAAATGACTGCACCAAAATTAAAGAGCATATAAGATAGGATTAGATATAAATTATTTAAGAGCAAATTACATGTTATTTATATATATATATATATAAAGGCAAAGTTAAAGAATACATGAGAAGAGATCTTGATAGATTATTTAGACTAAATTGACTATTAGGTGGCGACTTGGAAATTTACCTTGCAAAATTTAATGTCTATTTTCAAAGTACGGCCCATGCATGGCAAATTGAGGATCCAAAATGAATTCTTCATGCCAGAAAGCTTCTCTATTAGTATTTTTTTAAAGTTCTCCATTCACTTTAGGGTAGCAGAATATTATGGCCACGGAAGACGACCCACAGGGGTCTGGAAGAGTGGTGGATTTATGGCTACATCATTTTTAAGTTTCAAGCAAAACGAAATATGTTTATAATACCTCTCTCTAAAAGTAGCTAATCTCTCAATAGTAGTTAATCTCTTGTGATTCAAAATTCGGTCATTTTATACCTTTTCTTTTATCAGTTGTTTTTGAAGATGCAAAATTGTTAGATAACACCCAAAATAAATTCAAATCTATTTCTAGATTAGAAATAGATTTGACAACATGTTTTTATACCAAAGAAAATCTTTAATCTAATTAATCCCATTTATTTTAAGTAAAACTTTGATTAAAAAAATATACCTTCCCCAGATTAAAACAATAGTGCTTCCAACCTCTAATTATTTTTAGACAATTAACAACACTTGCATCTTCCATATTGGATTTTATAAAAAAAAAAAAATGTACAGCTTATAGAAAAACAAGCAATTTAAAAAGAAAAAGCTAAAAATGACATATAATAAAATATTTACAAAAAAATCAATACCTTGTTAGCATTTTGCTCCTATATATATATATATTTGAGCCGCAACCTATAATTTTAATAAGAAGAACTAATAATTAATAAAAAGAATCAATAATAATAAATATTGAAAGTTAAATTATAAATTTAGGTGCCCATTCCAAACATATACATAAAAAATATATATACGACAAAAGGAGCGGGTTGGGATATAGGGGTTTGAACATGGGTTAGTAGGTAGAAACATGAATCACAATCTTAAGCTAAGATTGACTGCTTCACTTCAATCCTATTATAAAAATCAAATTATCAATATTTTCAAATTTTTGTCAGTGTATACCTCATCTCATTTTACCCTACTACAACCATTTGACATTATGCATGCACTTCATGAAAATTCTGTTCAGCAGGTGGATAAAAGTACCTGAATTTCCATGTACTTTTTGACATTCAATGTTTATTCACTATAATATTCATGCAAGATAAAGATTGGTTTCCATCTAATTTTAATATCTTGTAGAAAGATTAAACATCACATGACCACCATTTCTCATGCTTGTGTATAACTGTTGTTAAAACAGGCAAAACTCACTATACGTATGCCACACACAGCAAGCTAGAGTAATCAATGGATGCCAGAAGGCTTGTGCATAAAATCCCCATCTAGTGCCTACTCATCCAATATCCCCAGACTAGTTTCTGGCTTGTGGCCTTCATCAGTGAGGAGCCTTGGATCTGAGAGCACTACATCTAGATCTTAGGATCTAATGCAACCCTCCAGCAAACACCTTTTATCTCCATTTAACTACAAAAATGAGTCTTAAACTGAAAACACCTTAATGTTTCCAATTCAAGCCGTTGAGCTTATATAGTCTAACCTTGCTCTCGTGCATCTTCACTTCCAGATAATATACGATATAAAATAAAATGGGTTCTATCTCAGTTAATAATTAATAACTAAAATATTCAGCATTAAAATTAAAATATTTCACTAGCTCAAATTTAAAATACGAATAAGGTTCAGTTTATAAAAATAAATTAAATAAATATTTAATATTTTCATGAGACTTGAAGTGAAAATACAGGTGACAAGATAGATTACATTGAGTCAATATCCCACAGGATACTACCCCAATGGCATAAGAACACTATCCCCCCTTATTACTATTTCAAATAACAAACTCATAGTATTCTTATGACTTTAATAACTTCTACTCACTAAGATTAAACTAATAATTAAATCTTAATCTTCTATTTAATAATCTAGCTCAATAAAATAATCTCAGGTTCATAAAGTTTATTCTAAGTTAATTTTAAAAATATGGTAGTAAAATATGAGAAGGGATTTTATGTCATAATCTACTACACTGAAACTAATAATAATAAATAACAGTAATAATATTCTTCATTGTTTAACTAATTCTGTATATCTTTTCTTTTTACTATAATTTTATTACCATAATAAACTAATGAAATAATATAATATGATCTTATATCTTCATGTAATGATATAATAAATACGTGGTAGCATTTTAATAATCTGACAAAATATGTGTGGCAACTGATAGCATATAATTTAATATAATATTGTGATAACTGATTTATGACCAATAAAATAATGTAAGATTATGATTATTTAATTATAATGAATACCAATAAAATATTTAAAATTCTTAAAATAATTCTCTATTTATCTTTTTGTGCAAAATTATATATTTGTTTCAATTATTATGCATATATCGTGTTTTCATGCAGCGATGTGGAGAAATAAATAACTCGGACACAAAATTTTTGAAATAACAAAATTTAACAAAGTTTATTACTAACAACAAATAAATAAACAATTTATTTACACTATTTACAGTGGATATCCTTAACGTTTTTACTTTATAGTTTGATCTACGGGTTATAAAAAAAATAATTTATATTTCAATTATCTCTTTATTTAGATTTAGGACAAAATTAAAAAAAAAAATGTTACTATTTGGTTTCTCATTATGGTTAACTTATTACAAATATATATTTATCTACTTTATTAGCAACAGCATTTTATCCTTAATATTATTAAACTATCTTATTTTAAAAATTCATACTTAGAAAAACATTCTATAGAAAACAAAATTTTATAATGAGTATGGACTTCTCAAAATATTAAAAAAAATTTCATCTTGCAAAGTCAAAGATGTTACACAAAATATTATCCAAAATTCAGTACTAGATTTTAGTATTTATCACACAATATTTACTAATCATAATATATTCTTATTTAAGCCTTACTTTAGTATGATATAAGTGTAATCATTAATATATTTCTGTTAATCAATAAACAAAAAATATACTATGCATATTGTTTACACAATTTACTTTGTACTATTGTATTTTAAAATATGCAATACTTATTTTCTCTTAAAAAAAAAAATAATACTAAAGCATTCTAAAATTATTATCATTTTAAAGAAAATATCTTTGTTTAGATACTTTATTTTAAAAAAGTTTATATTTCATTTCCGAAATAAAATTCAAAATATATTCTACGATTCTTTTCTTTCCTTAGGATACTTTGGATCTTCAATTTTAAGTTATAACGTCCTACTCCTTCTAGTAAATAAACCAATCTTATACAAAACGATAGCATAACCTAAGTTCTGAATTATTTATCATTTCTCTTAAACATATCTTACTAAACGATGCAGTTACATGAAATAAAGATAGCGAAAACAGATGCATAGGATTAAGGAAGAAAGCTAGAGTATTACTCTTAACATATCTCAAAATCATGGCACAGTGCGAAGAGGTATGACATTTACCTGCCTAATATCCTCTAGTACAGGGACGATGTTAAAGCTATTTCTTCAGCTTTATTAGAACATCAAATATTTAAAGAAATATAAACACTGTCCAATAAAATGTGTATCAGTCATAGGGCTTTGTTAACTATGCTGATATTCACATAAAGACTAAATATTATTTCCATTCCTTATAACATCCTATTTCTTAAAACATCATCTTGGTTTGCTGTTCACTAAGTACTTCCAAGTCACTATCTCAACATTATTTCTCAAGATTTTCCACATCTTACATCGATAAATAACTATCTGCATTTACAAAACAATAAATAAAATTCATTAATAGTTAAACAATCTTACTATCCCATAAGAAAAGTTGCTTACTTCATTGCTCTGTATGTTTAATCATATACAATCTACTTAGACAATATTTGAATATCCAATAACATGAAAATTTTAAAAGAATCACATAATTATTTGTTATGTTGGATTATATCACTAATAAAAAAAAAAATATCGTCGTATGCATATTTTCAAATCAATCCTATCTCATAATGTTTTTTAAAATATTGTATGAAATGCGGTACATATAAGTAAAAAAACTTTTACACTTCATTCTTCCAATTTATGGATGATCTAAAGAAAACAAAAAATATATATATATATGATAAATTATCAATAGTTATTATTATTACCAATAACCTTTATCTAGTCATCGTGTTCAGTAGGCTTGCTTTATCCACTTGAGCATTGCAGATATAAAAAAAATTCACACCCATACACTTTATATTAAAATATTTTTAGCTAAATTATTAGATTGTTATATTATAAAATTTTAATATTAATAAATTAATGTTTTTATGTTTTTCCTAATCTTATATAAAAATTTAGATTTAAACTAGGTTAACAAAATAAAAGGAATCAAAACTATAATTACATATTTTTTTGACGATAGTTCCTGATAAGTCCAAAATGTTTATTATTTTCTCTAGAGTTTTTAAAAATGTTCTCCTCCAAGCGTGTTAAAGTTTAAAATAAAAATAATTATTAATCCATTTAGTAAAATTTATAGAAAATAATCCTTGGTTTTAGTATTTAGGACGATAATTATTAAATTATAATATTAATTAATCCCGTGAAGCTTCTTAATCTTCTCTACCAATATTCTCTGTGTATCCGATGCATCAATCCATCTAATTTAACTTTAAAATATTCGATAAACTTTTAAGTACTATTTGTATTTCCATGGATCCATCTTTTATTCAACTATGTGTTCACTTTTTTATATATGTTTCCTTCTTGATACATTTAAACTTTCGTTTGGTATTTTTATATATCACTTTAAAAAAAAAAACTTCAAGTACTTTTAAACAAATCTTTTCTAAATACATTTTTAAATAATTCTAAGACCGGATATTTTAATATCAAAATGCTTCTATAACATATTCTCCTGGGTTCTTTCTTTAATTCATGAAAATATTTTTTAAAAAATGTTACCTTCAGAAAGGATATAACATTTTACTCCTATATAAAATAATTCATGCAATACATAATTATCTTATTACCATTTAAAAATAAATATTGGATAAGCTTATAAATAATACGTTTCAATACATTTTTAGACTCCGTATAATGTCAGAGCTGTGGTTTTTTTTATGTACCAAAACAGTTCTCCGGTGAAGTATTAATAAAGCTGTATTAATAAATATTTCAAATATTTTTTCAGCATTACAACTTATATCCATTTTATTTCATAGTATATCCATTTTTATTGCGAAGTTTAGGTTAAACTTTTAGATAAAATACGACTGGTAAGTACTTTAAAAAATTAGAAAATCATTTCCACAAAGTTTCTAAATATATAATTTTTTTTTAAACTTTCCTTTTGCAAAATACTTCTTTAAAATTATCAATTAGGTTTTGAAAAAATAAACGATAAGAAAGTACCCAAAAAAATTGACTAAAATAAAAATTTTAAAATACTATCTTTTTGATAATTATAATTTACCTTTCTCCGGTTTCAATACATTATTAATCTACCTTATACCCCCGTGCAATTCATATTTATAGTCTGTAAGAATACCTATTCCTATTGGTTAATTCTTACTTTAGCTTGAGAACAAATTTACATATTTTTAGTTTATAGTAGAATTGAATTTCAAAATTAGAAATTATGACATAATGAACCTAAAATATTATTTAAAATATTACTTTTAAATAAATTATTATTTTATTAAAACTATTTAAACATTTAAAATAACTTTTAAAATAACCGTAATAACTTATTCCATTTATCTATTTTTATTTAAACAAAATATTTAATTTTTATTATATCTGTATTCGTCTTTATTACATTACTTAAACATTACATACAATAGTTAACTTAATATTTATTATTATTTTATGCTAGGTGACAATTCCATCCAATTCTATACTGCAATTTCAAAATATTTTAAACTTTATTATTAACTCAAACAAGCGTGTGTGAGAATGTATGTAATATACAAGTCACATGATTAATAACTTTGACAGACGATTTTTAATCTATTTCTCTGCCTAGATTTATAAAATTGATACACTTATTATATTTAATAACATAATTATAAAATTTGGAAGAACAATTTAGAAAATATAGAATTAAATAAAATTCTCACCGTCATAAAGTTTATTTTTAAAATATACTATATTAATTTTGACTATTTAAATATGATTACAAATTTAAATATAGCATTTATTAAATTATATGTTTTAAACTATTAAAATCGAATTTTTAAATATACTTTTAATATTTATAGCTGTGTTATTTAATATGGCTAGCTTTTACCATATGCAACAATATTTTAAACTTTACTTAACTATTTTTAAATGATTTTATATACTACGTATTCTCTTTAGCTTCAAATTGTACTTTAAAGATATAATTGACTTAATACAATTACCATATTAAAAGAACATATTCTAAATTTAAAATGTTTTAGTAATTGACTGTTATAAACTATTACTGACCCATAGAAAAGCACAATAGTTATATGGGTCTGAACCCAGTTCAGTTCCCATACATTTTGGTGTCTTTGGTTCTTTAATAACCATAGACACCAATATCCTATTAGGCAGGATTGGTTTTAAGCCAATAAACATCACATGACCACCATTTCTCATGCTTGTGTATAACTGTTGTTAAAACAGGCAAAACTCACTATACGTATGCCACACACAGCAAGCTAGAGTAATCAATGGATGCCACAAGCCAGAAACTAGTCTGGGGATATTGGATGAGTAGGCACTAGATGGGGATTTTATGCACAAGCCTTCTGGCATCCATTGATTACTCTAGCTTGCTGTGTGTGGCATACGTATAGTGAGTTTTGCCTGTTTTAACAATAGTTATACACAAGCATGAGAGATGGTGGTCATGTGATGTTTATTGGCTTAAAACCAATCCTGCCTAATAGGATATTGGTGGCTATGGTTATTAAAGAACCAAAAACACCAAAATGTATGGGAACTGAACTGGGTTCAGACCCATATAACTATATAAGCTCATGGGCTTGAATTGGAAACATTAAGGTGTTTTCAGTTTAAGACTCATAGTTTTGTAGTTAAATGGAGATAAAAGGTGGTTGCTGGAGGGTTGCATTAGATCCTAAGATCTAGATGCAGTGCTCTCAGATCCAAGGCTCCTCACTGACGAAGGCCACAAGCCAGAAACTAGTCTGGGGATATTGGATGAGTAGGCACTAGATGGGGATTTTATGCACAAGCCTTCTGGCATCCACTGATTACTCTAGCTTGCTGTGTGTGGCATATGTATAGTGAGTTTTGCCTGTTTGTAGAAAGATTAATAATCATTGCACTTTATAGATAATTTTAGAGTTTAATTTATATCAGTGCATCCTTATACTAATTTTACTATATCACAACCAATAAATGAGCTAAAAACATCCAATAATATTTACTATCACCATTTCGTTTTTGATTATAGCAATCAAATACTGAAATTAAATCTTTATATGTATTTTATCTGCACTTGCAATTATTTAATTCAGGTTTTCCCTTTTACCATCATAAATCTATGTGTCAATATTTTGAAAACAATTGTTTTGATTAAAACATTTATTTACTTACCAATAATTTAAAAAAAAAAAAAAATAGAACAATAATAGTATACTTTTAGTTCAAAAAAATAATAATTAAAATTTCACACAGTATGAAAATCAAAGAAACTCCTTCAATGGACTAATACAAATCTTTTGCAACATTAATTTTTGAAAACAGAAAAGCAACCTATTAGAAACCCCCCACTTCCTTTTATTTTCAAATCTATTCATTCATTATATTGAATGTTTACTATAGTAAATGGAGGGATTTGAACCTAGGATTTTCAGTCCACATTCATCCTATATTCCATCTCAAACAACTGATACACGAAATATGTATACTGGGGATCATTTATCTTTTTCATGTGTATCAGTTGTATGAGAAAGGATGAATATAGACTGTAAATCCTAGGTTCAAATCCTTCTATTTAATTATAATTTTTTTGTTGAATTACATAGAGCTCCCTTCCCTTTCAAGAAACTTTAAAACCAATATTTTTTATTTTTATTTTTTAACAATATCTAGAAACTTTATTCATTTTATATTACTTAATTAAGATTTAAAAAAAATATTCCCAGAATACTTGTATTTATTTTAAGATATATTTTATTCAGTAAAAGAAAAAAAAATATTTAGGTACTTTTTCAGTTATTAATTTAGTAAAAACTATCTAAATTAACATTGTCATACAATAAGCAATTATCGACATGCAGAAAGGCTAATATGAGCAATAAACTCATTATTCAAAACATTTTTAATTTTAATTTGCTATCGTTTTTTTGTTTTTTAAATCATCTCTTTATGACCACTCCATTATAATAGATTTTAATTACATTGTTCAAAAAGCATGGTCACAGTAACTTCTGTTCGGAGAACAGAAGAGTTAATATTTGCTGAAATTTTCAAATCATGTAAAAAGAATATTTATAAAATATGTTCAATTGAATAATTTAGATATTCTACCATATGCACTTTCTTTTAACACTTAAAAAAGTAGATATGTTTCATTTAAATAAATTCAATCTCAGTTAATAAATTTACCATAACATTTCAAAAAGATTTTACTGAAAAGCAATTGTTATTTTAAAATATATTAGTAAAGAATTCATGGTATTTATAAGATGGTTGTTTTTATTGTGCATGCACGTTGTTTAATGATTTTCACATTTTTATTCCTTTTAAAATAGTTAATTATATTATTGTAGACTAAATTGTAATGCAATATAACTTATTATAACGCTAAATAATATTTCCAAAATACTCTGAAATTATTAATATAGCAAAAATAAATTTCCTTACAGTACAATCCTTACTGGCGTTTTTTTAAGTCCGAATTTAGAAGCTGAATAATAAATATTCGAAGTTATTAACGTTCACAGTTTTTTTTCTCTCTCTCTTTACAAATCTTGAAATATTGTGTTTCATATACACAGTTCATTAAATGTTTACCTCATCGCCAAAATTGTTGTAGTTATTGATACTTTCTCGATATATTTTATAGACTTTAATCGTAAAGGAATATGCTCAGCCATTTGATCCATTCTTTTAGAACCGGAACTCCAAAATAAAATGTTGATTGATCGTACTATTCTGCATGTAAATTAACTGGAATATTTCAGACATTTATTATTGTTCTTGTATTCGATGTTGTAATATCAGAATTTTAAAATTTTTGTAACTTATTGTCTCTGAATTAAAAACATTTATTTAATTTAACGATATCAGATTTTTTAATTCGGGTTTAACGTATCATAACTATGCATTAACAACTTTTTAAATATTATTAATAACAAATAAATTTGTGTGTTCTAATGTTTGATTTTTTACATAAAAATTACAGTGGAATAAATATACCATGATTTGTATTCTACAATTAGAAGCGAAAATTATATTGACTAAAAGCAATTGATCAATGAATTTGTTCAAAAGTTTCTCTGATAGTTTTGCATCTGCATTTATAATATGCTTTTGTTTTCTATAATAATTATGTAATTGTGTATACTTAATTAATTATCTAAATCGAAGGTAGGATTAAAAGCTTTTAAGATTCACTATTTATTAATAAATATGAAAGCCGATTATTTAACTAAGAAAAATAATCTACAGTATTGTAAGATTTTTTTTTAATCGTTAATCAAAATTCAATTTATATGCCAAAGTAATCATATGTTTATGAACCATGATGACGTATTTCCCTGTTTTCTAAGCTCTTTAATTACATTATGCCTTCGATAATCTATGATTAGTTAATGATGTCCAATGTCTGTAAATTAACTTATATCACATTATGCCAGTAGGGGTCGCCATTTCCTTTTTCAAGCTATAGTTTATATAGCTACTGGAGATAGTCAAATTATATTGGAGTGGAATAGTAACATATACGAATGTTTAGTTAAAGATATACAAAGTTTTAAAGAAAAGGGGAAGAGAATAATGGTTATAGGGGATATGAATGGACATATTGAAGAAATTGATGATGTAGATAATAAAAATGGACAGCTTTTGAAGAATTTTTGTCAGAAAGTGAATTTGAGTATTGGAAATTTATTAAATATTTATGAGGGACAATACACATGGTCCAGAAATAATATATTTCACACAATAGATTATGTATTGGTAGAGAAAGAGGGAATAAATAAAATACAGAAAATTAAGGTATTTGATAATGAAGAAAAAGTATGCACTAGTGATCATAATTTCATTGTAATTGAAATGGTTAGTAATGTGATGGAGAATAGAAATAAAAGTAGACATAATAGTGAAAGATGTGGATGGAGAGTAAATGATAAGAATAAGTTGGAAGAGTATAAAATACAAGTTGAAGAAATAATGGAAGAGTGGGTTGGGAATGAGTATAAGGATTGGTGTAAGGAAGTAGAAAAAGTTGCAAATAGGGTTTTAGGTGAGAATATTGAAAAGAATAAAAGTAATAAAAAAATTAAAATTAGTAAAAGTGTAAAAGAAAGGAAAGAAGCATGTAGAGAATATAAGTGTGCTATTAAGAATAAGGAAAGTGAAAAAGATATTAATGCTAAATGGGAAAAGTACTTAGAAAAGAAGAAGTTGGCTAAAATAGATATTTATAGAGAGAGAATGAAATTAAATAGTAAATTGTTGGAGGATATTAATAAAAGTGGAAGAGATGGAAGTAAAAAATTTTGGAATTATATTAAAAGGAGAAATGTAGGGGAGAGAGAGTTAGTATTACTAGATGATGAGGGAACAGTGTAGTTCTAGAGAAGATTTAGAGAGAATCTTAAATAGTTATGTAATGAATATAGAAAAGATGTTAGATGTGAATGATAGAATATTAGAAAATATGAAAGAATATAGTAATGGGAATATTAGTTTTTCAGAAAATGAACTAAATGAGGTAGAGAAGAAATTGAAAAGTGGGAAGGCAAGAGGTTTAGATGGATGGGCAGCAGAGATGGTAATGAATTTAGGATATAGGGCAAAAGTAAAGTTATTATCCTGTTTTAATAAAATGGCACAGAATAGAGTTTTCCCAAGTAGTTGGAGTAATACAAGAGTAAGGTTATTATTTAAAGGAAAGGGTAAGGATCATAGAAAGTTTTATAGACCGATAGCGGTAACATCAGTTTTATATAAAGTTTTCTCGTATATGGTGGCTAGTAAAGTTGTAAAATGGATGGAAGGGAATAATGTAGTGGGTGAAATGCAAGGAGGTTTTAGATTAGATAGGCGTATAGGAGATAGTTTATTTGTAATTACACAACTTATGGATATGAGTAGGAATGCAGATAAACAGTTATATATGAGTTTTATAGATATAGAGAAGGCATATGATAGAGTAAATAGAAATAGATTATGGATAAGTTTAGCAAATTTGGGAATGGATGAAGCTTTAATAGATATTATTAAAAAATTATATGAAAATAATTATTATATATATCAATTAGAGAATATAGAATCAATTAAAGTTAAAAATGGTGTGGGACTAAGGCAAGGATGCCCTATGTCACCTATTTTGTTTGTGTTGTATTTGAGTGAAATGGAAAGAGCAATAGAAAGATTAGGAAGAGGGATAGAGATACCGTTAATAGGTAGTAAGGGAGTATATATTTTGTCAGGTCTTTTTTTTGCAGATGATATATTTTTGTGTGCAGAAAAAAGAGAAGATATGGAAGTTATGTTGAGGACATGTGCAAGGGTGGGTAAAGAGATGGGGATTAAATTTAGTGAAGAAAAATCAAATATAATGATGGTTAATACTGAGGAAAGAGAAGATGTAGAATTTTTATTGGGAGATATTAAGTTAAATGTGGTGAATAGATATAGTTATTTGGGAATTATTTTAAGTAATCAGAAAAATTATTTGGATGAATGGGAGAAAAAATTGATAAATGAAGCAAAGAAAAGAAAGGGATTGATAAAGAAATTAACAGTATTTTCATATAATAAATATGATGTATCTAGAATTATATGGAAAGGAGTTGCAGTAGCAGGGTTAACATATGGTAATGATGCATTATATGTTAGTAAAAAGATATTAGATTATTTAGAAAAAGCTCAAAGGGAAGTAGGAAGACATGCATTGGATGCAGAAGTATGGACAGCAAGGGAGACAATTCAAGGAGAAATGGGATGCTCAAGTTTTCATATGAGAGATGCAAAAAGTAAAATAAAAATGTTTTGGTAGATTGCAGTTTATGGATAATAAAAGAATAGCTAAAATAGTATTTAATTGGGTTATGAGTAAAGGGCAGGTAACAAGATGGGTGAGAAAGGTAATGCGCTATGCAAAAGATTTGGATAAAGAATTTATATCAGTATATTTGTACAAAAGATGGGATGATTGTGTTAAGAGGATTATTGAGTGTTATAGTAGTAAGGAATGGGATAAAAGAATAAATTTATTAATAAAGACTAGGGAGTTAGAGAGATGGAGAAATAGTATGAGAGTAAAAAGAGTTTAAATATATATAGAAATAAAGAGAATATTAGGTGTGAGTTAATTTATGATAATAGTAAGTAAAGTAGTTTATTGTTTAAGGCTCGAACGGGATCTTTAGCTACAAAAGAATATACATGTAAATGGAAAAATATGGGTGATTTATTTTGTAAATTATGTAAGGAAGGAATTGAAAATATTAGGCATTTGTTAATTGAATGTAAATGTTTGAAAACAGAAAGGGTACATATAATGAAGTTGTGGAAAAATAAATATGAAAAGAGTGATTATACAGAAAGTGAATTATTGGTTTTTATGCTGGGTTTGGGAAAAGATAAGGGGGATTTAGATATAAAGGTTATAGAGTTGACAAAAATTATGTTGTGGAAATGGGATAGAGCAGACTATGGGTAAATTTAGAGTGGGGAATGTAAAAGAAAGTGGCTAACAGGTTTATCTGGGCATAATTGCTGAGATATTCTTGACTTCGTTTAAGGAGAAGCCATAATACATCACATCACATCAAGAAACAAAAAAATAAACTTAATATTGTAGGTAATTTTCAAAATCTTGAGGTAAAAAAAATATTTTTTTTTTTTTTGGCAGTATGTGTAAGTTTCTATTCCGTTCATTTTTTTTCTTTCTATATTTAAAAAGGTAGATAAATCATTTTACAATCATTAAAACAAAAACAAAAAATTGTAACTTTTGTATTTATTTTAAAAAAAGTAATATACATATTTGTTTGTGTAATAGGTTTATATGTATGCAATTTTATACTAAAATATATTTAGATCCATTATCTTAATTTAAAGTTCATCTTACAAACGATATATAAAGTCAGCCAAAATTTCGGATCTCAGAGCTTGTGAGGAAGATTCGTATTTACACTCAAAAAAAGATCAAATGTTAATGATCACATGAAAAAAAAATAAGATGGCGACGTTTTCTTTGTGTGTTAGCCACACGTAAGTCAAAGTAAGATGTTTCTCATACCGTACAGTATTTACTTTTAAAAACTTTTATAACATTAGGTATATTAAATAATAACCTGTATATTTATACTTTACGTTTGTCCAATATAATAATATTAAATCGTGCTTTCAAACTTAGTAAATTTTACTTTAAGTATTATTATTTTTATTTTTTGTGTAATATCTTTTCATTGCACTAGTAAAATTGTTTTTTTTCTATACTGTACTTCTATTTAGTCATAGATTTGTGCGCCACGATATTTGTAGTCCACTTTTCGTAATCTGATTTCGTATCTAAATCAGATTTTAACGCATTATACTGTATTTAAATATAGTACTTTATTAAAGTAAATTTACAGTTCTTAATATAAATTTAATGCTAAAATAATTTTTTAAGGGTTGAATAAATATCTTAAAAATCTAAATAATGCATTTATAATTCGAAGTTACATGACAGTTCCAGTATTCAAACTAATAGTTTGATTTGAATGTAAATGCTGTTCATTTCTGTTATGTATGTGTATAATTAAAATACACATACACAAAAAATAACAGCTATTAAAATATAATATTATTTTAAATTAACGAAGTATTTTTGTCTTCACGTATATATATAATTTAATTAAAATATACATACACAAAAAATAACAGCTATTAAAATATAATATTATTTTAAATTAACGAAGTATTTTTGTCTTCACGTATATATATAATTTACGTATGTATATGCGATAAATTATACACATACGTAAATTTACAGAAAATAATGAAAGTAATGGCAGTAATAGTAGAAACCCTGTTATTTGTTTTTGTTGTGGAAAAAAAAGGGCTTAAAGCCACTGATTGCTATTTTAGACGCGAACAATGTAAATTATGTAATAAGAAAGGGCATAGGCAAAACGTGTGGGAGAGAACAAAATGAAACACTACACACAAGAAACAGTCCTAACCGTAAATTACAGGGAAAAGAAAAACAGTTTACAATGATTAGCAATACAGCAACCAGTCTTAATGAGAAAATAATTATAAAAGTTAAAATATACGATCGCCCTATAGACATGGAAGTGGACAGTGGGAGCGGTATAACCCTAATTTCACCTTGGCAGACCATTACCGAAAATTGTAAGCAAAAACCCGAAATAGTAAAAACTGACATGAAAGTGTTAGACGTAAATGGCAACGCTATTAAAATAAAGGGCGTGGTTAAAGCTCCAGTAAATAGAGTAGAAGGTAAAATTGTCAATTTACCGTTATATATAGTACACGCCCCGATAAATCCATTAATCGGCCATGAGTGGTTTAATAAATTAAGTATTAGATTGACATTCGTACAAAATGTCGAGTTGGAAAAAGAAATGGAAAATAAATTTCTAAATTTATTTAATGGGGAGCCGGGAATTATTAAAACTGAGCCGGTATCGTTAGAAATGAATACATCAGCTCTACTGATAATTTGCAAACCTATAAAGATACCGTTCGCTCAGAAAGTAAAAGTAGAAAAAGAAATAGATGACCTCGTCAAGAAAGGGTTGTTGGAACTCACGGAAAAGTCAGATTGGGCCACCTCAGTAGTAATCATAACTAAATCTAACGGTCAGATAGCTTGTGTGGGGATTACAGGGTAACTGTAAATAAAGCATTAAACAAGAGTGCATACCCTGTACCAAACGCTAGAGAAGGTATTGCTACATTGCAAAAATCTAATTTCTTTGCGAAGTTAGACCTTAACGCTGCATTCCATCAAATACCAGTTACAGAGGAAGCGTCCAGAATATTGATAATTACTACGCATCTTGGGCTATACAAATGTAAAAGCTACCATTCGGAATAACATTGGCCCCTAGCATATTTCAGTTGAAAATCGAAACTCTTCTTAATGGATTAGATGGTGTCCTATCATATTTTGATGACATTCTCGTAACAGCAACCACAGACAAAGAACTTAGAAACCAAGTAGATAAGATATGTGAATGGCTAAATGAGTTTGGCACAAAGCTGAATACTGAAAAATGCATTTGGAAAACGAAGGAAATTAAATTCCTGGGCCACATTATATTGAGAAATGGCACATCCCCTTCCCCCTAAAAGGCTAAATTAGTAGCAGAAGCACCAAGACCCACAAACGTTAAGCAACTACAAGCTTTCCTAGGCTTGGTGAATTTTTTTGAAACTTTTTTAAAAGAAAAAGCCCATGTGGCCACTCCTTTATATAATCTACTGAGGAAAAACCAGAAATGGAAATGGGACAAGCAAGAAGAAACAGCATTTATTCGCACTAAAGCATTACTTACTTCAGAGAAATTATTAAATACATTATAACAGTGATCTGGAAATTATATTGACCACCGACACATCTGAATTTGGGGTCAGAGCAGTACTAAGTCACCCAGCTTAGTCGGAAGAGCGACCTATAGCATATGCTTCACGTACATTGTCCAAGGTAGAAAAAAAACTATAGCCAATTGGGCAAGGAAGCGCTTGCAATTTTGTTCAGAGTGAAAAAATTCCACCAATATCTATATGGGAGGAAAATTACTATTATAACCGATCACAAACCACTTCTGGGAATATTCGGAAATAAATATACACCTGATCATTTAAGCCCCTGAATGTTACATTGGCTTAACGTTCTCGTGGGCTATGATTACAGTCTGCAATATACAAAAAGGGAAAACAAATTGGGCACACAGATGCATTATCATGCCTGCCCGATCTTGCTGAAGCAGCAGTATTAGAAAGACAAATAAATTATATAGATGTACTTCAAAAGCAAATCCTAAATAGCAAAATTGTAGCTCGATGAACAGAAGATGATGGCTATCAGTGGATAATAAATAAGATAAGAGGAGGATGGCCGAACAAACGTCCAAAGTTTTCTCCTCAAACAATTATGGAACACCCGCGAACAGCTATCCATATGTAAAGGATGCATTTTGAGGAGTGACCAAATGCTGATACCTGTGGTGGGGAGACAACAAATATTAAACTTGCTTCATGAGGGACATCCGGGCATTGAGAAGGCAAAAGCCCTAGTTCATAGCATCATATGGTGGCCAAACATCAATGTAGATATAGAAAGATATATAAAGAAATGTGAGAACTGCCAACAGAGCACTAAAGCACCCCCATCAACTTTTGAAACATGGTTAAAAGCAGACAACCCATAGCAACGAATCCATATAGACCACTGCAATCCATTCGAAGGCCATTTATTTCTAGTGGTAGTCGACTCGTATTTAGGATGGGCTGAGTATAAAATAGTGAAAAATACCAGCACAGGGGTAACAGCAGTCTGTACGATATTTTTGCTCATCACGGATTCCCAGAAACTTTAGTCTCCAATAATGGAATAAGTTTCACATTGGAAAAGTTCGCAGAGGCAATGCAAAATTGGGGAATAAAACGTACTCACTCCCCCCCCCCATGCTACCCCCAATCAAATGGACTGGCTGAAAGAGCAGTGCAAAGCCTCAAGTCAGCTATAAAAAAAATGGGCGAAATGAAAATCGACAAAGCTGTATTGACTGCTCTTCTCCACCAGCATTCTACCCCAATGGCCAAATCTGTCAAATCACCAGCAGAAATATATTTAGGCAGAAAACTGCAAACAAAACTTGCAAAAATAGTGCCAACAAAACAACAAGACAAACAACAGAATTGTTCATATAAATTCCAGCCACAAGAGAGAGTGTGGGTAAAGAACACAATAAAAAATCGATAGTTTCCAGGGGAAGTTATTCGCCATCTGTCAAAACAAGTCGTGACAGTTTTCATGGGTGATGGTAAGATATTAAAAAAACATGTGAACCAGCTACGGAGAAATGAAAGTGACGACTGGATTCCAAATCTCGGCACAACAGAAACCGACGAGACTCTAAAAAATGATAATAAACCGGAAATTTGCGCCATTCAAGAAACTGATTTTCAATTAAACATTTTGCCTACAGAGAAATCACCACTACAAATGGAAAATAATTCACAGCAACGACTTAAAAGGAAAATAAACCCTCCCAAATATTTAAATGATTATATTTGAAGTTCGAAGACTAACAAATAATGTTCGAACTTGGGGGAAGTATTGTTATGTATGTGTATAATTAAAATACACATACACACAAAATAATAATAGTAAGTGTTGTAAATAGGGATTTAATATTTAAACGTATGTATGCGTATAATTTATCGCATATACATACGTAAGTTATATATACACGTGAAGCTAAAAATACTTCGTTAATTTAAAATAATAATATATTTTAATAGCTGTGTTATTTTTTAAAACAACATGTAAAGAAATCCTTTTAGATAGGAAGGTTAATTAATGAAGGAACTTTGCAGATAAACAAGATGATTAATTAAAAAGCAATTGAACTGCAAAGGGTAATCAAAGTAAAACTTAAGCCAAAAGGTAAATTGGGAGGGATTGATCTGACCAGGATGGACAAGATTTGACCAATCAAATCCAGAAAATCAGGACTGAAAAAATCAGTGAAAGTGTAAAGCATCGGACACTTACAACTGGAAGCTCTACCTATGCAGATGAACTGGGAAAGGCGCTGAACATCGCTTATTTAGCACGGTTAGCTCCAGAACGGACTGCTGGCCTCCGAACATCCAAGAGTCAACATAGGGACTATAAAGTAGGTCGCATAAATCTTCATTATTATTTTTGTATACCTTTGGGTTTGTTAACCCATGTAACGGTGATTATATAATTGGCCGAATGAGTTAGAAATCAAAACTTTTAATTGGCCAACTCACAACTTTAACAAAATCAATTGTTAAACAATGAAATGTGAAAAGATTTGTTAAATTATATTTCTTTTTTAATAGTGAAACAAATCCTTTTTCGGATCCAATCATTGAAGAACATCCATCAGTGCACACAGAAACCAATTTTTTTATTTCAATATTATTATTTTCCAGAAAAGTACAAATACTATTGAAAAAATCCCTACCTCTAGCTTGATTCTTCATAGGAAGAAATTTCACAAATTGATTCTGTTCCATACAGTCACTGATGACAATAGCACATTGTAATGTTGCTGAAATGTCAGTACAAGAATCAACAGCCAAACTAAAATATTTGCAATTTATATTATCAAAAATATGTTTTGCAATATCTTCAATACGTCTAACGTAGGTAGAATCTGATAGTTGAAATTTCTTAATTTGTACTAATGACTTTTATTATTAAATTTATCAAATAATATATTCGAAGCATTTAGGAAACATTCTTTCACAACTTCAGCATTCGTAAATGGTTTCATATTTTTTCCAAGTATATAACAAATTTCATATGATGCTCGTGTCACCACTGGCTTTGTCACCACTGGCTTCTTGTGAGATTGCCACTGACAAAATCTTTTGTTGTTGTTGCAATGATTTTCTGAAGAAAGCTAATTTTTTATTTCTTATTAAAGACCCATGAGCAGAAGTGTTATTAAACAATTTATGTTTTGTGGTGTAATGATGATCAATGTTATATTTTTTGTTTTGTGGTCTAATGACGACAATGTTAAAATTTTTAATGTGACACTTTCTTGACAAATCAAACACATTGCTGAACCTTTGTTATTCAACACAACAAAATATTCCTCTTCACAGTTGTCTTGAAACATTCTATTTTCATCCGATAATTTTCTTTTGTTGCTTGAAGACATCATTATGATGTTTAAATTATAATTTGATATAAAATACTATGCATCTATGAGTATACTAATTCATGTATAAAACTAAAATGTTTCACTTTGCTTTCAAAAACATGGGCTATTGATTGAATTAAAGTTTCAAACTTCTGATTGGTCAATTATACAATCTGTAATAAATAAATTGTCTTTTTAAAATAATATTTGTTTTAGATTAGTATCTAAAATAAAAATTTAAAAAATAAATTTCTATTTATAATTGATGATAATAATCTAACGCTGTCAAATTATAATAAATGCTTACCATCCAGTTATAAATTCCAGAAGTAATTCATTGAATTCCTTATCAATATATTTTAGTATAAAAGTAAATTTTTTGACTAAAATCTGAGAAACAAACAAGTGGGGTAAAAAAAAAAAAAGCTTAGTAAATTACGTTTTTGAATTCAAAATGTAGAAATACAACTGTCGAAGTCATGGATTGGCGTTCCCTTGCGGAGAAAAAAACAATCAATCAGAAGCTTGAAAAGATGGATTTATGTCATTATTATATCATTAAATTTAAATATTTACTGATTTTTTGCCTTGCAAAAAAAATACTGAAGGTGCTAAAATCACCGAAATAATACTAAAGATAGCGGGTTGAGAGCGAGTATAAGTCAAATAACAAGATATTCTGGCATTTCTGGTAGTTTTGGCAGGTTCTTCAGATCTGTGAAATTAAAAAAAAAAAACATAACGTTAGCGCGTCAATAAAAAATATCAATCACATATGGTTAATCATTAATTAAGAAGAATGTTGTCACATCTGTTAACCATCAATCTATTGCTGGGCCACACATAAAAGCTTGGTGGGCCGCATGCAGCCCAGGGGCCACAGGTTGAGTATCGCTGGTTCAGACAAATCCTATTATACATCATCTAACTAATGAATTTATGCATGATGTCTCCAAAAAAAGTCCATTAAACACAATGCTTTGCTTCAGTTGTAAAAAAACAATAACATTGTCATGACTTGATCAGCATATCATGATCTATTAATACTGTCTGTACATATCACAAATGAAATTTGTGATTAATCTCTTTAGAGCCTATTAGGTTCATTTTTTGGTTTAAAGATGACAATGTCATGTCATGTTTCAAGATAATAAAACTCAGTTGATCTGGAAAATATATGAATATTACCCTCTCACAGGATTCCTAAATAATGTATTGCTAAAGTTCTGTAGAGAATTCTGAATCATTCAAAAGATTGATCTTGAATGACTTATCTAAACAAGATTTATTCTCTACAAGAATTGGCATAATATTCTACTAAACAATCATTCAGATGTTATATAGCTCCATCCCATGGAGAAAACAAGCTCTTGATGCAAAATATAGTCCTATATTCTATTACTAAAATATCAATAATATTTTTATCATTTTTACCTCTATATATAAATAGTGAAATCATCATTTACTAATAGTAGCACAATTTCATGGTAACATTATCATTTAGAAAGAAATATTATATATGAAGGCAGGCATAACAGAAAATTAGCTAAAGAGAGGAAGAAATGTTATAAATTGATACTATAGGGTTAAATATTTGAAAATTTATTGATATATAGTTTTATTTTAATACTTACATATTGCATTAACTAGTGTGTCTGTGTACTTGTTTATTTAGATTTATATCACATATAAAAAATAATTCATTAAAACAGTGTTTCCTAACCTGTGGTACGCATACCACTGGTGGTACGCGAGTTGCTGGTTGGTGGTACATGAAAAATAATCAATAATGGCGGACATGAAAAAAAAATCATAAAAACATCATAGAAACGTTTTTTCCCTATAATTCATAAAAATTATTTTAATTAATAATATTGTAAAGTTGTTAATATGTACAGTCAATAATGATCTTTAATGTTAATGATAAAATTGAAAGTATGATTAAGAAATTAGATTTTTATAACTGTGTATCGAAATCAATCAACCGGAAGTATTCGAAACTCTACTTATTTTTTTATTTGAAAATAAGATTAGTCTGTCTCAAGATATACGAGAAAATATAATAGCACATTTAACTGGATTAAAATTGTCTTTCATGGAATATTTTCCAAAACCCCAAAACACAAATGATAATTGGATTTCAAACTCCTATGCAGAAAATTTAGAAAAAGCTACATCATTATCAATAAAGGATAAAAAAAAATTAATAGACTTATCATGTGACAGAACTCTACAAGTAGAATTTAAACGACACAATCTAATTAATTTTTGGTTAAACATTAAAGAATATGAACAACTTTCTGAGAAAGCTCTTAAATTATTATTACCGTTTACTACTACGGAATTAGTAGGAAGAGCTTTTTCTTTATATATTTTTTTAAAAAATAAGTATCGAAACAGATTGAACGCATCTGTAGACTTAAGGGTATACCGCGCATCTTTTAAACTAAATTTTAAAAAATTATGTTGTTTGAAACAAGCACAAGAATCTCATTAAATTTATTTTATAAAAATATTTGATTATGATAAGAAAATATATTAATTGGTTTTTTATAATTTTGTGTTTTTATTAAAACCATTTATTATTAGTAAACAAAATATGACAAAATAATAGATAAATAATGAGTCGGATCAAGGTAAATCAATCTAAATTACTGTATTTAATTTGAAAGAATGTATCAGAAAAGGATCATACCCAGAAATTAGACTCTCATTAATTCTTGATCATCTATTGTGGATTACTAGATGTAAGCTAGTATTTAATCATCAAAATTTTAATCCTATTAACTTCATGCAGAACAATATAAAGAAAACAAAAACAAGAGATAGCCTGATAATCCCTGAGGTTATTTTTACCATGACTTGGGACATGGTGGATTTATCCTCTCCATGGCCCAACCAATAGCAAGATGCTCCGAAAAAGAGAAAACAGACTCAAATTCAGGAAAACCAAATGAAGGAATGAGAAAACACTTTGAACAAAATATGTACCAAATAATCTTTAATATAATAATGTAATCTTTAATAAATTATTTTGGAAAAAATATGAAACTTTGAACAAACACATACATATAAATATGTTACAGTGAGTTTATAATTTCAGTGAGTTTATAATCCGGTGTGACGTTTAGGCATATTTCAATGTACTTTGTCTCATTGTGTGATGTGAATACATACATGGTCACCCTATAATATTTATAATGCAAATAAAATAACACACTTGCAATAACAAATTTTATGAAATACAATCATTTTTACGAAGTGGTACAATTTAGCGTGATGTACTACCAAGTGGTACGCGAGCCAAAAAAGGTTGGGAAACGCATTAAAAGATTCCTGATTTTCTTAATAAAATTTTTTTATATAATACTATATACATTTTTTATATTTTGATACTTACTTACTTAATATATGATAGTAATATAAAGAGATACAAATGGACTTTCTTTCCATTAGCAAGTTGTGGAAATTAGAAGTTGTTTAAGCATGGAATCCTTTCCAAATTAGAATAAAACTTGCTGAAGAAAGCTTGAAATGAAAGTGACATTTGTCTATCAAAAATGTGAATTTGAAATTATTGATTCATAAAGAAAATATGTAAATAAGTTCCTAGAAGATTCTCCATACAATAACTGCATTGGAAGCTTCACCCAACAATCTATTTATGCATCTATCCCCAAAAGTTCATAGAATAAATAAAGAAAAACTACCAATCCCAAACATGTAAAATAAAAATCTGCAATGGACGAATCTGAGAAATATTAAATTCAGCCATGATAAACTCACATCACTATTATAGGAAGCAATGGCATTAATATGTTATCTCAAAGAAAATTTTAAATCTTGTAAATCTTCATAAAGGTCAAGAAATTAGAAAGTGCTAAATTGCAGTGCCAATATTGAAAATTTAAACATTTGAAATCACAGAACCTTCATTCAAATGTGGACATCAATGCGTTTTTCATTTTGCTGAAATACAAAATCAATCAGTCTCAAATCATTTTTTTCATACTATTTAAGTGTTAACATTATGAGACCTCATAACTTTATGAGACATTTTAGATTGGATTATAAAAAGGGATTAAGCAAACCAATTTAAAAATAATATTTCTCTGATAATAAGGCAAACCATATTTTAATATTAGTTATGTGCCAGAATGGAATTTTATGGATCATAAAGTTCAGGTGGTTCCATTATAACTTAATGAAGTTATCAAAATCTTAAAATTATATTATTAAAGTAATTCTTCTCTAAATCTATTGCCATTATCACTTTGATAATGATGTCATGAGTTTTTATGATCTTTGAAATGCTGATGCAAATTATGCCAATCATCAAAATGAGATATCAAAAGAATTTTAGAATTACTAAATGGTTTTCAGCAGTAAATGCAGAATATATTACCCAGGATCTGAAATTTTTTTCTCCATTTTCAATATTTTATATATGCAAGATGGCATAAATCTACAATGAGAATCATTAACAGGATACTGAAATGTTGAATCTATTTTAGGAGGTTCTTTAAGAATAATATACTGGTCCATAATTCATCAATAATCATTGCTAGCCGATTTCCTAGATCTGATTCAATATTTAATATTTTACCCTCTAATTTCTTATTCTCTTCAAACTCACATTCCATCAAAATTTCTTCCTCAGAATATTTTTCAGTATTAAATTGTAATTCATTACATTCAGTACTTGTTGTTTCTGTTTCTTGGTCTACCTTTTCTTGAATTACATCTTCTCCATTTCTGTTTATGTTTAATAGTTAATTAGCAAGAGAGCCTAATAATTTTTGTAAATTTTTCTATTTTTTTACTGTTTTCATTTTTGCAATTTATCCCTATGGCATAAAAATTTATTATTATTTGAGAATATTTGAAAACCAGGCACTCTTCACAAACCTAGGAGCTTAATTGTAAGTATAAAGGATATGAACTCAGATTTTTAAGTACCCTTCAACTATCCACACTATCACATACAACTGATACACATGACCACACACATGTAGAAAAGATTAATAATTACCAATATACGTATTTCATGCTAAACCAGCACTCATCAGTTGGTCCAGACTATCATCTCTCACATATATATAATCAATGCTCAGTTTATATTAAGATAGAAAATCTTCATACTTTAATGGACAGGCTTCAATCCACTGCAACCTCCAACTTTTCAGCCATCCATATCATTGAAAATCTGATGATGAAAACTCAAATCCCATGCTGATGCCAATATTATTGCATGGGATTTGAGTTTCATCATCATATTTTCAATGATATGGATGGCTGAAAAGTTGGAGGTTGCAGTGGATTGAAACCTGTCCATTAAAGTATGAAGATTTGCTATCTTAATATAAACTGAGCATTGATTATATATATGTGAGAGAAGACAGTCTGGACCAACTGATGAGTACTGGTTTAGCATGAAATACATATATTGGTGATTATTAATCTTTTCTACATGTGTGTGGTCATGTGTATCAGTTGTATGAGATAGTGTGGATAGTTGAAGGGTGCTTGAAAATCTGAGTTCATATCCTCTATACTTACAATTAAGCTCCCAGGTTTGTGAAGAGTGCCTGGCTTTCAAATATTTACATATCAAGCTTGTATCCTGTCCATCCCTCTTATATGTATTTAATGGATGCTGTCCTATACATGAGGGGTCAGAGTGACTTCAGGTCAACGTGGGCATGGCAATAATATTGGCATCAGCATTGGATTTGAGTTTTCATCATCAGATTTTCAATGATATGGATGGCTGAAAAGTTGGAGGTTGCAGTGGATTGAAGCCTGTCCATTAAAGTATGAAGATTTGCTATCTTAATATAAACTGAGCATTGATTATATATATATGTGTGAGAGATGACAGTCTGGACCAACTGATGAGTGCTGGTTTAGCATGAAATACGTTTATTGGTGATTATTTATCTTTTCTACATGTGTGTGGTCACGTGTATCAGTTGTATGAGATAGTGTGGATAGTTAAGGGAGCTTGAAAATCTGAGTTCATATCCTCTATACTTATTATTTGAGAAATAAATCCTAGGACTCATTTCAGAAAAAAAATATTTTTCAAAATTATTTCAAATTAAGATTCTTAATTATTTCCTTACATTCATAAAAGATAATGATAGCAATCAACATAGCAAAGAAGTATATAATAGTATAACAGAGCTGGGTTCAAACCCTAGTATGATATAAATGAGCATATATATATAATTGGTCAAAAGTAATATTAAGTTAAATTATTGTTTTTGTGTGTTATATATGTGGGTGTGTATATATTTTAAACGGGTAAATAAAAATAGATTGAAACATAAGAGAGAGGGGAGTTATATGGTTTGTGCTCTTATATTTTGTTTAGAAGTGCATGGATTTATATTACTGCATGGGTGAGTGAGGGTAATAAGTTCATAAAAAGAAGAAAATTTACATGGCCAAGCTTTAATTCCAAGATGGACGATGAAGGACAGAATTTCCAAAAAGATATGTTAATTGCAAGAAAGGTATAGATTGCTATCTTGATGAATAAAAGTATTTTAATTAAAAGGACATTGATTCCAAGATGGATGACGAAAGACACAAATTCTAAAAAGACATATTAAATGAAAATAAAGAATCCAAAAATGTATAATCGCTATCTCGAGATAAAAGCTATTTTAAATATTAGAAAAAAAAAGAAGTAAAAGACAATGAATGGTCAAGTGTGGATTTCAAGGTGTAATGAAAATTCTTGAACATCAAAAAAGAAAAGTTGCTGAAAGGTTTTCTATTTGCAAACCACGTGGTTTTGTTAAAAAGACGAAAAGAGAACAATCGTATTTTAATTAAGGAGTTTTGAAAGCCGAACTTGGAGAGATTCCAGAAAGATTAGTGCCACGAGCAATATCGCAGAAAGATCAGTTTAAAATTTATATATATTCGCCAACCATGAACAGGCTGGGGTAAAAGACAAGAACGGACCGGGCTCTGCCAGCCATCCTGCGGAGGTATTGCGGTTGCTGTCCATATAGGAGCGAAGCCCTTTCCAAACTACCGGCAGAACGACATTCACCGAACACCACTGATTGTGCCTTATGGAATCAACGGAGAGCTACCAAAAACACATTTTCACTACGTCACAACATAAAGCTAGCGAACATTACCATTTATCTGCACCCGGGTGAGAAAAATCAAGGTCACGCAAATAAATTCTTAAATGGCAGTCATCTCTTAAATAAGCACTTATTTTCAGTAAAATAATAAAGCGTAAGGGCTAAAAGAAAACAAAGAAATATTGGAAATAACACCCAATGTAATTCTATGAATGAATAGACTGGATAATGATTTATTGCGTTGACTTTGTATTCTATAATATATGTTTTGTTATATTTATGAACCTATGCAGAGTATGTGTTTGCATGCATGTTATTCAAGTATTTGAGCACAAGCCAATACATAATAATAATATTTTGTTTTATTTATATTAAGAAATATTAAATTCATGTTTTAATTACAAGAGTGTGCATTCAGTGTTAATTTCTTTAAAACTTAGATCATATCATAAGATTAGAGAGTAGTATTAAGAACAAAATAAATTTAGGGAATTGTTTAGGCGTTTACGTACGCACTTTATCTGTTCCTCACCTCTTTCCCACGGTTAACAACCACCACCCCTGAGTGAGCTAGTCAGAGGTAGAAGCTCTATCTATTAGAAATTGATGCTCTATCTCTCCCAGCATAATTCTTATTTACTCATAGATAGGATTGGCGCTTGGAGTCAAATTGACATCCATAAATATGCTGGGTGAGTGATAAGAGTACCATGCAGAACTACTTATATGTATGTTTGCATTATAATTTTCTTTTAAGAAAAAAAAATGGAAACTTAGATTTTAAATATGTAAATACGCGGATACCATATATATATGCGATTGGCACAGGTATGCAATCGTTACAATGGCCCATGTTGGGTGCCAATTATAACAGTCAGGATGTGGGGATCAAAGAGTCTTACCGTATCTGCACTACAGGGCACCACTAGGACATTTGAACCTAGAAAATTTATAGACTAGGCAGATACACGCTGTTAAAAATCCAACTTTTATTTTATTGACCGTTTGCTCTTGCTACTAGCTCACGGAGTAGCAGAGGTTTTAAATTATATTTATTAAAAAAAATAAACTAGATCATTGCCAGTACTAATAACACAACAGATTTTATTAATGCACATTTAAAATTGAGGAATAAAATTTATATTTAGATTTTAACCTTAATTTTTTAAAATTTAAGTTACTATTTTAAATAGACCACACAGATGGACATTTTAGTAAAATTTTACATTAGCATGTTGAGTATAGATAGGCTACATAGATTTCTCACTTAAAAAAAAAACTTATCAAAACACTCATTCAATCTCACACTAAAAGTTTGCAACCAAATCAACACCTGCTTCCAGATATAGTCGCAACCAATGCAATATGAAGATGCTAGCATAAAATCACGCTGACAGAAATGTGCATCTGACAGTATATTATTTGAAGGACATGATCCTCGTCCAGTCAGGAATGTGCATCAGTCTGGCAAAGGAATCATGTATATAAATTAATTAAAGAGTGTTACATATGGGGAAGAGCGGTCATTCTGTCGACTTATTAATCGCTGTCCATAGAGCTAGAAGGAGTCAATGGTGCAGGAAATACATCTGCGAACATTGCAACGATATGACTGCCTTTTTGGGGTCATGCATTCAGTTGGTCACATTGCCCTGTATGCTAAACACGTTTCACATTACATTGATATAAACACCCATATATTCCTCCACAAGCATCGTCCTAACTATGAAACAAATAACCTGAAATTAAACCCATAAAATAAACGAATTTAAATATAGTTATTAATTTTTAGCCATGCAGCTATCTATATCCAACTTTAATTTTATAAATTTTTATTAATACATAACACAAAAAAAGAGAGAAATGGAAATGATTGCTTAAACAGATGCATAAAAAAAATACTAATAATTGATTCTGAATTCTTTAGGTCAGATAATAGTTCTTATTTTTAACTATTAATTGCAAATTCAGGAAAAGTTCCTATTAGATAAACACAAGAGTTCTTAGTTTACGAATTTTAACATTGAGAGGTCCATCTTCGTGATCACTTTCGTAGATTGTTTGTCCTTCTTTGAAATGAAACCACTACATGCATTTGGTTAGGAACTGTCATCCAGAGGCCTCAGCTGGTTGTTCGAAAATTAAATTTATTGCAGATTTCTACATTGCGAAATCTGCAATACAGCTACGGTTCATATATATAGCTTAATAGTCAGCATCTAAGACAACCCCAATTATAATAATCATTTGGCTTTTTTATTTTTATTAGTCTCTTGTCATCAAATCTTCGGATTTAGCGAGCAAGACGTCACTAATCCTCGTGTTTCATTTACGGTCCATGCTGTCATTTCATGCTTACATTGGTCATTTAATTTCTTTGTATTCTCTTATCTGACCATTTACTTATTCGAGTGCCCCAAGGGCTAGTGTGCTTTAGAACAATATTTAATTAATAAAACAATCATTTCCATTTTCTTTGATTATGGAAATCAACACTATTTCTATTCTCAAAAGTATCAAATCTTTACATCTTTACTTTTTTACAAAAAAAAAAAATACTTTCAAATACTTTTATTTTTAAAATAGTTTTTAAAGTTTCCCATCTGTGCGATATATATACATTAAACAACTTTTAATTTTTAGTTTTTAAGTTATTTCATTTTAATAAATCAACTTTTATTTACGATCTTTTTATTTTCAATTAAAATAATGTTAAGGCATTTTATATACCGTTACATATCAGCAAACTTCCTCAAAAAACAAAAACATTAAAAAAAAAAAGAATTTACTTAGTGTAGTAATGATGTTTCACAAATTGATTATACTAAACTTTTTTTTTTAAAAAAAAAAGACAAAACTTTGGTTAACAATTAAAAAGACAAAACTTTGGTTAGTAATTAAAAGAAAGAAAAAAAAATGCTGACTATTCTTTCCTTTCAACCCCAGCTAAGATTACACCTCCTCCCTCAAGAGTTCCCTGTTTCCTACATTTCATTATTAACTTAGGCAAGTTAAACAGTTGGATTTCAAATAATACTTTTTTAAGAAAAAATTATTTATATTAATTATTACATTTTTATTCCTCGCATTTATTTCTACATATGCGCATTTTTCTTACTTGTAGTACTTTTTACAAGATATTCAAACCTTTATGTAATATAGATAAAAATATTTCACTTTAAGAAAATTTACTCGGGGTACTCATGGTTTATTATACTTCGTGCCACATTGGGAGTCCAATTATAATGGTCAGGGTGTGGGTGATCACTATGTATGTGGACGATGTGTTGGTGGCATCAGCCACCATAGAAAAGCATATAAGGCATGTTATGATGTTTTTAAAGGAATTCCAGGAAAAGGGAATTAAAATAAACCTAAAAAAAGTACATTGCTTCAGGAAGAAGTTACGTTTTTGGGTCATAGGATAGGCACACAAGGTATTCGGCCCCACCCTGATAAGGTCTCCGCTATTAGACTTTCCAGCACCCAAATCCAGGAAACAAGTGTGGTCCTTCCTTGGCTTGTGCAACTTTTACAATCGGTTTCAGGAACAAATGGAACCTTTGGTTAGGCTATTGAAAAAAAGATGTGATGTGGGAATGGAAAGAGGAACAAGAACAAGCCTTCAAAAGGATGAAGTCAGGAATTATTGAACGCATAATGTTGGCATTTCCCGATTTTGTGAGGCCGTTTGTGGTGCAGATAGATAGGAGTGGGTATGGCTTGGGGGTAACAGCGTCACAAGTGCAAGCGAATGGTCAAATAGGTGTATTGTATTTCCTGAGTCAATTGCTTAAGGGACCTGAACTTCATTATACTATGACTGAAAAGGAAGCCCTGGCAATGGTTTGGGCTTTCCAAAAACTTTGTGCACTCTTGTTAGGATCAGAAGTCATCATGGTCACTGACCGCAAAAGTTTGGAATTCATCAATCATGTTACCAAACCAATAGTCGGTTAGTTTGCTGCAGTATATACCTCCAAGAATACAACTATACAGTGAGGCATTGCAAGGGATCGGAGAATATAGTGGCATACACTCTCAGCAGGAACCCTGCACATTTAAAATCTCAACATTTGCAGACAGAAAATGTTTATAATGCCAGCTTGAGGTCTGAAATAGTTGGGGTTGAGAGTGACCTTAAACGGTTGGCTCAACGCCAGAAAGACACCCAGAGCACTTGGAGGATGGGGGGACCAAGGTTGTCGGTTGGTATGAACATAGGATTGGACGTTGTAGAGTAGAGGGATCCATACTTCAATATAAACTCATGAATGATCCAGAAGAATGGAGGCCAATCATACCTAGACAGATGACAGATGCAGTGGTGGTTCATGTCCACCATGCGTATGGACACTATGGTGTGGAAGACTGAACATTGGCTCAAGAAATGGTTTTACTGGCTTGGCACGCATGATAAAATAGTCGCTGTCATTGGTCAATGTGAAGTTTGTCAGAGAGCCAAACCAGCAAACAGAAATTATGCAGCCCCAATGACATCCATAATACCAAAGAAACCACAGGAGATTGTAGCAGTGGACTATTATGGCCCATTGCCAGCATACAATAAAAAGAAGTATTTGCTGGTGTATATGATTTGTTTTTCAAATTCGTGGCTGCCTACCCAATACCTCAAAAGAATACAAGGAACATGGTGCACATATTAAAAAAAGGAGTGGGGAAACCTCAGATTATCCTCTCAGGTCATGGAACACCATATACGTCTGGAGAATGGGAAAGATGGACTCAGAGATCAGGGATCGACATGTACTGACGTCCATCCGGAACCCCCAATCAAACCCATGCAAACGAGTAATGTGCGAGCTGGGTAGATTGTTCAGAACTTACATCCCAACCTACCACAGAGGTTGGGTCAGAAAAATTAGTGGGATACTCAATTATATTAATTGGGTGGTCAATGAGTCAATGGGGTTTTCTTCTATACGGTTGCACTGTGGCAGAGATGCTCAATTAATACCGGATCTGTTAAGGAGTGAGGAAAGATCTGTAGATACTGAAAGTGATCAAAGACAGGTGTATCGCAACCTAAGAAAAAGCCAGAAGCGGAATAGAATGTCAATGGGATACCATAGGTTCAAGGTGGGTAACCGGGTTTTGATAAAGACACCACATGTGAGTGAACCAGAGAAATTCATATGCAAAAAATACTGTAATTTGTATGAGGGTTCATTCACCATTGTGAGATGTCGGGGAAATCATACGTTTTGGGTAGAAACCGGACAGGAAATAAAAGGGATCATATAATGCTCGGTCACTCAAACCCATACCATCATACTATGGCAGTAAAAAGTAGTTATTTTGTGGTTTAGGAATGAGCCATGTAAGTACTAAAAATGGTATTTAATGGCTTTCGAAGAGGGGGTATTATAACAGGACTGGGTTCAAACCCTCTTCTAAGGCATAATATGATATAAGCGAGCATATATATATATACTTGATCAAAAGTAATATTAAGTTATTTTTTTTGTTATATACGTATATATTTTAAACAGGTAAATAAAAATAGATTGAAACATAAGAGGGAGGGGAGTTATATGGTTTGTGCGCTTATATTTTGTTTAGAAGCGTGTGTATATTATTGCAAGGGTGAGTGAGTGTAATAAATTCATAAAAAGAAGAAAAATTTACATGGCCGAGCTTTAATTCCAAGATGGAAACGAAGGACAGAATTTCCAAAAAGATATGTTAATTGCAAGAAAGGTATAGATTGCTATCTTGATGAATAAAAGTATTTTAATTAAAAGGAAATTGATACCACGATGGACGACGAAAGACACATTCTAAAAAGATATATTAAATGATAATAAAAAATCCAAAAATGTATAGATCACTATCTCGAGATAAAAGCTATTTTAATTAGAAAGAAAATGTTATAAGCAAAAGACAATGAATGGTCAAGTGTGGATTTCAACATGTAATTAAAATTCTTGAACATCAAAAAAGAAAAGTTGCTGAAAGGTTTTCTATTTGCAAACCATGTGGTTTTATTAAGAAGAAGAAACAACAACAATCGTATTTTAATTAAGGAGTTTTGAAAGCCGAACTTGGAGAGATTCCAGAAAGATTAGTGCCACGAGCAAGATCGCAAAAGATCAGTTTAAAATTTATATATATTTGCCAATCCATGAACAGGCTGGAGTAAAGGACAAGAACGGACTGGACTCTGCCAGCCACCCTGCGGAGGTATTGTGGTTGCTGTCCATATAGGAGCGAAGCCCTTTCCAAACTATTGGCAGAATGCCATTCACCGAACGCCATTGATTGTGCTTTACGGAATTAATGGAGAGCTACCAAAAATCACTTATTCACTACGTCACAACATAAAACTTGCGAACATTACCATTCATCTGCACCCGGGTGAGAAAAATCAAGGTAGCGCTAATAATTTCTTAAATGGCAGTCATCTCTTAAATAAGAACTTATTTTCAGTAAAATAATAAAGCGTAAGGGCTAAAAGAAAACAAGGAAATATTGGAAATAATGTCCAATGTAATTCTATGAATGAATAGACTGGATACTAATATATTGCAGTGACTTTGTATTCTATAATATAAATGTTTTGTTATATTTATGAACCTATGCAGAGTATGTGTTTGCATGTGTGTTATTCAAGTATTTGAGCATAAGCCAATACATATTATTGGGATTTTGTTTTATTTATATTAATAAATATTAAATTCCTGTTTTAATTACAAGTGTGTACAGTCAGTGTTAATTTTTTTAAAACTTAGATCATATCGTAAGATCAGAGAGTAGTATTAAGAACAAAATAATAAATTTAGAGAATCGTTTATGCGTTTACGTACGCACTTGATCTGTTCCTCACCTCTTTTCCACGGTTAACAACCACCACCCATGAGTGAGTGAGCCAGAGGTAGAAGCTCTATCTATTAGAAATTGATACTCGATTTCTCCCAGCATAATTCTTATTTACTCGTAGATCGGATTGGCGCTTGGAGTCAAATTGACATCCATAAATATGCTGGGCGAGAGATAAGAGTACCGTGCAGAACTATTTATATATGTATGTTCGCATTATAATTTTCTTTTAAGAAAAAAAAAAGAAAACTTAGATTTTAAATACGTAAATATGTGTATACCATATATATACGCAATTCGCAGAGGTATGCAATCGTTACAATAGATATTATTTAGTTAGTGCTGAAGATGTTCAAATGTACAAATATATATATAACTTATAACACAATTGACAATTGAAAACATATCTACACTGCTGAAGTTTAAGGCTATACTATTGTAAACAGTAGCAACAGCCCTATAGTAACATGGAAAATCCATCTCACATTATCAAACGATTCCAACAGAAGTGTTGTTATTGCATATTGTGATTTCATTTCATTATATAATGAAACTTCATCAATATTATTATCATTGTTTATTTCCTAAAATAAGTTAAAATGTAATCAAGTAATTATAACTCATGATAATATACTCATATTTTATAAGTTTGTTTTTGACAGACAAAAAATACATTGCACAGCATATAATTAACTAAACATTATTGTTTTGAAAAGATAATATACTATCATGGTTTAAAAATAAACTGTTTTAAGTACTACTATCTATATTATTAGAAAAAATAAAAATCAGAAATAAATGGTGATAGAAACTCATATTCAAAATCGAAATGCTGTCCGCATTGGCTTTGGGCCAGCCCTGCATTTAAAATGAATTTAAATAATTATTCGATATGTGCACATGCCTTAGGCACAGCAGGATACAGAAGAAAAAATATAATATTTCTGTAGTGTCCATTCTCATGCAAGGTAAGGATTGTTTTTTATCTGATTTTTACACCCTATGAAGGGATGTAATCATAAACAAATGATCAAATACATGTGAAAATGATCATTGAACCTTAAGATGTACATTTTGTGCTGAAGCAGCACTCATCAATTGGCCCAGACTATTTATAAACTCAGAAAAAAATATGTAAATTGAAAACAATTTGATTTATTAATTTACAAGTACTTTCTGAAAAGTAATTTTTTTTAAATTTAACTTTCAAATATGTGTGCAATGCAATATTAAATCTTTTAAAAATAATAAAATTTGACAGCCATAAAAGATTAAAAACTGCCTTGAGAAATGTGAGCAAATAAGTAGACATTTCAGACTTGTAGAATCAAGTGGAAAAGATTTCTGGCAATGTTTGATATAGGACATCTGATCTAAATGCTTATTTTTATACAATATCTATATTATAACGGAAATGGTTTATTTGGATGGTTATTTTGATTTATAATATTTCATACTTTTTTCAATTATATTTTATACTTATTTTTTACAACTTTTATTCTTTATTATCTTATTTGTTTACTATCAGTTTTGCTAACCGAAATATCCCGGCTTAGCCTCCAACTGTAATGGATATTGTTTATTTATTTAACCAACGCCGTTACAATACAAGCAGAGAGCTAATACAGATCCAAACTTAACTTCATAATCTATACCCTTGACCGAACCCCAAGGCAATATGTACATATTATCTTGGCGTTATTTTTCCCGATCAAGAACTCTTGGCTGCTGAACAAAGCAAACTATTGAAAGAAATTTAACAAATGTCCAGCGCTTGCTATTTATTTTTTATAATTGGGAAATTCGCATGAACAAGCAGCACATGAATACCTTTAAAAAGAAATCAGCATTACCCTTTAATCACTAATTACAGTTTCCCCCCTGTCGTAGCTCGGTGATAGGAGAATAAAGCAAGTATACGCAATTTAAGGATAAATATGTTTAATAATACTCACACTTTATATAAAAGAATACATTATAACAATAATAAAAAAACACACACTTATAAAAATACATGGCTATAATACACATAGAAAAGGGATCAAATATAAAAGTTATCGTGGAGACCTGTTGATAGAGTTCTAATTTTATCAAAATTATTCCTTGTTTATTTATTTATGAATAGTAAACAAATTAAAATGCATGCATGTTTTTACATAGGCTTTCGTTGTAATTGTTCCCATGGGTATTTCTTCCGAGTGCTCTTTACCGTCCAGTGGGAGATCATCCCTTCTTTTGTAGAGACGGTGATGTCCTTCACTGTCGGCTGGATTGATTTTCTTTCTCAGTTTGTGGGGTTATTTCTCGTTCCAATTTTACTTGTCGATTCTTTAGGTAGTTTTCAGTTGTCAGTCACAGAAGCGGCGGTCTCTTTAGCAGGTCAGGCATAGATCTTACATTGTGAGTCAGTGGTGAGACGGCTTGAATACGAACCTACGTCACTTTAACGCCACTAGCCACGCACTTCTTTCATTTTCTTTGGGCTGTTGCTTCCTCAAAATCTCTACTAGTAATCACAAGATAATAGTTGTAATTCTCTTACTGTCTTTCTTTTGTTCATTGTTTTGAAAATTTTTAATTAAGATTTAGATTTCCAACCAATTCTTATCATTATGTTTCTTTAATTAATTAGTGGCTGGAATGTAAGTCTTAATTAATTTAACAGATCAGGCAAAGATCTTCAGTTGTTAACATTTTCTTTGTCCGTGGAATTTAATTTGTCCAACAGACTTTCACACCTACGGCCATGTTGTTTTTTATATATCACGTATTACATTTTATTTTAATTTGTTACAATATAGTTTTTAACAAGAGAGAAAAAGAACGCATTTCTTTATGTATCCCCTTCCCCTCTCCCACAATAAACAGAAATAACTTTCTAGCATTTGACTTTACTCGTTGTTTTTTAAAAGAAAAGAGACACATTTCTTTATGCACCCCCTCCCCTTCTCTTACTATTACAAAAATCCAAAGTAATTTCGACATTTGAATTTCAACCTTTTTTTTCTTTTCCTTCTTTCTTTATAATTTTAGTAGCTAATCCATTTCACCTTTCTTACTTCTAGTTAGCTAATTTATCTAATTTTATTAATAAATATATATATGTGTCGACGACTTTACGTGGTCGTCACAACATAAAGATATGAAAGAAAACATTACTGGTGGTTCAAAATCTAAGCAACTGAAACAAAAACTAGTAATTTATTCGATTTTCTCTGAAAGTCAACGGGTCACCCCACATTCACTTTGTTCCCAGGCAGTCCAGATAGCAAATTCAATTAAGTTTTCTTTCCAGAAAGTTTGTTTTTATATTCTAAATCTTATTATTCTTGCAATTGGTAAGTTATAATAATTATTTATGATTTATTTCTATAAAACTATAATATTTCTATAAAAATAAGTTCGTTGACTTTCTATCCGTTACAAGTACCCGGATCATTTTTTTTTATATCTTTCTAATTTTATTTCAAATCAAGCATTTATTACTAAATATTTTTATATTATATTTCAAAAAATAATAATCATATTTTTCATATTATGATTTATTTTTATAAAATATTTCTATAAATAAAAATACGTTCTTTGACTATCTATCTATTTGTAGATAGCCGGATCATCTTTTTCTAAATCTATCCATCTAATTTTATTTGATACCCAGATAATCTTTTTCTACACCTATCCATCTAATTTTAGGTACTTGTGTATTACTCTATTATTATGTTTTTCATATTTGCTTCCGTAGATTTTGAAAATATTCAGCATCATTTTGCCAAATGAAAATTTTGAAAAATCACGTGATCATCAACTGAAATTTTTCAAAATTACGTGATGTTTTTCTTACTTGTAAATGCTTGATTTCAATATCTATTATATATTTTTTTACAAATTACATTTTAGGTTTTAGAATATATATGATTCAAAACTTGATAAACGTATTTCAATAAATAAATAAGCAATTTTTGATATATTTTGAGTCACGTGATATCATATATATATGTCTACATTCAATTTCCCATCATCATATGATCCATAGATTTTTTTTTATAAAAAATAATAAATGTTTTTTTTTTCATATGTTCTTGATAAATAATTATTAGTATATAGATAAGCGCTATTCAAAACTTCTATAATTTATTTCAATAAATAAATACACAGCATTCCTTCTATAACTATTTACAATTTAGAGTTTCTAAATTTCAACTAATGAAAAATGTTTGATTTGAACAGGTCCAAGTTCAAAATCATAAGTTTTTATAGGTCCAAGTTCAAACCCCTATTGCTTTTTATAAAGTTTTTCCAAGATTTATTACTTCTATAACTACTATTTACAATTTAGAGTTTCTAAATTTCAGCTAATGAAAAATTTTTGATTTGAACAGGTCCAAGTTCAAAATCATAAGTTTTTATAGATCCAAGTTCAAACCCTTATTGCTTTTTATAAAGTTTTTCCAAGATTTATTACTTCTATAACTACTATTTATAATTTAGAGTTTCTAAATTTCAGAAAAAATGTTTTTTACAAATAAAACAGTACTTTTTTATAAGTATTCCTGCTAAAAAGGGCATTTGTGAGCATAATTCTAGTGACCTTCTAGTGACCTATATATAAGTCAAAAAAAAAAAATCAACCACTTTTTTTATTTCTTCATAAATGTATTATAAAAATATAAAATAAAAAAAATGAACAATTTTGGTTATTGTTCTGAAAAAATAAATAAGCAGTTTAAAGTAAATTTTGGATAGCTTTTTACACACAATTCAATTAAAGTTTTCCATCTACATGAATAATTTTGTCTTCCGAGTTAACTTTTTAGGCAATCTTACAATTGCCCACAAAAATTTTTTCTCAACAATAATACATTTTATGTATTTTTAAAATTCATTTTTAAAAAATCAGCTTTGTCATCAATCAAGTGAAGATTTTCCCTTTGTAAGAATCTTTTAATATATTTTAAAATCCTTTTCCTAAACAGTTTTGTAACTGCACTGGAAAGGCTTTTTAGCAGTATTTCTTTGAATTGTTTCAAACAACCTTTTACATTGGGTATATAATTGCACAAGTTGCATTAAAGTTATTTTTCTGAAAACTTTTTATTTTAAAAACACTGAAATAAGTAGACAAATCAATCATTCATTATAAATTTGTTTTAGCGTTACTAAAGAAATTTTTTCAACAGCTTTCAATCCTAAAAATACATTAGAAATAGTCAGTAAGCAGCGAAACCTACTCTGTACAAAAGATTCACTTACAATAATTGATGTAGCCAAAATTTTTGTTCAATAATCATGGTCTTGAAATTAATTTTCCAGAGCTAATTCCCTGTAACCTAAAAAAAAATAAAAAATAAAATGAACCATTGTAACATCATCATCAGTCTGAGTAGACAAAATATATTATATATTATGTTTACCTAATTGAAAATAAATTTCCCATAAAAATTGAAAGAAATACAATGGGTCTGCTACAATGAATTAATTGGTTCCATAAAGTATTTAGGGATAACTATTCTAGATACATTATCTATCCAAAGTAACTATTAAAACAGGAAAAAAATGTAATGTAAAATTAATTGTTGTTCATTTTAATTTTAATGAAAACTAAAACTGTTAAAGGCATAAGTTAAAAATGTAAACAATCTTAGTTGAATAAAAATTCACAAAACATAGGTTTAACCATATTATTTGAAGATTTTTTTTTTTCTGCTTGTTACTTTTGTCTTTATACTAAAAGCAAAAGGAATTTACACTTTCTTCCTGTGATTTTTTTTGATTGCATCATTAAGATTTTAAAAAAGGCTATAAAATATTTTGTGATATGTATAATCATCCTATAACAATAAATGTTCAATACAATATTTTTGTTAATTGACAGTTGTATTTAGAGCTTGTTCTTATGATTTTTTTTATTAGAAGCTATAGTCTAATTGTTATTACTGCCACATAGTGAAAATTAAAATGAACTGCATTAAAAACAACCATAAGCTAATAAAATATTTTATTTTCATTTTCTCTCTTAGAAAATGTTTCATAGTGATAATCAGGTTTTGGATAGATTCTGAAATATCTTGCTCATGAAAGCATTATATCAGCAAATGGCATTTATCTTCATATTTTTGTTTGTTGACAGTTTTACAACTTTTTTGTTTTGAAAAATAAAATTTTTTACAACATTAATTAATTTTTCTATGTGACAAAGATCTCTATCATTCTAGTGATTATTTTACATATTTATTACATAAATTTAATCTAGTGAGAAAAAGTGTTTAGTTCTAGAAGCCTTTGCTATAATAGACTTTACTGTCTGCTCTTAACATAGTTTAAATAAATTAACATTACTCTCAAGATAAACATCAAACTCTTCAGCCATATAATAAAATAACAAAACCATCTATCATAAAAAACACTATATTTGTGATATCACATAAAGCAAACAAAAATACAAATCAATGTAATATATATATATATTTTACAGATAAATCCTAGAAATAATAACAAGTATCAAACAGACATTAATGTTAAACCTGAATTTAAAATGGGTTAAATTACTGAAAGTTTCTCATTAAATAATACTTCATTATTCATATGGAAATATTTATTTTAATTTCTGCTTATTTGGAAAAAAAATACTGATGCTCAAATGTTTATTTAATGAAGAAATATAAAAATTATAGTTGTATTCACAAATGTAATACCTTTAAAATATATCAGAACAATTAACTATATTTTCAAATAAACTTGAAGAAAATCAGTTTTAGTGAGAACAGTTAATCTTATAAAAATTTAAAATATAAATCACATTAATTCTCATAATTCGTCATGAAGTGTTTGTTTATATCTTTCAGAATACTACTAATGGTTTGGGAATCATTGAGCTAGATATCAGAGTTTCACTCTGCCAAATTATTAACAATATTTTAAGAATGGTAATCTGTAAGTTGAGGACATTAACTAAAAATAGAGGAATGAGATCTGCAGGGACCAACTGTGGACAGAAATCAATGTTTACTGAAAGAAAGCAAAAAATATTGGAAATGAGAATAACCACAAACTAGCAGAACAACTCAATATAGAGATTAGCTTTTAATACATATCAATATCTTCTAAAATAATCTGGCATGAACTTCACCAATAGAAAGTCTGTGCCCAAACTGTTATTTCAAGCTACTGTTTTATATTGGAAATTCTGATGCAGAAGTAAATAATATCACAAATACAATCTAGTTGCATCTAAAAGCATATTGTATGTTTAGACCAGGGATACTCAACCTTTTTCTTTCCTGGGCCACATATATTTGTGTGCTACATCAAGCGGGCTGCGGCAACCAATTGGTGTCACGTAAAAAAAAAGTCCAACTTCTCAATTCATGCATGCCACAGCTTGTGGATCACTTTACTATATCTTAGAATTAACATATTAATAAAACTCAAACACTTTTATTTGATATAAATATTTATTTAAATATCAGTGTGATTTTTGATACTGAGATAAACTTTTAAAATTTCAGATAAATCGGGTTTATATGTGCTACAGGCTGCTCTTAATATATCATCAAGGTGTAAATCAGTAATTCTGTTCCTATGCACATTCTTTACATATTTCATTTTCAAATAAGATGATTCACAAAGATATATTGATGTAAACAATGTGAGCAACATTTGTGCACACTTTTTGACAGTTTTATATTTTTCAGGCACTAATTTCCAAAATTCCATATACTCTTTTCCTTTCCTTTTCTCTTTAAAAATGGCTTCCAAATCTGTGTCATTTTTAAATTCAACAAATGTGTTAAATAGCTTAACATAATCATGTCCAAATGTGGTTTAATTGTGTAATAGTTGTTATTTCTAAGTGCCAGGGATTTTCTATAAGCAAAAGACAATTCTTAATATTTCTTAAACCTTGAAATCTACTTTTAAATTCTTTCAATAAGGTACCCAAATGATTTAAAATAATTACATAGGTTTCTAAAGAAATGACAATACCATATTGCTTGGCACTTGTCAATGTTGGAAAATGATGTAATATTTGTTTTTGTATATCTTGGTAATAAATATTTAGTTTTTCTTCAAAAGCAAATACTTTGTCATTTGTGAAATAATTTTATTTTCACCTTGCAAACTAATATTAAGATCACAAAGTTTTTCTGTGATGTCACATAAAAAAGCTAAAAGACACCACCATCCATCACTATCAAGCTCTTTATAAGTTTTATTCTTTTCTTGTAAAAATGAAATAATTTTATGATGTAATAAAAAAAAAAGTGATTCAAAACTTTACCTCTGCTTAGCCATCGCATCAAAGTATGCTAAAGTACATCTCCATAATTATTATTTATTTCTTCCAAAAGATTTTTAAATTTTCTGTGGTTTAATTCTCTGGCCCACAATGTTTATAACGGTTTTCATTACAGCATCTACTTCTTTAATGGATATATGTGTCCTCAAGTTTTCTTGGTGAATTAATAATAAAAAAATCATAAGAACAAGCTGTAAATACAACTGTCAATTAACAAAAATATTATATTGAACATTTATTGTTATAGGATGAATATCATCATCAACAACCATTATCAATCCACTGCAGGATGAAGGTCTCTCCAAGTTTAATCCATCTTCTCCGATCTTTAGCTTCTCTTCTCTACAGCACCCCTGCACATTTTCTTATTTCATCCATCCATCTCACATGTGGTCTCTTTCTGGGTCTTTTACAATCTCTTGGAATCCAGTTTAAAATTTCAATTGTCCATCTATTATCATCTCTTCTAGCAATATGTCCAGCCCAACTCCATTTCAATCTTTTAATTTTTTCAATAAGGTCAGTAACACCTGTTTGTTGTCTTACCCATACATTGCGTTTTCGATCTCTTGTTACTCCCAACATACATCTCTCCATACTCCTTTGAGTGGTCTGAAGTCTCTGTATTGCTCTTCTATTAAGTGTCCAAGTCTCAGATCCATAAGTAAGAACTGGTAAAACACATTTGTTAAAAAACATCCTTTTCAAACACATAGGCATATTTCCTTTTAGTATCAAGTTATTTCTACCAAAAGCACTCTAACCAAGTTTAATTCTATGATTAATTTCCTCCATTATGTTTCCATCTGTATTAATAATCTGACCAAGGTATTTGTAACTGTTAACTTCTTCTAATTCTTCATAATCAATCTTTATTTTCATATTTTGAGCAAATCGATTAAACATTACTTTAGTCTTTTTAACTTGTATCTTTAGTCCTACTTTTCTACTTTCATCTGCCAACTCCTGCAACATTTCCTGCAGATCTGAAGCATTATTTGCAAAAAACAACTACATCATCTGCGAAATCTAAATGACTTAAATACTCTCCATTTACTTTCACTCCTTTAGTTTCCAATTTTAATCCACAAAATACTTCTTGCAGCACTGCTGTAGAGAGTTTTGGAGATATGGAGTCACCTTGTCTTACACCTTTCTCAATGTTGATTTTTCCAGTATCATTATGTAATTTAATTGTTGCTGTTGCATTTTTGTAAATATTCTTTAAAATATGACAATATCCTGGATCTATACCTTGATGATCCAATGCTTTAATCACTGAAGAAATGTGTATAGAATCGAATGCCTTTTCATAATCTACAAATCCAAAACATAATGACAACTCATATTCGTTTGTCCTTTCTATGACTTCTCTCAATACCTGGATATGATCTATTGTACTAAAACCACTTTTGAATCCAGCTTGTTCTCTTGGTTGGTGGAAATCCAAAGTTCTCTGTAGATGAGTTGTAATTATCTTGGTAGTTATATAAAACTGATAAAAGGCTGATGGGTGCTATGGTCTGCAACATGCATGTCTGTGCTCATGTTTCCATTTACATAGGTTTTCATTTTTTCTCTTCCAGGGAGCAAAGATAGGCACAGTCCTTGAATTGTCACCTGAACTTCATCTCTAGGATACCCTTTCAAAAAAGGACTAATGCAAGGGCAGAGGTAAACTTCTTTACTTGCACATAATTTAAAGATTTTATATATAGAGCTCGCAAAATAAGCTTTTAACAAGCTTTGAAAATATCCTCAACCTGAGACCAGTTTTTGCTTCTGGCATCATCAGTGAGGTGCCAGGATATTCAGCATTAGATTAAAAATACTAGGACAAACCCAGCACTTTATCTAATGTATAACTATTGAGTAGAAAATCTGAAATTGTTAGACATATCTTCCAATCCAGCTATCTAACTCAAATAGCCATATGGGACTGATAACACCAGAAGCAGAAACTGGTCTGGGGTTTGAGGATATTCTCAAAGCTTGTTAAGAGCTTATGTTGCAAGCTCTATATATAACATTTGTAAATACAAGATTTATTAAATTAAGTCATGTGACATCTGGCTTGATTTTTTTTTTATCATTTTATTTTTTGCTATTAAGGCTTTGGTGATTTTTATACTACTAAATCTAGTAATATATGGTGTATCTGAACTTAGTTCAGTTCCATATGGCTATTTGAGTTAGATAGCTGGATTGGAAGACATATGGATGTCTGACAATTTCAGATTTTTTACTTAATAGTTATACAATAGATAAAGTGCTGGGCATCTAGTATTTTTAATCTAATGCTGAATATCCTGGCACTTCACTGATGATGCCAGAAAGAGACACCGATCTGGGGTTGAGAATATTCTCAAAGCTTGTTAAGAGCTTATTTTGCAAACTTATACACCTGGGTCTCGTTTTACGCGATAGATAGGTTCCTCAGGAAACACATGCAAACGAAATCGCACAAAAATAGACATAACTTACCTTGAAAAGGGGGATGTGGTCTGTGATTTTTCAAAATTTGCATAAACACAAAGCACCAACGTAAAATTACTTTAAAATTCGCGCAAAAAAAAATAAGGAAATAAAATATGACTAATAAAAAATTTCAAATTTGAAAAAAATTGATACAAGACAAACTTTTTTTAACTATAATATTTAATTTTATTCAAAATAATATATTTTTATGCATAATTTACATTTTTTTATACATGTTTTAATTATTATCGACATTTGCCGAAAAACATTCATTTGCAAACTGAGGAAATACAACTAGTGCTAACTTCACACTTATGTTGCGTGAATGGATTTCTGGTGACAACGTAATTAGTAATTAATCTTTGAGACGATGATTTTATTAATTGTTTATGAAACTAAAAATTAAATTCTTATTTTTGTCTTTAATTTTCAATTCCGTTTAAAAATCAAATTTCTTATCACATTAATTTCAAGTCGCCGTAAGTAATTTTTAAATTGTTAATTACAATTAAAAATCAGATTTTAATTGTCAAATTTAATTGTGCCCACTGCTATTACTCGTCTTTTAAAAACAAACTTGTGGACACTAAATGATTAATAATTGATTACGTTCTTTTTTAAAAAGCAAAAACAGAATGTGATTTAAAATGCAAAATTAACACGCACAATGTTTGAACAAATTTACATTATAATCTTGTAAAATTTAATGTGTGTATACATAAAACGTGGAAATCATGATTTTAATTTCATTATTGCATAAAATCTTACTATTATAAAGCACTGAAAATATTGAAATTACTAAGATGAAAGTCGAATTCCAATAATGTGCTATTACTTTCAATATAATGTAAGTTCGCGAAATTTATTATTTAAAGTAATAGCGCATTATCCGAGTTCGACTTCCGGTGAACTTCAAAATCATGTTAAATAAGTCCTCGTAAAAAGAGACCCAGGGGTATATAATATTTGTAAATACAAGCTTTATTAAATTAAGTCATGTGACGTCTGACTTGGATTTTTTTATCATTTTATTTTTTTGCTATTAACACTTTGGCAATTTTATATTGCTAATGCTATTAATATATGGTGTATCTGAACTTAGCTCAATTCTTTATGGCTAGCTGGATTGGAAGACATATGGATGTCTGACAATTTCAGATTTTCTACTCAATAGTTATCCATTAGATAAAGTGCTGGGCTTCTAGTATTTTTAATCTAATGCTGAATATCCTGACACTTCACTGACATGTATGGGTGCTGAACTGAGTTCAGACCCATATGACTATATAAGCTATTGAGCTTAGATTGAAAATATTTTTTGTGTTTTCAATTTCATTCTCATAGTTTTGTAGTTAAGTAGAGATAAAAGGTGGTTGCTAGAGGGTTGCATTAGATCCTAAGATCTAGATGCAGTGCTCTCAGATCCAAAGCTCCTCACTGACGAAGGCCACAAGCCAGAAACTAGTCTGGGGATATTGGATGAGTAGGCATTAGATAGGGATTTTATGCACAAGCCTTCTGGCATCCATTGATTACTCTGTTTAGTACAGGTGGCAATACTGTATGGAGAGTTTTGCTCTGTTTATCAACAATTAATGTGCTAGTATAGGAAATGTGATCATGTGATATTTTAAATCATTTGACAACAACTGATAAACGATTTGTTTTCGACCTTAATTGCGATTCACAATTTTAATTAAAGGCAACCAGCTGAATTTAAACAAAGATTATTTCAGTATTTCGAACCTTCCTCATTTTCTTTGTTGTCACATTAAATACACACATATATAAAAATAATTACAAATATATAAGCAAATGTATTTTCCAGCAATAAACATAGCAATAAAATTATCGTTTTAATTATAATATATATACTTATCGCTCAAATTACTGTTTCATTTTTACTAAACAAAATTAAGTTTATCTATCTGCTTCAATATATATATAGCAAAAATTTACTTTATATCACCATTATATGAGATTTACTTGAAGTAAGATATATTATTTATTGCCTATTTTTAATACACATGTAGGATGAGAAGGCTGCTGGGAAAATTGTTTGAATCTGTTGATTCTTCATGATCTAGCAATCATATAGAAATATTAGTAATGGTTGTTGAGTTTATAAGTGGACAGTTCACCATTAAACAAATTTCTCATATGGATTAATACACTGAACATCTTTTGAGCCTGATCCTACTAGTAACACAATATTTGCTAACATAAATAGGAAATTCTACATGGTAAATCTAGTGGCATCCTTTATTGATTGATGTTTAGCATAACTGCAGATCTCTTGTCCATTACACTATATTATGAGTAATAAAAAGGAATCACATAATACATGGTTGAGAGAACAAATTGCTATGACTGACATAATTGAAAGAATTAAGACAAATGGGGACAAGTGACATTAATAGAAAAGATGATAACAAATGGATAATTGAAGTTTTAAATTGGATTTTTAAGATATTCTATAATCTGTTAGTTTACTTTTTCTTAAGCAACTGTAATTGCCATTTGAAGATACTAAGAAACAAACGTTTAACAGTTAATATAATATACTTAGCATGCTTTCAATAATTATCTTTGTCGCAATATTGTAATTATAGGAATTAATAAATTGTGGGTGGTAGATATAAATATCATATAAATCATATGCAAATAAGCTTAAAGGGCTCACTTTTTAGAAAGGGGGAAGTAGGATTTTTTATTTATTTACAGCTTTGGCATCACTGGTGATATGCCAAGCATCTTTATTTTGCATCATTTCTTTTCTATGCATATAGATGCTGGTTGCAATATGTTCAGAGATGTGGCTCCTTGCATACAAGTCATATAATACTTATATAATACATACTGCCCATAATTTATTCATTGCTATGATTATATTTTGACAAAGATATTGAAAGCATGCTAAGCATATTATATTAAGACTTTCACTATTAAGCTTTTCTTTCTTACTTAGTATCATCAAGCGCTTAAATGTTTATCTTAGGAGATTATAAAAATCCTAGAAAGAGAACACAAGTTTGGTGGTATTATGTGGAGAAGCCATAGATTGAAAAAACTGCATTAAATTTGGAGACTTTTCTGCAATGGATTGATAAGAGATAAAATGATAAATGATGATGGACATCTGCTGCTCATTGATTATTTAAGATTATAGATACATCTAGAATAAAATGAAGACAACTGTTCTTAGAAATATATGAGATTATCATATGATGTTTACTTTTTGTAGCAAAAAATAAAAAATAATTGATAGTTGCATTATTTCCTGCATTCAATTCTAGTCTTCAATGACAAAGGCAGGAGACTGGTCTTGAACAGTATATCATCTGACATTTATTGATTATTTAAGCATATAGTAAATACCTCTAGTGTATGATGAAGATAACTGCTCTTGGAAGCTATTGTAAAAGTTGTGTAATATTGTTATTGGATCCACATTGCTGTGCTTGAAAAGTTAAAGAGCACTGATTATGCTCAAGAAAAACCAATGCTTATTAGTCAGTCAAATAAGAAAATTTTGATCTCTATTTAATTCAAATAAACCACAATAAAATTTATTTTTATATTGTGTTAGCTACATAGGCAAAATTATGCAACTTATTATAAAACGATATAAAAATTACACTAATTGGTATTTTTATATGCAATCAACAAGTTTTTGATCTCGCTAAGTTCTAGCCATTCATGGTCTTTGAAATGAATTTTGCCATGAATGTTACTACATAATTCTCGTCATTATAAAAGGTTTGTAACTGATTAAAAACATGCAGACAAAAATATTTTGGTGAAGCTTTGATTGATGCCAATGAACTTGATAAATCTGTAGTCAAGTCTTACGAATCGTGAATTTGCAAAAAAATCTTTGTCAGATCCAAAAACATTATAATTAAGAAGTAGATAAATCATTATAAATACTTTATTTTAATATTAAATTTTATTTCACCTTCACTTTGTAATTAATAATAATACGCTGATGCGTTGCGGTGAAACTTTTTACGTAATAATTTGTAATCTTTTGTATATATATTCTGTTTTACAGACTTAGCGCTTTCAGAGCCCTTGCCGCTCCATATTCATAGTCTTTTCATATTATTAGTTATAATAATGTCCATACTTCCTCTTTCTTTTTTACTCTTTATATAAATAAAGATAAAATAAAAGTTAGTTATACCTTGAAACACTGAAAAAGCATCAAAATCAATTTTGGCTTTTTTGTGCAATTTTCTGGATCTCTTGATATTGCCATGAAAAATTGTCGGATGTCACGCTAACACAGAAAAAAGAATAAGTTAAAACTACCTGCTATAGGTCATTACATGCTTCGTAAGCAAATTAAGGCACTTTTAGGAGACTTTTTGCTATCAAGAGATTCAAAACATTAAAATGTTTGAATTTCTTGTTTGGAAAAACAGGTCTATTGCATTTCCAATTGTTTTTACTGTTCTTTGCTTATTTATAGCCGCAGTAATTGTGGCAACAGATGAAAATTTCTATAGCTATAACTGTTCATTAAATCTGCACGTGTTTCAACAGTTGGCGTTTATACATTCTGGAAGATTTGTCAAGGAAAAAAAGATAACTTTTTTATAATAAAAAGCAATGAAATAGTGATTTATTTATAATGTATTAAGATTAATTTTTTAAAGAAGGGATAATTTGTTCCTAACAGTGCTTTGATTTTTTTTTAATACAAAAATTGAATTCAATGTTTTTATTAAATCATTTTACAATCATTAAAACAAGCCTTTATTTTATAACGTCTTCCGTGCGATTATAATTACGATAGAATGACAGCCTGTTAAGCTAATTGCGCAGACGTTGTGAGAATGTTATTAATAAATGAATACCTTTTTACTCTTATATAAATACTATATCATGTGGTTGTTCGAAGGTATTCATTTATTAATAACATTCTCAGAGCGTCTGCGTAATTAGCTTAACAGGCTGTCATTCTATCGTAATCATTAAAACAAAAAATTGTAACTTTTGTATTTATTTTTAAAAAAAGTAATATACATATTTGTTTGTGTATTAGGTTTATATGTATTCAATTTTATACTAAAATATATTTAGATCCATTATCTTAATTTAAAGTTCACCTTACAAACAATACCTAAAGTCTGCCATAAATTTCGAATCTCAGAGCCTCAGTAAGTGTTAATGATCACGTGAACAAAAATAAGATGGCGACGTTTTCTTTGTGTGTTAGGTACACGTAAGTCAAAGTAAGATATTTGTCATACATTACAGTATTTATTTTTAAAAACTTTTATAACAATAGGTATAGTAAATTTTACTTTAAGTATTATTATTTATACCTTTTGTGTAATATCTTTTCATTGTACCAGTAAAATTGTTTTTTTCTATACTTCTATTTAGTTATGCGTGACGATATTTCTTTTCGTAATCTCATTTCGTATCTAAATCAGATTTTAACGCATTATACTGTATTTAAATATAGTAATTTATTAAAGTAAATTTACCATTCTTAATATAAATTTAATGCTTTCATAATTCGAAGTTACATGACAGTTCCAATATTCAAACTAATAGTTTGATTTGAATATAAGTGCTGTTCATTTCTTAATCCTTAATGGTTTACAATTTACATCATATCTAAGTAATTTTAAGTTAAAACAATCGGTAATCACTTGCAAAACACATAACGTCAATTCTCCAAAGAAAGGCGGTACCTTATTCATCAGGTTAGTCTATTGTCGATTGCTGAAGGCTTAGTTTTTTTTTTTACTTTGTTTCCTTCTCAAAACTAAGTATTATTTCCTTTCCAATAATAGAATAATTCGATTAGATTGGCAATGAGCTGGCTGCTTGTAAAAATCAACAACAAAACAGTAAAATTGTGCACATGGAGCTTGGATTAAAAATGTAAGAGAAGAAAGATTGGCAATCCATTTATAAAGAAAATAGTATATTAATAATATATTTTACTTATTATTACTGCCATTAAATCCTTTTTTAATAACAGCACACACTTTTTTTTTCTTTCAAATATATATGACTTATAAAATATAATGTTCTTTTCCACTAAATCCAGTCAAAAAATGTATACTGCTTTTTTCTTTCCAAAAAATTTTTTCATCAACATATATATATTTACTTGTTTAAACATTCAATATTTCCACCAATTCATTTGTAGTCATTTTCAAGGATCTACAAAATACATATTTACATTTTACAATTATCAATACAATTATAAATAAATATAAAAATGCATCTCTCCTTATCATAAAAAACAGTTCCCTTTCATTTATAAATACATCTTTTTTTGAAAAAAAAAAGAGGTGTATATGTACAAAAAGAAAAGTTTGGGGAGTAAAGAAGTAAGTGAAGTGTACATATGATGTAGTATATGTAAAGAAGATGAATTGATAAATGAAAGGGAAATATTGTTTTTTACAACAAGGATAGATGCATTTTTATATTTGTTATTTTATTTGTAATTATATTGATAATTATAAAGGTATAAATATGTATTTTGTAGAGCCTTGAAAATGACTACAAATTAAGTGATTGAAATGTTAGATATTTAAACAAGTAAATATGTTCATATGGTGATGAAAAAATAAAGTTTTGGAAAATTTTCAGACTTCTTAGTTGTGAAAATAAGTAATAGTATTTTTCTATTTGATAGATCCAAATAGTTGAATTTATTTAAAGTAATTTTAGAAAATGCTGTAATAAAATATAGTTGGTTATGGAAGAAGTAAAAGAGTGAAATATAGTAAAAGAGATGTGAATTCTATCAAAAGTAGATATTTATCTATGATTTAACAATGAATTAAGATATTCTATTGATAAAACTGGAAGGAATAGGTTAGAAAAAAAGATGTAGAGAAATAAAATTTCAAAGATTTCTGACTTGCTGCATCATAGAAACTTTAAAAATATATATAAAATAGAGATTTAAAAAAAAAACCTTTAATTCTACTATGGAACAAAGACCCCCCCCCCTATATAACAATATAGAGACAGTGAAGAAGCTGGCAGTACTTACTAAGCCTGTCAGTTGTTAAATGGTGAGCATTTGAGTGATTTTGCGTTCTTGTTTTATCATCTACTCATGAATAACTATTTACTCATTAACCGACCAAATATTACTCTATCTCTTAACTTGAATGCCCCCATCTTTTAACATGTTAAATACAGCACTTTGAAGTCTTGTTGAACCTCAATATCTTAATCTACTTTTTTATCTAAAAAAATCTTAGCAAGATATTAAATTATTGTAATTCACATCACTAATTATATTGTTGAAACTAAAATTTGCTGAAAATTTTTTCCCCATTATTTTGTAGTAAAGTATCTGAGTTTTAAAGAGCATCGTTTACTAAACGAAAGTTTTTTTTTGATTGCATTTAAATTGGCACAAAAATGGCATATTCTCATTATACTATTAATCTAAAAACCAAAACAATTTTTATTTTTGCTTTTAATCTGTTCAAACCTATATCGCATCTTGATATTTTCTTCATGAAACCTAGAAATTATTCCAAAAACTTTGTCATAAATATGGAAAACAAACTTGGAAATAGAACACATACAGCCAAATATTTGATTCCTATCTTCCATCGATACCATATAGGTAATAGCTATGTAGCTCTTAAATAAAATGAATAATTAAATTTTGTATGACCCATTGATAAAATAAAAATACATCAGAATAATGTATCAGTATTACCTCCTCCCTCCCAATCTGGCATCCTAGATATTGTTTACTATAGCTTGGCATATGCATCTCATTACTAGTTTTTGTTTCACTTGCTTAGATTTTGAACCACCAGTAATGTTTCCTTTCATACCTTCATATAGATATTGTATAAGAATAAACATTTGGATCAGATGCCTTATATCAAACATTGCCAGAAATCTTTTCCACTTGATTCTACATGTCTGAAATGTCTACTTATTTGCTTACAATTCTCAAGGCAATTTTTGATCTTTTATGGCTGTGAAATTAGATTTAATATTGGATTACACACATATTTGAAAGTTAAATTTAAAAAAAATTACTTTTCAGTAAGTACTTGTAAATTAATAAATCAAATTGTTTTGAATTTGCATATTTTTTTCTGAGTTTATAAATAGTCTGGGCCAATTGAAGAGTGCTAGTTCAGCACAAAATGTACATCTTAAGGATTTATGATTTTTTTCACTTGTATTTGATCATTTGTTTATGATTACATCTCTTCATAGGGTGTTAAAATCAGAGAAAAACCAATCCCTGTCTTGCATGAGAATGGTGTAATGAAAATTATACTACAGAAATATTATTTTATTTCTTTCTTCTGTATCCTGCTCTGCCTAAGGCATGTGCACATATCAAATAATTATTTAAATTCATTTTAAATGCAGGGCTAGCCCAAAGCCATAGCAGGCAGCATTTTGATTTTGAATATGACTTTCTATTACCATTTCTAATAATATAGATAGTGATACTTAAAAACATAGTTTATTTTTAAATCACAATAGTACATTATCTTTTCAAAACAATCATGTTTAGTTAATTAAATGCTGTGCAATGTATTTTTTGTCTGTCAAAAACAAACTTATAAAATATGAGTATATTATCATGAGTTATAATAGATCAACTCATAAATTTTCCAGATAGTTATTACTTGATTACATTTCTACTTATTTTAGGAAATAAACAATGATAATAATATTGATGATGTTTCATTATATAATGAAATGAAATCACAATATGCAATAACAACACTTTTGTTGGAATAGTTTGATAATGTGAGGTGGATTTTCTATGTTACTATAGGACTTGCTACTGTATACGATAGTGTAGCCTTAAACTTCAGCAGTGTAGATATATTTTCAGTTGTCAATTGTGTTACAAGTTATATATTTATACATTTGAACATCTTCAGCACTAACTAAATAATATCTACTATATACTTCTTTGCTTTGTTGATTGTTATGATTATCTTTTATGAATGTAAGGAAATAATTAAGAATCTTAATTTAAAATAATTTTGAAAAATATATTTTTTCTGAAATGAGTCCTAGGATTTCTCAAATAATAATAAATTTTTGTGACATAGGGATAAATTTATGGGCAAAAACGAAAGCAGTGAGAAAATAGAAAAATTTACAGAAATTATTAGGCTCTCTTTCTAATTAACTAGTAAACATAAACAGAAATGGAAAAGAAGTAATTCAAGAAAAGGTAGACCAAGAAACAGAAGCAATAAATACTGAATGTAATGAATTACAATTTAATACTGAAAAATATTCTGAGGAAGAAATTTTGATGGAATGTGAGTTTGAAGAGAATAAGAAATTAGAGGGTAAAATATTAAATATTGCATCAGATCTAGGAAAACGGCCAGCAATGATTATTGATGAATTATGGACCAGTATTATTCTTAAAGAACCCTCTAAAATAGATTCAACATTTCAGTATCCTGTTAATGATTCTCATTGTAGATTTATGCCATCTTGCATATATAAAATATTGAAAATGGAGAAAAAAATTTCAGATCCTGGGTAATATATTCTGCATTTACTGCTGAAAACCATTTAGTAATTCTAAAAGTCTTTTGATATCTCATTTTGATGATTGGCATAATTTGCATCAGCATTTCAAAGATCATAAAAACTCATGACATCATTATCAAAGTGATAATGGCAATAGATTTAGAGAAGAATTACTTTAATAATATAATTTTAAGATTTTGATAACTTCATTAAGTTATAATGGAACCACCTGAACTTTATGATCCATAAAATTCCATTCTGGCACATAACTAATATTAAAATATGGTTTGCCTTATTCTCAGAGAAATATTATTTATAAATTGGTTTGCTTAATCCCTTTTTATAATCCAATCTAAAACATCTCATAAAGTTATGAGGTCTCATAATGTTAACACTTAAATAGTATGAAAAAAATGATTTGAGACTGATTGATTTTGTATTTCAGCAAAATGAAAAACGCATTGATGTCCACATGTGAATGAAGGTTCTGTGATTTCAAATGTTTAAATTATCAATATTGGCACTGCAATTTAGTACTTTCTAATTTCTTGATCTTTATGAAGATTTACAAGATTTAAAAACTTTTTTGAGATAACATATTCCTGCCATTGCTTCCTATAATAGTGATGTGAGTTTATCATGACTGAATTTAATATTTCTCAGATTCGTCTAATGCAGATTTTTATTTTACATGTTTGGGGTTGGTAGTTTTTCTTTACTTATTCTATGAACTTTTGGGGATAGATGCATAAAGAGATTGTTGGGTGAAGCTTCCAATGCAGTTATTGTATGGAGAATCTTCTAGGAACTTATTTACATATTTTTTTTTATGAATCAATAATTTCAAATTCACATTTTTGATAGACAATGGTTCACTTTCATTTCAAGCTTTCTTGGTTCACTTTCATTTCAAGCTTTCTTCAGCAAGTTTTATTCTAATTTGGAAAAGATTCCATGCTTAAACAACTTCTAATTTCCACAATTTGCTAATGGAAAGAAAGTCCATTTGTATCTGTTTATATTAGTATCATATATTAAGTAAGTAATTATCAAAATTTGAAATATGCATATAATAACATACAAAAAAAATTTTTTATTAAGAAAATCAGGAATCTTTTAATGAATTAATTTTTTATAGATCATGTAAGTCTAAATAAACAAGTGCACAGACACACTAGTTAATGCAATATGTAAGTATTCAAATAAAACTATATATCAAATTTTCAAATAAATTGATTATTTCTTAAATAATTAATCTTATAGTATCATTTTATAACATTTCTTCCCCTCTTTAGCTAATTTTCTGTTATGTCTACCTTCATATATAATATTTTTTTCTAAATGATATTGTTACCATGAAATTGTGCTACTATTATGAAATGATTATTTCACTATTTATATTGTAACCATATATTTTAGTATAAAATATATTATTTGATGTAACTAGTATAAAAATTTCTCTTTCTTCTTTTGGTGATTTGATTGGCTTGATTTGCACTTTGAACAGACTACTCTCTTACATTATTTAATAAATTTAAGTTTGCTTCTTCCCATATACTAACTAATATCAAAACGTTTAACTTTTAAAAATTTGACCACATATAAAAATTTGGTAAAATATTATTAAAAATAATATTTTGTTTCATTTGTTTAAAATGATCTTAAATTATTATTTCCATTGAATTAAAAAACCATTTGTTCAATTAAAATTAATTATTAAAAATAAATACAGTAATTGCGTAGGCGTCTCAATGTAAAAAGAAAAGAGCGCGAATTTAAGAGGATTGTCTGATAGTTTTGCTTTGGAAGGAGAATGAAAAGAAAATGGTAAAGGCAAGTAGTGTAAATTTGCCAAGCTTATTTTAAAGTAAAAAAAATAAGTAATCGGACTACCACAAAGTTTGCTATAAACATAAATAACATAGTGGTATTTAATTAGAAGATGCCTTGCTAAATTAAAAAAGTCTGTTCAAGTCGGTTGGCCAAGTGGATCAAATCGCCAATAGTAAGATTTTCCAATATTACATTTTGAAATGTCGGAGCTTCCTATTTTAAAAGAATTGATTGCAAGAATTTGGTATGTTTTGAAATATTTATCATTTTAAAATTTGGAAACATTTAAAAGTATTTTAATTACAGAAGTTATGAATATGAAAATTTGCTTTTTAAATAAAAAGAAGTCTAAAGTAAAGTAAAACGTTAAAGTTATCAACATATTTTAAATATTTCCGTTTCTAATTCTAATAAAAAATATAGTATTGATTGATATTTAATTCTACAATGCCAGTAATATATTTGCTAATTAATTTGTTTAACATTTGGATAATAAATAATCTTCAAATAATTAATTAAAGCTATTTCTAATTTTATCGTCAATTTGGAATGATTGAATTAAGTGCTATAATTAATATTCATATATTTAAGCGTGGATGGATAAATATTCGCATGGATGTAATAAAATTGGAACATTTAATAGAGAAATGTAGAGATTAATAACTTAATGAAAAACATTTTCATTTAAATTCTGCGTTTCATATTTTGAAGTTGTTCATGTCTTAGGAGCTACGTAAAATTGTTCATCAAATATTAATTATAATAACCAATACAACGGATAAAATTGCATGTACGGAATTAAATTATAGTTATAATTATTGCTTCATAGATTTATTGTTCGACATAACGTACATGGATCCCATGGATCATATTTGGAGTTATAAAACGTTATACAATCCAAGTTGTGACACACACACTTGTTATAATTCATGTATTGAACTGTAAAATGCTTTACATTTAATTTGTATCACACACACACCTGTTAAATTTTATGTTAGATGCATAATGCATTATTTTACGTTTATCGTTATCGGAACTTGCATGTGAAGTTCCTAAGTATATTTTATTAAGTTTAAATCAATAAGGGTTGAATAAAATATTTATTCAAGAGAATAGCGCTCGCGAAACAGCTTGAAAAGTACTAAGTGTATTCATGAGATGTATAAATCTTGATGAGGTATTTTGTTAATCTTTCCAGATTTGTATTCCTATATAATACTATTACTTATATTATATTACACATGTTTTAGTTTAAGTAAGAGAAGTTAGTACATTAGTCGTCCTGATTAGCTTAGCATTTTATTATACAAGAACCCATATTTGCTAAAGTGTTAGTGTTTTCTGAATAGTCGGAATAACTGAGGGTGATGATTTGGCACTTTAATGTGAAGTAAATGGTAATGTTGTTTTTTATAATGTTAAAGGGCATTAATCTGTGCTGGTGGTTAATCCGCAGATTATTTAATTGCCAATTTTGGTATTTTATACTCATTCCTGCGCTGGTGGTTAATCCGCGGAATGGTGTATTTGTACTTATTGCGTTATGATGGTATAAATTATTTAATTCCTTCGTGTAGATGAATACATCCACAGGAATATGTTTACTTCATAGATCTAAGTTGGGCAAAAGATTTTAGTTGATCTGCTAAATCATCTTCTTTCATTTATCAGTATAATTGTTAAGTTAAATCATCAAATGGTAGCAGGACATTCTAATCAAGTTACCTCAAAATAATTAACTGTTGGTTAATTATTATTTACCGGGATGTAAGTTTAAATTTCCATTTTACTTAATGATTACATTATAGCTAAAGCTTACAGATATAATATTATTTATTATTATAAGTTTACGGTAGGGATTTATTGAATCTGGAAATGACGTTGAATATCTCATGAATGGATATTGAATTTAGTATAATTTTTTTCAATACATTCACTACATAAAAATTTGAAATATAAGGTATGATTAGATTTTAAAACTGTACCTATAACATGTTCTTGAAGAAAGTTGATGGAATTTTAAGTTATTTATCTTATTTGTTTGTTTATTTATTTATTTAATTATTACGTTGGGAATTAATTACTTATTATTAATCATTTTGTAAATAAAAGTTGATTTTAATTAAACTTACTGTGCCGTTGCTATGTGTCATTCTTAAAATCAGAAATCATAAACCTTGGATAGAGCATACATTGAAGTACATACTATCATCAACATGATAAGAGTTTATTAATATTTTGAGAAAACATTTAGATGCTTCTCGTCTTTGGTAGTTTATGATGTGTAAGGTACAATAAAATCCCATTTACCTTTTCCATCATTTTGGCTTTGCGTAGTTGATTCTAGTATACAAATTAATTATTAAACTTGTAAACAGATTTACCAAATAATGACAAGATTGAATATATTTACTTAACGTTTTTAAATTGTCATTTGTCAATATAATAAGAGTCTCAGTGATATAGTAAACTATAAAAATAAAAAGAACCCAAGTATTTATATTTATTTATTGCAAAGCTTTACCTGGACTAGCATTTGTATTAGCAATCATATAGATGATTTAAAATTTCATAATCTTATGTAATTCTACAAATTACGCCATCTTGTACATGGTCGGCCATCGGGTCTCATACAATAAAAATCGCAAATTAAGGTTTAAAAGTAATAACATTGCACTTATAATTTGTTTAATGTATTTATCATACTACTATGATAGTTCTTCGCGGTACACCCTGGCTGCGATCAAATTAAATATAAGAGTTTATGTTAGATCATTAGTTTGGTCTATAGTAAGTTGCTCCAGATGTTGATTGTGGTCTTAGGTGCATAAAATAGATAGCATGATATGTTTTTGGATACAGCTTTTAATAGCTGACAATAATTGAGTGAGAGTTGATCAGTGATCAAGGTTACAATTCTTAGTGCACTTACGTTACGTAGTTGGGACCACACAACCAAATGGTTACAATTTAGAGTGCCGCAGCGAATCGGTATGATTTTACGGTTACAATATATAGAGGTAAAAATGATAAAAGTATTATTGATATTTTTAGTAATAGAATATAGGACTATATTTTGCATCAAGAACTTGTTTTCTTCATGGGATGGAGCTATATAACATCTGAATGATTGTTTATTAGAATATTATGCCAATTCTTGTAGAGAATACATCTTGTTTAGATAAGTCATTCAAGATCAATCTTTTGAATGATTCAGAATTCTCTACAGAACCTTAGCAATACATTATTTAGGAATCCTGTGAGAGGATAATATTCATATATTTTCCAGACCAACTGACTTTGATTATCCTGAAACATGACATGACATAGTCAGTTTTAAACCAAGAAATGAACCTAATAGGCTCTAAAAAGTTTAATCACACACTTCATTTGTGATATATATAGACAGTGATATGCTGATCAAGTCATAAGAATATTATTGTTTTTTTACAACTGAAGGAACGCATTCTGTTTAATGGACTTATTTTGGAGACATCATGCAGAAATTCATTAGTTAGAAGCAGTGTAACTGAGGATTTGTCTAAGCATACAATATGCTTTTAGATGCAACTAGATTGTATTTGTGATATTATTTACTTCTGCATCAGAATTCCCAATATAAAACAGTAGCTTGAAATAACAGTTTGGGCACAGACTTTCTATGGTGAAGTTCATGCCAGATTATTTTAGAAGATACTGATATGTATTAAAAGCTAATCTCTATATTGAGTTGTTCTGCTAGTTTGTGGTTATTCTCATTTCCAATATTTTTTGCTTTCTTTCAGTAAACATTGATTTCTGTCCACAGTTGGTCCCTGCAGATCTCATTCCTCTATTTTTAGTTAATGTCCTCAACTTACAGATTACCATTCTTAAAATATTGTAATAATTTGGCAGAATGAAACTCTGATATCTAGCTCAATGATTCCCAAACCATTAGTAGTATTCTGAAAGATATAAACAAACACTTCATGACGAATTATGAGAATTAATGTGATTTATATTTTAAGTTTTTATAAGATTAACTGTTGTCACTAAAACTGATTTTTTTCAAGTTTATTTGAAAATATAGTTAATTGTTCTGATATATTTTAAAGGTATTACATTTGTGAATACAACTATAATTTTTATATTTCTTCATTAAATAAACATTTGAGCATCAGTATTTTTTTCCCAAATAAGCACAAATTAAAATAAATATTTCCATATGAATAATGAAGTATTATTTAATGAGAAACTTTCAGTAATTTAACCATTTTAAATTCAGGTTTAACATTAATGTCTATTTGATACTTGTTATTATTTCTAGGATTTATCTGTAAAATATATATATATATATATATATATTATATTGATTTGTATTTTTGTTTGCTTTATGTGATATCACAAATATAGTGTTTTTTATGATAGATGGTTTTGTTATTTTATTATATGGCTGAAGAGTTTGATGTTTATCTTGAGAGTAATGTTAATTTATTTAAACTATGTTAAGAGCAGACAGTAAAGTCTATTATAGCAAAGGCTTCTAGAACTAAACACTTTTTCTCACTAGATTAAATTTATGTAATAAATCTGTAAAATAATCACTAGAATGATAGAGATCTTTGTCACATAGAAAAATTAATTAATGTTGTAAAAAATTTTATTTTTCAAAACAAAAAAGTTGTAAAACTGTCAACAAACAAAAATATGAAGATAAATGCCATTTGCTGATATAATGCTTTCATGAGCAAGATATTTCAGAATCTATCCAAAACCTGATTATCACTATGAAACATTTTCTAAGAGAGAAAATGAAAATAAAATATTCTATTAGCTTATGGTTGTTTTTAATGCAGTTCATTTTAATTTTCACTATATGGCAGTAAGCACAATTAGACTATAGCTTCTAATAAAAAAAATCATAAGAACAAGCTCTAAATACAACTGTCAATTAACAAAAATATTGTATTGAACATTTATTGTTATAGGATGATTATACATATCACAAAATATTTTATAGCCTTTTTTAAAATCTTAATGATGCAATCAAAAAAAATCACAGGAAGAAAGTGTAAATTCCTTTTGCTTTTAGTATCAAGACAAAAGTAACAAGCAGAAAAAAAAAAATCTTCAAATAATATGGTTAAACCTATGTTTTGTGAATTTTTATTCAACTAAGATTGTTTACATTTTTAACTTATGCCTTTAACAGTTTTAGTTTTCATTAAAATTAAAATGAACAACAATTAATTTTACATGTATATTTATATGGTTGCATTACATTTTTACCTGTTTTAATAGTTACTTTGGATAGATGATGTATCTAGAACAATTATCCCTAAATACTTTATGGAACCAATTAATTCATTGTAGCAGACCCATTGTATTTTTTTTAATTTTTATGGGAAATTTATTTTCAATTAGGTAAACATAATATATAATATATTTTGTCTACTCAAACTGATGATGATGTTACAATGGTTCATTTTATTTTTTATTTTTTTTTAGGTTACAGAGAATTAGTTCTGGAAAATTAATTTCAAGACCATGATTATTGAGCAAAAATTTTGGCTACATCAATTATTGTAAGTGAATCTTTTGTACAGAGTAGGTTTCGCTGCTTATTGACTATTTCTAATGTACTTTTAGGATTGAAAACTGTTGAAGAAATTTCTTTAGTAATGCGAAAACAAATTTATAATGAATGATTGATTTGTCTACTTATTTCAGTGTTTTCAAAATAAATAGTTTTCAGAAAAATAATTTTAATGCAGGTTGTTCAATTATATACCCAATGTAAAAGATTGTTTGAAACAATTCAAAGAAATACTGCTAAAAAGCCTTTACAGTGCAGTTACAAAACTGTCTAGAAAAAGGATTTTAAAATATATTAAAAGATTCTTACAGAGGGAAAATCTTCACTTGATTGATGACAAAGCTCATTTTTTAAAAATGAATTTTAAAAATACATAAAATGTATTATTGTTGAGAAAAAATTTTAAAGGGCAATTGTAAGATTGCCTAAAATGTTAACTCGGAAGACAAAATTATTCATGTAGATGGAAAACTTTAATTGAATTGTGTGTAAAAAGCTACCCAAAATGTACTTTAAAATCTATCATTCATTATGATAATTTTTTGTATGGAGTAGGACTTAATATTTTTTGATTATTCCTAATGCATTTGTAAAATGGGAAAGCCTTTGGATAACTTTCGTGGAAATAAATTCATAAAAAATGATTTATTTTTTTATTCCCGAGTTTTTAGAATGAATAAAGGGCATTTTATTAGAAAGTCTACCTTTTCACTATAACTTACAGGTATACATAGTTTTTATGAAAAGTAATTTAAAGTACATGAAGAATATAATTCTTACTAGATACAACACTGCTAAAAAATAATTTAAAAATATATGAAGGAATTTAGTGGAGAAAAGTAAACCAAGAATACTGTAAATGATTTCAGTACTTGTAAACAATGTTATTTTAAAAAAAGTCTGAAACGAATCGTGCTGGACAAAAACCTTCCAATTGTTCTTGTTGACTACAAGACTGTTCAAAAAGTAATTGAAACATGGGAGAATTCATAGTAAACAAAAACTTTGTACATATATTTGTGTGATTTCAAGACCATTATGTAAACTAATTTACAAATGCATGAAAAAATTCATAGAAGAGAAAATTTTTTACACAGTGTGATTTTGAAACTATTAATAAATGTTATTTAAAAATGCATGACGTAAATCATATTGGAGAAAAATCTTTTCAATGCATCTTTAGTGATTTCAAGACAATTTATAAATATTATCCAAAAATACATGAAATAAATCATTCAGATGAAAAACCTTTCCAGTGTAATTTATGTTATTTTAAGACCTCTGCAAAAAATTTATTCAAAGTACATGAAATGAAGCATACAGAAGAAAAACCTTTCAAATGCAGTTTGTGTAATTATAAAACTAACATAAAAAGTAGATTTAAAAGACATGAAGTAATACATACAAGAGAAAAACATTTCAAATGCCATTTGTGTAATTATAAAACTGACAGAAAAATTAAGTTAAAAGATCATGAAGTAGTACATACAGGAGATAAGCCCTTTCAGTGTAATTTATGCAATTATAAAACTGGATGGAAAAGTCAACTAAAAGTTCATAAAGGAGTTCATCCTGGAGAAAAGCCTTTCCATTGCAGCCGGTGCAGTTACAGAACATCTTCAGAAGGCACATTAAGAAGACACAAAAGAACTCATATAGGAGAAAAACCGTATCAGTGTTCCTGGTGCGCCTATAAGACACCAATAAAAGAAACATTAATAAGACATGAAAGAAATCACACTGAGAAAAAAACTTATCAGTGCACATTTTGCAGTTATAACACAGCTACAAAAGGTTATTTGAAAATACATGAAAGTCATCATACTGGAGCAAAACCTTTCAAATGTCGTACGTGTGATTATATGACTGCTAATAAATACTATATAAGAAGTCATGAAAGGAATCATATTTTAAGAAAATATTACCGATGTAGTTTGTGCAATTATAAGAATTATGATGAAAGCCGTTTAAAAGCACATGAAAGGCTTCATACTGGTGAAAAAGTTTTCATCTGCAACTTCTGTGATTATAGTGCACCTACACAAAAATATTTAACATTTCATAAAAGAATTCATAGTAAAAAAACATATTTTCATTGCAAACTCTGTAATTACAACACTACTATAAAAAGACTTTTAAAAATTCATGAAGTAGGTCATACTAGCACAAACACTTTTTTATGCAGCTTCTGCAATTATAGCACTGCTTCACAGTATCTTTTTCAAAGACATGAAAAAAATCATATGAGGAAAAATATAATCCATTGCAATTTATGTGATTTCAAAACTATATTAAAAGATAATCTGACAGAACATATAAATAATATCCATATGATTCATTTATTGCAATCATATTTTAATAAAGTAAAAAAATCCACCAAAGTTTATCAAAAGAATACTGAAATGCTTAAATGTTGTTTATGTGATTATAAAGTTTCCGAGAGAAGTGTTTTGAACTATCATGAAGCAAGTCATTTTACTGACCAAGATACCATTGAGATTCTTATACAGTTCTGTTAATTTTTAAAATATTCAAAATCTAGTTAATAAAAGTTAGATTTTAATTTAAATGCATTCCGAATGTGGTCTTAAAAACAACTTGAATATCAAAACTATAAATCACTCAAGCATTGCTTAGCATTCGTTAGACAAAAAAGAGAAATGTATAAGGCAATGAAAATTTATTTGAAACCCCAGAAAATAATTTTAAACAGAATTAAATGAAACTGATAAGTTAAGCATCCATTAATCATGATTCTGAAGATAATAAATAGCAACAAAATTACAATTACTATGTATAAAAAATTATGTACTTTTCATTTTGTTTTAAAAATAAATAATACTGTTTATTAAAATAAATACATCATTACATTCATTCATTTAACATAGATGAAAATATATTTATACAAATGTCATTTTTCTTCTACTAAGTCCTAGTTTCACTTTTATGTAGAAGAAATTTTTTTATAACATTTTATATATTTACATGCAATTTTAAACATAATGTAAAAATGTAAAATGGTATTTGTTTTGTGGACGTCCACGCCGCAGGATGTCACGATTTATGTGCTAAAACACATAAAAATGCCATTTACGTGGCCGACATTTCGCAGCCGTGTTCACGTGTCCTTTAACAATTCTGCTGTACTACACATTAAAGACCGCTTTATCGCATCGCAGTAAATTATTTATTCCAAATCGCACATTTCACACTTTTTTAGGGTGTAGTGTGAGGGTGTGTTTAATTCAAGTAATGAAATGTTCTTATTTTTAATTTAATTTTTATTTTATATTTATTGAAATCACATGATTGAAATATTTGATAATTAACGGACTGTTTAGACACTTCTGTATTGAAATTTTAATGTACAAAACATTGTCCAAGGGTATGTTTAAACGTAGTCGTAATTAGTTAACCCATCAAGTAGTGTTTACTTGAGAATCTTCATGAGAAAATAATGTTATTTTTAAACCTTTCTAAACTTGTTTATCTTTATAGCAAAAAAAAAAAAAAAAATTCGTAAAAACTTTTATTTTTGTCGATGTTAGTGTTTAAAGAAATCTGCACAAGTCAAAAAAAAAAAAGCCTTCTAAATTTTAAATTTTTTTAGAAACCAAAAAAATGTCATTAGACTTAGTCAAAAATGTTATTTTTACAAATGAAAAAAGCGTCACAACTTTGAAAATGATCTCCAGTTGTAGAAACTTTTTTCACGAAGCGAACCCGGGCCAGTTGCTTGAAAGCTAGCTATGCTCACCACTTGGCCACCATCACTTGATAGTTGTAGAAACTTTGGGCAATCTCGGCAGACAATTTAATTCTTAGCCCTTTTGCTTTATGCTATCAATTACTGCCTTGACTAACAACTTTATAGCCTCCTGGGAATGACTAAATAGTTTTGACATAATTGTAATTATTTGTGAAGAAGATCATTCACACAGCAGTCATTCTACCTTTAAAAAAAAAGATGTTTTAGACAAAAACAAATTTGCAACTTAAAAGACCATGATGTTTTGGAGAGATAAAAGGCTAGTGAATTCTTTATGCTAAATAATGTATATTGTTGAGCAGCTCATTCATATCTGTTTAACATATAGTAAGAACTGTAATGATATGAATGTATAGCATGGATGTTAAGAATTTACCCTGCTTGATTTCTTTAGACTTCAAAAAGGAATCAAAGAATCTTCTTTCAATTAATGACAAACTCCCTTATTCCATCCTGGATTGGTAATTTTTTGTGAGGCCAGAAGTCTAAATCATTTGCATAGCAAAATAATTTTAGTACTCCGTACAATTACATCTTAAGAGTTTTTTTAGGTCAACAATTACAGGAACATAACTTTTCAATTTAATGTATAACATAATTTTCATATTCTTTCATTACCTTTTTAAAAAATATACATATGAAATAAAATTTATAAAATATTTGTAGTAAATCTTCATTCTTGTATTATTTATTTAGTTTTTGTGCATGTGTATGTCAAATAGTAATTATTAAAGTGGCATTCATGTGCATCAAATATATTCTCTCTTAGCAGAAATATTACATTGTAAATGGTTGGCACATGTGAAAGTCAATACATCAGGCATGCCAAATTATAATCCAATTAAAAGCAGCTAATGGAAAAATAAATGTCTAATTATAACCAATAAAAGGGCTAAAAACAAAACATTATTGTACAAGCTAATCTCAGTGAGTTTCAAATATATCATATGCCACAATAATAAGAGAAAAAGGATAAATAATTGAAATAATTATCATTAAGATAAAAAGACAACATCAATGACTTCAGATGAGAATTCTCATACTCTTACAAAAGTCATTAAAGATTACACTAAAATTCTTTACAACATCTACCACTGCCACATTTCTTATCAATCTTTTAAGCATTTTATTGCAATGATCAGAGGAAACATTTCATTTATAAAATATACCATGTTTTCTTAAATATTAGCCACAATGATATCTTATTTGAAACAATTTCTTCTTTAGCAATAAGAATTTCTTTACTAAAATGGGTTATAAATAAATTGGATGTCTCGGGGTGAATATGATTAAATTTGATTATGATAAAATAAATTCGCTTTTAACTCTTGTGGATTATTTAGCAAAGAATGAAATTGTAGTGACAAGAATAGTGAGACATTCTTAACCCTAAGATAATGACTCCCACAATTATGGTGATAATAACATTAATATTTGAAAATAAACATGACAAACTCTTAATTTAGAATTAAAGAAAAATAATCTACTAGGATAACATTCGGATATTGAGAGTGGATGAGGGATTTTATGACCATTCTAAATATCATATTAATTATCCTACTTTAAATATTTCTGAGCTTAAATAGTTTCATGATCTTAATTTATGGAATAATAGCATAATCTTATAAATATAAAAGATAATTTAAAATCAGCATAGTGATCTTTAAGAAATAAAACTGACTAAAGTGATCTTGAATGACAAATTTGCAATTATGATTTTTTATTCAACAAAACCATCTCTTTCTTAGAGGTATTTCTAATATCTTAGATGCAATTTCATTAAAGTGACTCATGTCAAAACTTTAATACCCATGTACTCTTAATGCATAAAGATTTAAAGTAATTTATACTGCTCATGGTTTTTATTAGATTTCTAAATAATGAATGGATGAGGTGGTAAAATGACTAAGACAAATTTAACAATAAAACAACAATATTTTCACATTAAAGAAAGAACAAATCTGATATATCTCTAGTCCCATTAAGCAAAAACTTATACAGACAAGTTTTATTTTTAATATGAGAAAATTTATAGCTTACAAGTTTATTATGCAAAAATAAAAAATAAATAAAGAAATATTATTATAGCTTGTCCATAAAACTTTCTACAAATTTGAATATGACTTTCTCACACTTACATAACATTCATACTATTAAAATATTCCTTATGAATATTTAATACAATTTAAAATTATAAGCTTACTAATCCAATGAAAGATGGATATTATGGAAGATATACATTACTTTCTGAAAAACATAACTCAAAATTTTGAGTAAGTATGAACAAAGCATAATTACAGGACCTACACAATATAACTTACACTCAGATAAAATAATTGTGTAACAAAAGATAAGAGTGTCATTCCTTAATACCTGGCGAAAAACATCAATTGCCAGGATAAAGTCATGGTAACATAACCATGACTTTATACAACCTCTACTATCAACAAAATAAATCCACATTTGTTTATGGCACAATAAAGGTAAAGTAAAAGTTTGATGGCATAAACTTACAAATAAATGCACCTATTTTTGAAAGCAGTGAATAAATGAACTAGGACTTAATCTCTAGTCATGAAGCCATGAGGATGAACATCAGAGAATAATAACTGAATTTGCCTTAAACAAAGCTCTATGGTTTAATAGAACAAAGGACTATGAAATATATTTGAAAATATAATAACAGATAAAGCCTAATCTACAATCTTCAAAACTATACTGGCAAGATAAATATTCATAGAAAACGAGATTAAGCGACCATCTATCTCTTAAACAAATATAATCACTAACAGATGTATACAAATGATAAATAATTAATGCTAAATCTAGCTTAGTAAATTTATGTAATAAAATAAGCAATAAAAATATACATCCAATTATACTTTATTTAGCATAATTATATACCTTCAATAAATAAATAATTCATAAGGGCACAAATAACATTTTCAAAATATACTATCAACTGATAATATTCTGAGAATTTTGTCTTAGAATATAAAATTATACCCAACTGATATGATATAAAAATGACATAAGCAAAAATCATAAATATTAAAACTTAAACCCTTTTACCATTAAAACTTCTTTTGTTTTCAACTGTGAAACAGGATACTGTTAATAAAGCAAATAAAATTTCTGTAGACCATGAAGATATCCTGCACACAATCTGACATCATCAAGTAATATAAATAGTAATTCACAATTATATTTAATTAGAAAATATTTAAAATAATGCTAGCAGAAATGGGTAGATATGACCATTTTAATAAATTTTTCATGTAATAAGCAATAACTATTTGACATAATAAAATAGCCATTTAGCATTGAAAGCATTTTATTCAATAATAATAAGCAGAAGAAACAATTCTTAAAATATTCTTAGAGCAGTTTTCAGACCAATGATGAGAGAGAGAGCAGACATCCATTATTAACACAAAATTTTTTATATAAAATTTCATTGAAAGTAATATTAAGAATATTGATATTTCCATTTATAATTCATAAATACTATAATGAAGTATTTAATATAAAATTTCTGGAATAATATAAGATAATTGTTTTCTTTCCACAGAGCCAAGAAAATATATTTCCCTCTAAGATATGAAGCAGACATAATAAATTAAAATTCTTTTTTTATGCTGCTATTGAATGATAATACATGTTTTCTTATAATAATAGCATAAATAAATTTATATCCACATAATATAATTTAACTAAGTCAAAGATTTTTTTGTTAAAATATGCATATTTTTATAGGAGATATTTAAACAATATCCTTGTCATGATAAGCAAGTTATTAGGAATTTAAAGTTCTTCATTCAAAATGAATTAATCCCAAATAACATTGTTTTAGAAAGATGAGTATCTTTAAGACAAGTATTGTGAAGCAATTAAATAATTTTAAAGTCATTAATACTGCAGAGAAATTTAAAATATGTTAAAGTAAAATTGAATATCAAATAAGAATGAAAATTAATAATAGTTATGCAGTCAAAGCAATATAATGCTGTCTTTTACAATTCCGTAAAGCATGAAATTTAAATAGTATAAATTTAACCATCATATAATAACTTATTAAATCGGAAAAACTCACTATATGTATTGCCACACTGCAAGCTAGAGTAATCAATGGATCCTAGAAGGCAAGTGCATAAAATCCCCATCTAAGGCCTAGTCATCCAATATCCCCAGACTAGTTTCTGGCTTGTGGTCTTCGTCAGTGAGGAGTCTTGGATCTGAGAGCACTGCACCTAGATCTTAGGATCTAATACAACCCTCCAGCAGCCACCTTTTATTTCCAATTAACTAAAATACTGAATCTTGAAAACACTTTAATATTTTTAATCCAAGCCTATCAGCTTATATAGTCATATAGGCCTAAACTCAGTTTAGTACTCTTACATTTTGGTGTCTTTGGTTTTTTAATAACCATAGCCACCAACATGCTATTAGGCAGGATTGGTTTTAAGTCAATAAACATCGCATGATCACCATTTCTTATGCTTGCTTATAACTTATTAAAACAGGCAAAAACTCACTATACATAATGCCACACTGCCAGCTAGAATAATCAATGGATGCCAGAAGACCTGTGCATAAATCCTTATCTAGTGCCTACTCATCCAATATCCCCAGACTAGTTTCTTGCTTGTAGCCTTTGTCAGTGAGAAGCCTCTGATTGAGAGCACTGCACCTAGATCTTAGGATCTAATGCAACCCTCCAGCAGCCACCTTTTATCTCTACTTAACTATAAAACTCAGAGTCTTAAATTGAAAACACCTTAATATTATCAATCCAAACCTATCAGCTTATATTGTCATATAGGCCTGAACTCAGTTCAGTACCCATACATTTTTGGTTAATAACCATAGCCACCAATATACTATTAGGCAAAATTAGCACCGAAATGTATGGGTACTGAACTGAGTTCAGGCATATATGACTATATAAGCTGATGCTTGGATTGAAAATATTAAGGTGTTGTCAATTTAAGACTCAGTTTTGTAGTTAAGTAGTGATAAAAAGTGGCTGTTGAGGGTTGCATTAGATTCTAAGATCTACGTGCAGGGCTCTCAAATCCAAAGTTCCTCACTGATGAAGGCCACAAGCCAGAAACTGGTCTGGAGATATTGGATGAGTAGGCACTAGATGGGAATTTTATGCACAAGCCTTTTTGGCATTCATTGATTACTCTGGCTTGCACTAAGTGGCAATACGTATAGAGAGTTTTGCCTGTTTTAATAGTATTAAGAGTATGAAGTAAAAAATTCTGCTTACTCCAAAAGAATTAAAAACTAGCCAGCTTTTATAGAATAAGGTTGATTATTAATTATTGTTACAAAGATAATTAAGGGCATAAATTATTCTTACCTCCTACAAGTAAAATTAAGATTTGTTCAACCCTCTCCAATAGACTGCCATGGTTTTGCAATACTTGAGAATTACACACCTAATCATAACCCAAGATTAGCTTATTCACAGAGAACAAACAATATTTATTAAAATTGTTATAAAATTTATTTTCAAATTATGTTTATTATTCACTTATAATTTTGTTGTTTGTTTATATATTTGTTATTATAATAAAATAATTATTATATTTAAACACATTTGTTTATGATTATTGAAATCATTGTCTTTACATATTGTTGAAATAAAATATCATACTTCCAAACTATTACATTACATATTCGTTTATTAAATTTATATATACCATTTATTATTACTATTGCTATAGGATAGGGTGATGTATAATAAAATTTCTTTACATTAATCATACCTAGAGAAAGAGAGAGTTTATTTGCTAGCCTTATTTAAAAGTACATATTAATTTGTATCCAAATAGTTCTTTACACTTTAGATATTGTAATATATACATGTATTTAAGAGTATAGTATGATTAATAGAAGAATACCCTAAGAAATTTATTGTTTTTAAATTTTAATGTATTATTAAATTTTGAAATAGCAATTATTATTTATTTTATATGGAAAATAAACATACATTCATTTTAATTTACTTTTTGCAAGTGCACAATCAATATTAAAAGCACTCCACACAAAAGTTACTCATCTCAACCAGTCATATTTTGCACCTACCTAATTGTGACTTGAATTTTGGGTTACAATATATATATTGTAACCTCACTTCTAGGAAATATATAATAACAATTAATCTAGTTCAGATAAACAATTATGTTCATCTAAAATGTATCTAATAAATAATAAGTATATTCTTTAATACTATCTATTATTAATTAGTTCAAATTAACATAATAATATGGTTTTGTTTCTTAACTTAAATAAATAAATATTTAATAAAAATCGTGAGACTATGAAATGAGTTTACAAGTGGCAAAACGAATACATTAAGCCAATATCCCACAGGATATCACCTCAATGGCATAAGAATACTATCCTTACTCATTACTTTAAGCAATAAATCTATAGCACTCCTACGTCTAATAAAAATTAATCAAGTAAATGACTCTTAATAAATTAATCTGAATATCTATTAAAATGATTTAGCTCAAGTTATCTCAGATTCTTTTATAACAATTCTAAAATAATTATAACTTTTGTAATTAAGTATGATAAGGGATTTAAGATCACTCTTAACTACATTTAACTAATACCAATACTAATAAAATAATAATATTAATCTTAAATCTATTATTTAATTTTATATTTTTCTATTTGTAATATTACTTATGTATATCACATAATAATAATGTAATACAATCTTCTATTCTCCACCTGGCATCTTAAACAAACAAGTATTGTATATTATAATCTGAGAATATGTGGCAGTCACAAATAATATAATTCTGTGTAAATATTCTGTGGTTATACTATGACCATCATAATGATATAATAAATGAAATTTCTTAATTAAAATTATATCAATAAAACATAACTCTTAAATAATAACTTTATTTATGTGGTGCAAATATCATGTCTTAATTCTAATTATCTGTGATTATGTAATTGTGATGTGAAGAAATTGAGTCGACACCAAGATTTATAACAAAACTTAACAAATTTATTAATAAACTTCAACAATAAATTATATACAATATGAATGAACTTTGTTTTACTCCCATTTAGGTAATCTCACAAAAAATGAATTAAATAAAAAAAATATCAGATACAAAAAAAATTGCTTTATAAGATTCTTATTATTACAATATTACCATAATATCTTTATGGCCTCCATTAAGTTTCTTTAAATTATTACATTGTAAAAAGTATTACTTAAATTATTAATTCAATATATCTTTATTATTTAGTTTTTAAAATACTTTTATTATCTCATATAATTTTTCCTAACCTATTCATAATGTAAATAATCTTAATAACATATCCATTAATCTAGACTGCTTATTACTCATCAATGTAATATCAAATAAAATGTAAGTATTGATGTGTTATTATTGTAAAATAATTTTTATACAAAATTATGATCACTTATATTCTTCAAATGTGATTTATGTATATTTCTTTTACTTGTAAAAATATGCATTAAAATTGAATTTTTTAAAAACTTAATGATTAAATAATATCTTTAAAAAAACACATTTCATTCATAATTTATTTATTTGTAATAAATAATGAGTCCCAACCATAAAAAGTTTATGATTCCTTATTAACAAGTTATAATCTTGTACTCTTTACCCTTACTCATATCCTTACTTTTAAAACAATATAACCCATCTTATCCTCTTTAATAACAATTCTGCATTTTAAACATTCATCTTTCGAAATACTATCCTTTATGATACAATCCAAGCAATATCGATAGTAAATACACAAGTAGGTATATGGAATAAATTAGATTTTAATTTAATAGCACTTCTATTAAATAACCATCATGGTCACAGTGTATCATAAATAAGGTATGACTTTTGGTTCATCACCTCTACTAATAAACATAATGTCCAAGCTATCTATTCAGCTGCTCTGGAACATTACAACTTCAACATACAGAAAATAACACTACCACGAACATATACAAGCTATAGGGCTAAGTTATCTATACTTGCACAATAACCACTATCGTCTATACTTATTCCCATATAAACAAATCCTACACAAAATATTATCTTGGTCCTATTTAACTTAATACCAAGCTTACATCGCTAAATCTATTCCTACATTCTTGTAACAATAAATAAATTCATGTCTGAAATAACCATCTAACCAATCAAGAAGAAAAGATTATTTTATCCCTTAGTAACTTTAAACATAAATACAAATAATCATTATCCAAATCCCAGTTTATTTTTTATCACTTAAAATAAACCTTAAATTCAGTTATAATAGAATCATATACTGTACTTACATTTCCCTTATATTAAAATGTACTTATAATATTATTAAAAGTATGCATATTCTTTAATATGAATAAACAAATTATAAACTATATGTATGTATTGTGTTTTTCATACTCATTTCATACATCCACACTAAAATATACAATAATAAAATACATAAGAAAATGCTCAATACTTTTATAATTGTTACCATCAATAATGTCTTCTTTGTCGATTATTCCATTAATATTTCTGAATCACGAACTAAATAAAAACATTTAAATATCACTCATTCCACATCATCATACTTTAAAATATTAAACTTTTTTTTTAAAATTATTAAAGATTTTTTTATAACAATTAATCACTAGGTTAGTAAATAATTTAATGTCTTATCTTCCTACCCTTTTCTATTTTATAAACATTATGATAAAAGTTAGTAAAGTAAGATTTAAAATTCATATTTACAAAAATGACAAAGTTCGTTATGGAAATTGTCCTCCAGCATTTGTTGACAAAAACATTTTCCTTTAACACAAAAAAAACTACACATGCTCCAATACTTCCACTTTCACGACATGAACAACGATTCTTTTAAAGAATAAAGAAAACAAAACAAAAGTAAGTCAACTTGTAAAATACAAATAGTTCAGGTTTTTTTTTTATTTCCAACTAATTATTAAATGCATTTTTAATCCTCTATTACGACAGATATCTTCTAAAACTTTACTGCTTTCAGTTAAATTTCCCATAGGTCAATGTTCCTGGATACAACACGGCATCCGTAGTATGTATTATTATAGTTTTAGATATCTTTATAAATACTTTTCCAAATACATTCTGTATGTCCAGCATACAACAACTTTTATTTTGAAGATTTTTCCAATGTAATATAAATTATATTTTACCAATAATCTTCATTTTTTAATTTTTAAAAAAAATTATATTTGTCAAAAATCAATTTCAATATTTATTTCTTCATAAAGAAATATTTCAGTGTATTAAATAATTGTTATTTTTACGTTCAGATATTTTTTACTTTCCATCTCTGATGAGCTTTTCTGAATCTTCTCCGTGAAGTTTGGTCTATTAAAGTTATTATTATGTTAGCATGAACGCTTAACACAGGCAAAATTATGTGCCTAGTAGATAAATAATTCAATATTTTCCTCCATAAATTTAAGTTTAATGATGACTCCTCCATGTTTAAGTTGATGAAATAGATTAGCAAGTAAGGAATTACTTAATTTTGTAGTAACGCATTTCTATATCCCACGAACTAATAATAATGAGTTAATATCTTTTTTTTTAAAATTAAAAATGATAAAATTGACTATTACTAAAGTTGCAGTAATAATAACAATAGTAAGAATTAAAATAATAGCAATCTGCAAAATCTGTGCAGCTCTTATATACTCAAGCCTACTCCACATCTGGTGCAGCTCTTATATACTCAAGCCTACTTTACATCTGATTGGACAATTAAACAATACTTATCTCCAAGGACCCTGGGAAAAAAACAATGATGATTAAAGTTAAAACAAATAATAATTTACTAAATATTTATTTTTTATTACATTATTCAATTCTTAATTAATTTTCATATTTTATTTACACTTAATAAATGCTCTAAAATAAGTTTTAAAAATAACATTACACTATTTATTACTATTTCTATCCTTTTAAACAAAACGTATTTATTTTCAAAATAAAATACAAATCTAATTATATTTATTATATTCACTTTAAAGATCCAATTTAATATTTATAGCAGATAATATTATTTTATCCCTGAATAAACAGATCTATTATTTTTAAATCTTATCTTAAAATTTTAAAATAGTTTTACTTTATTAAAAAACTTTGCAATCGCACGTGTGAATATTTACACATCACGTGGTTTACAAAAATACATGAGATGCTAATTTAACTAAAAAATAAAATAAATAATTTAATTTACAAAATATTATGTAAAATAATATAGCGAAATTTTAAAATAATTATTCCAATATTATAAAATCAACTATGCACTTGTCCCACATTAATACTTTTAATTAAATGATTTTTAAATATAACTATTAAAATACAATTATTATTATTAAATAGTCTATTCGTTTAACTTTAAATTACTGCATTTAAAATTTACTTTAATCATTTATTTATAAGACTTATTAAATCAGTATTTACTACGGCCAGTTTTCCCAACCATACAATCTTATAATGATTTTTAGTTAACTGTTTTCTTTCAAATACTAACACAATATTATACATCAACTATTTCACTTGCCCTAACTAGATTATTAAAAGATCATCAACACATAACATACATCATTCCTTTACTTATTTTTGAAATTTAAAATTTTCCAGTAAATTGATATAAACAATTCATTCTTACCTAAACAAAAGAGTACAATATAAATGCAATAATTATGATTAAATTACATGAGGATATGAAGATTAATATGAGATTCCATATCTCCAAACTTTTTACTGCAATATTTTTTAATAAGCATTTTGTGGATTAAAATGAGAAGCTAGGGAATAAAAATAAATGGAGATTACTTATGTCAACTAGATTTTTCAGATGATGTGTTTGTTTTTGCCCATGTTTCAGAGTTTCAGGGAAAGTTGCAAAAGCTATTAAATGAAAGCAAAATATGTACCAGATAAGTACTAAAAATAATATTTAATTGGTTTCCTCAGAAGAAAATTGATAATCATGAATTAGGAATGTTAACAATTGAAAATACCTTCATCAGATTATTATAACAATAGAAACATAATGAATGACATTAATTATTGAATTAAACTTAGATAAAGTGTTTTTGATAGAAATAATTATTAAAAAAATAATATGCCTGTGTTTAAACAGGAAAGTTTTTAATAATGTATTTTACTAGCTCATACTAATGGATTCAACACTTGGACACTTAACAAAGGAACAATTCAGAGACTTCAGATCACTCAACAAAGTATGGAAAGACATATATATTAGGAGTTGTAAAAAGAGATTGAAAATGAAATATATGTGAAGCGAACAAACAAGCAGGTAGTACTACATCATTGAAAGAATTAAGAAATTGAAATGGAACTGGGCTTAGCATTCTGCTGAAAGAGATAATAAAAAAGGGATAGTTGAAGACTTAAATTGAATCCCGAGAGATTGTATGATAAAATTGTTATTAAAGATATGATTATGTAGATTGTCATAATAAAATACAATGAAAAAATCATGAATGGTGATAAACATATTTGACACAATTTGATCAAGTGATAAAGATATTTCACCAGTTCATCATGGGAATCATTTTACTTTTTCTGATATCTTTATTTATTTGTTTGATGGGGAGGGATATTGGAAGATAAATTGGCAATAATGTATATATCAAAACTGTTTCTACCAATGGTTTGCAGAAACTAGAAAAATGGTTAAAAATACGATCTAAATAGGTCAGCATTTTGAACCCAAATCACAATCCTTTTTAATATATAAAGTATATTCAAAAATGAAAAAAAACAAATTTAGAGAGTTCAGAATAGTTGAAAAATAACCTTTTAATGCTCATGTCAGTCTATATTATATCAATGAAAATACATTTTACATGAAATACTTTCATCTATCAAATGGTATTTATTAGTCCTTGAGTCATACTATGAAGTAATTAATGAATTCAGCTTAGACTATGGCAAGACATAAATGTAGTTTAGATAATGACTAACATTTGGGTCATCACAGGATTTTTGTTTCAAATAACTTATAAATAAAAATATTTTAATGATTTTCTGAGTATATTCATTTTCTTATCTGTACAAATCATCATTATCAATCCACTGCAGGATGAAGGTCTCTCCAAGTTCAATCCATCTTTTCCTATCTTTAGCTTTTTTTCTCCACATCACCCCTGTACTCTTTCTTATCTCAATCATCCATCTCATATATGGTCTCTTTCTGGGTCTTTTACAATCTCTGGGAATCCAGTTTAAACTTTTAATTGTCCATCTATTATCATCTCTTCTAGCAATATGTCCAGTTCAACTCTATTTCAGTCTTAATTTTTTCAATGAGGTCAGTAACACCTGTTTGTTCTCTTACCCATTCATTGGGTTTTCGATCTCTTCTTGTTACCCCCAACATGCATCGCTCCATACTTCTTTGAGTGGTCTGAAGCCTCTGTGTTGCTCTTCTATTGTGTGTCCAAGTGTCAGATCCATAAGTAAGAACTGGCAAAACACATTTATTAAAAACCTTTTCAAACACATAGGCATATTTCTGTTCAGTATCAAGTTATTTCTACCAAAAGCATTCCAACCAAGTTTAATTCTATGATTAATTTCATCCATTATGTTTCCATCAGTATTAATAATCTGACCAAGGTATTTGTAACTGTTAACTTCTTCTAATTAATCATAATCAATCTTTATTTTCATATTTTGAGGAAATTGATTAAACATTACTTTAGTCTTTTTAACATTTATCTTTAGTCCTACTTTCATCTGATAACTCCTGCAACATTTTATGCAGCTCTGAAGCATTATTTGCAAAAACAACTACATCATCTGTGAAATCTAAATGACTGAAATAATCTCCATTTACTTTCACCCTTTTAGTTTCCCATTTTAATCCACAAAATACTTCTTGCAGCACTGTTGTAATGGAGTCACCTTGTTTTACACCTTTCTCAATATTGACTTTCCCAGTATCATTATGTAATCTAATTGTTGCTGTTGCATTTTTATAAATATTCTTCAAAATATGACAATATCCTGGATCTATAACTTGATGATCCAATGCTTTAATCACTGAAAAAATGTTTATAAAATCAAATGCCTTTTCATAGTCTACAAATCCTAAGCATAATAGCAACTCATATTCATTTGTCCTTTCTATAATTTCTCTCAATACCTGGATATGATCTACTGTACTAAAACCACTTTTAAATCCAGCTTGTTCTTTTGGTTGGTGGAAATCCAGTGTTTTTTGTAAACGAGTTGTAATTATCTTAGTAAAATTTTTTGTATAAAACTGATAAAAGACTGATAGGTCTGTAATTTCTAATATCTTCTTTATCACCTTTTTTAAATATTAATACTGCATTCTTCCAATCATCTGGTACATCTTTATCATTTAGACATTTGGTATATAACTTTACTAAAAAAAATTCTATTTCTTCACCTGCTTTTAATATATCAATTAAAATTCCATCATTACCTGGAGCCTTCCCTTTCTTCATAAATTTAATTGCATGTCTCACTTCCTCATTCAAAATTCTGGGCAATTCGGAAGATATAATAGGTATAAGAGGCACTTGTTCTTTATTACTATATAATTCTTGATAGAAGTCTTCAACACAACTCTCTTCTTAGTAATAATGCCATCTTTTTTTCTTATTGCAGATATAAATTTCCTACCAATACCAAAAGGTTGTTTTACACTCTTGCTAGTTCACAATTACACTTTCTTATATCATTTTCAACTTTTTTCCACACCATTTTACAAAATTCGAGATATTCAATCTTTTTTAATGCACCATTGTTGTATATCTTCATTTTCCTTCTTTTCTTCATAAATTCTCTAGTCTCAATAGAAATTTTATTGGTCAATTGCTGCTTTTTTCTACCAGCTATTTTTGTTGCAGTTTTTAAAAGTGTATCACTTATTTTCCTATTAATATCATTCAAATCTGAATCATGTTCAAAATCTACTAATACTTGAAACTGGTTTGTAAGTTCTAATTTAAATTTATTAGAATGTTTCTGAAGATTAGGAATATCAACTGTAAATATTGTTTTTCTTAATAAATTTTGTCTTTCTAGTTTTGCATTAACATGTATCTTACATCTTACTAATCGATGATCACTTCCTGTGTTAAATTTATTAAGAACATTACAATCTTGAAATATATATTTTTGGTTAGTCAAAATATAATCCAATTCTGCTGTACCTTCATTTGGATGCTTCCATGTCCATTTCCTTTTAACATTTTTCTCAAAAAAAGATCATAATATAAAGTTTTTGTTTTTCTGCAAACTCCACAAGTCTATGTCATCTCTTATTTTTATTACCATAACCAAAATTACCTACAGCACTTTCATCTTTCATTTGTTTACCAATTCTAGCATTAAAGTCTCCCATAACAATTTTAAAATGTTGCTTACTCTGATCAAAAGTCTTTTGTACATTCATATAAAAATCTTCTGTAACCTCATCACTATGAGAACTTGTTGGGGCATAAACCTGAATTATCTGCATTTGGTATCTGCTATTAAGTTGTAAAACTAATCTTGCCACTCTGTCTGATACACCATCAATCTCCTCAATGTTATTCTTTCATTTTTTATTTATAATGAATCCTACTCCACTTGTATTTCCAATATTTGTGCCTTTATAGTAGAGTATATGTCCACTTTTTAAATCGTTTCTTCACCTTTTCTTCTAACTTCACAAAGTACAATAATGTCCCATTTAATATAAGACAGTTCTTTTAACTCTTGCAATCTTCCTTCACTTGAAAGGGATTTGCAGTTGTAAGTACCTAAATAAAAAAGTCATCTCAAATGGCAGCCTGAGTCTGCTATCGGGGGATTTTTAGCACCCTCCGCATGTGGCCATCAACTGCTACCTTGGTCGGTGACTTTACAGCCTCCTGGGAATAAGGGCCATGATTTATTTTTGTCTGTCATGATTGTATATATTGAAAATATATTTCTTAAACTCGGAGGTAAAAAGCCAATAAACTCACCACTCTGGCTAATGCATGTTGGTGAGCAGCCCATCCATGTTTCGTATACTATATGAATAATCACATGGTAATAACAGTTGCAAATGATAAGAACATATGGAGTGGACATTAGGAATTTGCCCTGCTTGGTTTCTTTAAGGCCTCCAAGAGGAATCAAAGGGTCTTCTTTCAGTTAATAGAAAACTTTCTGCAGCCAAATTTGTATTAGCAATATGAATATTGTATAATAGAGTACTTCTTATAAATAAGATTTATCAAATATTTATGGGAGGAAATATTTAATTTAAATATCATCTTCATGACTGCAGCAGTCTCCATAGCAACATTCATAGGAAAAAAATAACCTACAGGTTTTAAACATTTTGCAGCTATTATAAAATAATTAAAATGTAGAAAAGTCATTTAAGTTTAGGTAGATTTTATATTTCCAATTTTGATTAATTGAAACATTTTCAAATTTCACATAATATTTATTAATAGTTCATTGTATGTTGATTTTCATTATTACCCTGCCTGGACAAAATGATTTCTTTCTTCTACAGGGGAAGAAAATGGAAATAGTCATAATGAATGAGTTCTTTTATTTGTGCTTCAATAAGTTAGCCAGAGTTCTTATGTAAATAAGCACAAATATATTTTATTGAAGTATAAATTATCAGTTTAACTCTTTCTTTTGTAGGCTTAATAAATTCATAGATATCTGATGTATACATTCGTTATATCAAAATACAGTTCTTATCTTCACTTTTAAAGAGTTTTTACTTTAGGTAAATAAATTCTAGATAATTTGTCAAAATGTATATTTTAAAGAAAATATCAAGAAATTATTAATATTTTCAGTAATGTTCTTGCCAATAAGAAATTTAAATATTCCATGGCAACTTTAATTAATCAAATGTTCAATTGGACTTTGAAATTGACAATTATTCTTAAGTCATAATAATAGTAATAACAATAACTTGTAAAGTTTTCCAACATAGTAAATTCAAAAGATAATATTGTAAACATTGTAATAATGAAATACATTACCACTGAAATTGGCAGGTATAGATATTTCAGTCCCTTTGGTGTTTCAGTTCAGATAAGTGGTCCTAAATAATTTTAGTTCAGTGTAACATACTGAGCTTAAAAATAAAATTTAAAGAAAATTACACTTTTTAAAATTTAAAATATAACTGCTATAAATTAAACAGTTGGAGTGAATTGAGAAAAGATTGTGATAATTCCTGAGTGAATCAGATGTCTGTCTGCCCTCATTTATATGATTTAGTCATGTAATCATACCAGAATATTTATTAACCTTTTAACCCACAACCATTTTTCCTAATTAGTTCAAATCCTTAACTTATTTACCGCTAGGGAAGGTTGTTAATCAAAAATTATCTAATTAATATTTAATTTTATAATGAACAATTTTTTTAGATGCTTGAAATTAATTAAAAACACTTACTGGTTGCAAACAAAAATAAACAATTAAAATTACAAATACCAGAATAAAATAAAAATATTACATAATTAAAATTTATATTACATCTTTAATAAATGAATATTAATACAATTTAATACCTTTATTTATTAAGTGTTTTAAGTTTAGACAATTCTCAGAATAAGTTTTAAATTGTTTTTAAGAATATTTTTAAATAAATATGAAATAAGTATAATATTTATTCATTCATCCAATATTCATTACTTTAAAATTCTAACTTTAATTACTAGCTTTATTAAATTCTTTTCTAATTAAATTAGCCTAAATATTTAATAGAATATTATATGTTAACACTAAAATGAATTAAAATATATCTTTTGTTTTAGGTACCACCAAATCAAAAATAGGGTTTGACACTAGTTTCTGAACTTTAAAATTAATACAAGCTTTTTAAACATTTTAAATGATTATATCACAGCTAAACTAGCATTATTAACTTAAAATACATTACTTATCATTGACATTAGCAGTACTTAATAAATTTACAGGTGTTTATCATCTTAATCATTTATTTAAGTTTGTAATTCATAAGAAACTTGAGTATCAGAAATAACAGAACTGGACATAATCCATGAACTTCAAATTCCAAAATTTTCCATTCTAGCACCACATCCAATGTTAGAATAAATGAACATGATCAAATGCTTTGCTATAGTTCTCTAGTGGTCTTGCTGTTTTTGAACAGAAAAAATTATATACATATGTTTATACAAACTGAAACTTCTAATATTTTTCTAAATATGGTATAGGACTATATAAAGTTATCAATAATTATTTGTGTTATCTACAAGATATAATTATATATCACTTAAACAATAGTCAAATGAATATTTAACCATTCCTCATTGTTAAAAATCTCAACTTTTATAAAAGATAAAGAAAGAATATTTATCTCTTACTCACTTATTAAGAATAAACTATGACAATCATTTAATTTAAATGGTTGAAGAACATGAAAGGGGTATAATATCGCTCATGCTTTTTGAATATTTAACAATGTGTTGTATAGTTTAAAATATTACCATTTTTGGAAGACAAAATGTTGCCTGGCAACTTGTTTATAAAATTTTCAATTACTATGCACTCTGAAGTATACAGTTTGAAATAAGGACCATATCTCAAATCTTGACAGTGTCACAGTTTTATGTATACATGTTATCCACCAATATTATGATTACTATTTGTAATAATTCATCATTATTTGCCATCAACTTGAAAAAAGGCAGAATGATTTTGAGTTTTTGAAAATTGTTTGACAAATGACTCCATTCATTGGAAAATATGTAAATGATGATTCGCCTAACAATGTGACACATACTTCCTGTTATTTTTTGCTTATGCTATTTTTATAATGCTAATATCAGTAAAATAGTATAACATTAATAGTAAATTACTTTGGTAGATACTAGAATGTTTAAATAAATATTGATTTCTGCATTTTTTAATAGAACTTTTTCTTAATATCTATCATTTCCCATCAGTCAGCATTGATTATTATCACCAGCTAGTTCTGCAAGTTTTGTTATCATGTCTTTTGCTAATTACAGTCATTACCTTGAGTTAATTAGTTGTTAATGATTAAAATAGTTCAACAGTTCTAGATACTGATTTTCCAGCCAATTGAATAACAATAACTTTAATCTTATTTAAATTCTGTCGAATCTGACATTTTTTCATACAGCTTATGAAAATATTTTTCAGTCTAAGACTTTTTATCATTATCACAGGATTCTATATCTAAAGTAAAAAAAAGTCAAGATATGACTTAAAAATACACCACTAGCACATTAAATGTTTCTCTCATTGTGTTCAACTCTTGTTTACAGTTAGTATTTAAATAGAAATTTGATTATATTGAAGATGAGATATCTGCTTAAAGGATCTTTTGCCCAGATTGCAATTTTTCATTTTTTCTTGGCTTTTAATGAAAGTATAAACAATTTATAATTTGACCATTGCAATATATTGTGTGTGTGGTATTGTGTCATAGAGATTATCATATTCTCCAATCATATCCATGGTGTAGGGTTTAAATTGCAGTGAAAGTTTGAAATTTTTTCCAGCTGAGGATTTTGAGATTTTTAGTATTTTTAATTTTGTATTGTTGACAAATAGGTATCTGCTGCATAAAAAAATGCGGAGGAGTTGTGTCCTGTTATAAACTTATGGCTATTTTATCACTTTACCCATGATAGGATTATTAACTGATCTATGTATTTGAATATTATTGAAAAAACCATAAAATTTTCATGACTGTCAGTAGTATTACAACATAATTTATTATTTTATAATGTAGTTTTAATATTAGAACTCATTGGATTTTATTATTTAAATGTAAATTTGAAATGATAATTTATATTAAAGGAATAGCAGTCAATTGTAATCAGTCACTGGTAATAATTGTCATTATTTGGCGATATTATCCTATTTCCAAGACATTACAACCTGACTGGGCAAAAAATTGAAACATCCATGCATAATGTTACTTATGAAGATTTTTTGTTGTTGTTTTAGATTGCAAATAATTAATATCTGAGGAATTTCACTTTTAAAAGAAGGATCATTGTGATTTTATTACCTGAATAAATTAAAATTCAAACTGATGATATTTGTAAGTTCATGTTTTCTACTGGGAATTGTTCCCATAACACATCACTACTTATATACTGATAATATCACATTTGACTCTTCAAAGACAATATTATTTATAAGTGATACAATAAACAGAATAGTATTTAATTTAAATGTTTATCTATATGTAAATTACATTAAAATGAATAAAAATGATAATACAGAAGAAAGAATATTTAAGTGTCATATTTGTGATTTCCAGACTGCTCAAAAAAATGTTAAAATTCCATATAAAAAATCATCTAGGAGAAAAAGCTTTCAAATGAAAATCACAAAAAAGTCATTTAAAACTTCATGAAAGAACTCACATAGATGAAAAACATTTCCAATGCAATTTCTGTAATTATCATCATCATCAACCATTATCAATCCACTGCAGGATGAAGGTCTCTCAAAGTTCAAACCATTTCCGATTTTTAGCTTCTCCACATCATCCCTGCACACTTTCTTATTTCATCCATCCATCTCACATGTAGTCTTTTTCAGGGTCTTTTACAGACTCTTGGTATCCGGTTTAAGATTTCAATTGTCTATCTTATCATCTCTTCTAGAAATATATCCAGCCCAACTCCACTCAGTCTGTAATTATAGTGACTGTTAAATGTTCTATAAAAATATGAAAGAATATATTTAGGAGGAAAACCTTTTCATTGCTGATGTTCACTGAAAAACACTATAAAGCATGAAAGCGCCCATACAGGAGAAAAACTTTTCAAATGTAGCTTCTGCGATTACAAAGCTGTTGCAAATAACACTTAAAAAGGCGCGGAAGAATTCATTCAGAAAAAAGCTGCTGTAAAAAGTTATTTTAAAAGGCATGAAATCATTCATTTAGGAAACAAATGTTACCAATGCAGCATTTGCAATCATAGAGCTATAGCAAACTTTTTTTAAAAAAAAAAATAAATGAAAGAGTTCATTCAGGAGAAAAACTTTTCCAATATAATATTGTGCTTACAAGGCTTATAAAAGTTTTTTAAATTTGCATGGAAAAACTCATTCAGAAGAAAAACTCTTTTCACTAATTTTGTGTGATTATACAGCTGCTGGAAAACAAGCTTTAAAAACACATCAAAGAATTTATAGAGGAGAAAAATATTTTCAATGCAAAAAAATAATGGAAACCATACTTTTTAAAATACATGAATGCAGCCATACAGGATAAAAACCTTTCCAATGCCATTTCTGTAATTACAAGACTGCTTTAATATATTTTTTAACTATGCATGAAATTACTCGTACAATAATACATCTTCAATGTAGTTTATTTGATTACAAAGCTACTATAAAAAGTGCTTTAAAAATAGATGAAAGCATTCATAATGGACAATAATCTTTCCATTGAATCTTTTGTAATTACAAACTGCTGCAAAAAATAATTTGACACAACACAGAAGAATTCATATAGAACAAAAAAATTTCCAACATACTTTATATGGCGACAAATCTCTTAAGTGGTGCTTAAAATATGCTGAGATAAGTCCATAGAAAAAAAATTTCCAATGCAATTTATATAATTATAAAACAGCTTTAAAAAAAATTAAAACACATGAGGGCATTCACACTAAAGGGAAAAAATGCATTGTTGTTTATGCAAATACATTGCTTCCTCTCAAAAAACTGGTAATCATAAAAATAATATACATTGTTCTTTAAAGTTAAATATTCATAAAAAAACATAAAATCTCCAACAAATAAGTACAACATTAATACCGATTGTAAATTATTTAAGTGTCATTTAAATGATTACAAATATGCAGAGAAAAGTATTCTGGAAAATCATGAAGCAAGTCCCTTTACTGATTGTGATATTAAAATTCCTGTATATTTTACTTGAATGTTCTGAATTTGGAAATTTAAAATTTGGCAGAATAACATAAAATTATCCCTAAAATAGAATGTATTGTTAGGTCTAATTTATTGTATTTAATTATATATCTGATCCTGAAAAAAAGATGTATATGTTCAATTTTGGAAGATTAATTTATGTACCCTATCAAAAAAACAAGAATTGTTTTATGAGACCAAACTATAGACTATTTTACTTGTGCAAGATTGATCAAAATAGACTTCATAAATCAATGAAAATATTTTTGAATCAATATCAGTGTTTTCTTTTACATTAATAAATTAAAGATGTGGAATATCTTCATTTTGGTTTATTTTTCAATAAACAAACTTTGTTAAATATAATATAAAATCATCTGTTTTTTTAATGTTAAGTTAAAAAACATCTAATTAGCTTAAAACCATGTAATAATGTGGTTTCATTACAATGAAAAAAATTTTTTAGACTTATTTTAACAATAATTACTAAGTAGTAAAAGCTGATAGTGAAGAAAAGACTTCCATAGTTCTGAAAGTATTACTACAATTTGATCTATGCATGTGACATTTCCTTTGACCATATCTTTGACACCATCCATTTTAGACAAGTACATGTATTTATTCTTTACTAATTATTTAACTAAAAGTGTAAAGTAATTTAATCATGTAGAGTTCATTAAAACTTATGGTATAGCTTTAAAACTAAAATATTAGAATAAATTGTTAATACAATGGCAAACTACCAATGATGATGATCAAATATTATTTGATTATAATATTCTGATGTCAAATTAAGCCAATCTGCTGTTGACAACAAGAATCACTTGTATTTTGCATGGGTTATAATTATATAACACTTCAACAATTTTCAGAGGAATAATTACCTATTTTCTTATTGTTGAAAACTTCAAATTTTATGAGAGATTAGAGGAAAATATTGATTTTTTATAAATTCATCAAGAATGAACCATGAGGATAGTGGGAAGTATGAGAGATATATTAACATTATAATGTTAATCAAACTATTGTTTGACAGTAGATTGAATGATTGAGGGCATTATCATCTTGGAAGATAATAACATTGTCTGGAAAGTGGCATTGTTAAGGATGAACTCTGTTTTAAAAAGTACTGCTCATTTTTAGGCTGTCTGTGTAAACTGAGGAAAACCTGACTCAAATCATAACAATGCAGTGATATGCATTTGTTTTACCATTCTACCGCAGGTTAAGTTTATTATATAACAGTCACATGATTAATTTTGATCATTCTTCAGCATTATTTGCCATCTACTTGAGGAAATGCACTGGGAAATGTGTATGTAAACAATGAGATTTGTTTAACAATATGATATACTTCATGTTATTTATTGTTTATACTAGTTTTGTAACATTAACATAAAAAAACAGTATTTTAGAAATGGCAGTTCTTTGTTGAGATTTAAGTTGACTTCGGCATTTCACCTACTCTTTTTAGCTAAAGTTTTTTTAATGTTAATTATTTTCTACCAAGTTCATCAGATTTTGTTGCCCCATTTTTACTGAAGCAATCATCACCTTCAAGATTGACAATTGTGAAAAATTTGAACAATTCATCAGTATTGGACACTATTTCATTAATGAATAAAGTAACAACATGATCTCTTAAATTTGGGCAAAGCTAACATTTTTTCATCCATGCTTATGAAACTGATATTTTTCTCTCATAAACTTTATTATCATTATAGAGTTCTATACCTAAAAGAAAAGTTATCATATGAATTTGCTTTCTGTGATACATGATGTGAAAAATATATTACTAATATGAGAAGTCTTCCTCTTGTTTTGTTCAACTCATCTTAATTTGTTGTGACATATTCTGTCTCTAAAGCCTCTTCCACATATTATTTTATTATTGAATTACATTTTATACTTAAATAGAAATGTAATTTAGTTGAAGATATGAAATAGTTGCTTAATGAAAGATGTTTTACCCAGAATTCAGTTTTTCCCTTTTTATGTCTTTAAATGAATATAAAAAGCATTTGTAATTTAACTGTTGTAATGTGTGTCATATGCACACTGAGCTAATAAAATTCATTGGTCATTACATAGTTTTTTTATTACAGCATTATTACATAGTGATTAGCATATTCTTTTTTTTTCAGTTATCATTTTTAAAGAAAGGTTAGTACTTTTATTTCGTAATTATTTTCCATAACTAATTCAGATGCCTACCCAATTGTTGGGTCATCTAGTTATATAGGTAGCAATGGAGAGGTCTTCTCTGTTATTGTACTATTTTGTCTATAATAGTTTTATTGATTCTGTCATGCATTTATAGAAACCATATTTTTATGATTTCTGGGAGTATTATAAAGTCCATCATTTTTTTATAATATGGGTTTAATATCAGAGCTCATTAGATTTTTATTATTTAGCTATTAAATATGATCAAATAAATTTTACTAAGGGGATGGCAGCCTATTAAGTATCATTATTTCATCATACAATTCTACTGCCTGGACATCATAACCTGCCTGGGCAGAAAACTGAACATGCACACATAATATTGTTAATGTGAATTTTTTTTTGTTTTAGATTCCAAATAATTCACATCTGAAGATGCCCAGTTTTAAAAGATTTCAAGTATAATGGATCATTATGATTTATTAATTAAATAAATCCATATCCAAAGTCACTGTTATATAAGTTCATTCATTTACTTTGGAAATGTTCCCATATCACATCATTAATCATACTCTGCATTATGCTTATTAATAAAACTATTTCTGTTCATCATATTCAGTAAACTTCAAAGACTGTATTATCTAGAAATAAGATAAAAAATGCTTTTTAATGTAAATATTTATCTACACATAAATATATATTAAAATGGACAGAAATGATAATGCAGTAAAAAAAGAATTAATGTGTCCTATATGTAATTTCCATACTACTCAAAAAAATATATTTAGATTACATAAAAAAAATCATGTAGGTGAAAAACCTTTCCATTGCCCTTCTTGTGATTATAAATCTTCTCACAAAAGTCACCTAATACTTCATGAAAGAACCCACACAGGAGAAAAACCTTTCCAATGTAGTTTCTGTGACTACAAATCTGCCTTAAAAGGATATATAAAAACACATGAAAGAATACATTTAGGACAAAAACCATTTCACTGTAGTTATTGTGATTACAAAGCTTCTGAAAAAAAATCTGTAAAAATACACGAAAGAACCCATTCAGGAGAAAAACCTTTTCATTGCAATTATTGTGATTATAAAGCAGCTGAAAAAAAAACTTTACAAATCCATGAAAGCATACACACAGGGAAAAAACCTTTTCAATGCAGTTTTTGTAATTATAAGGCTGCTGCAAATCACACTTTAAAAAGGCACGAAAGAATTCATTCAGAAGAAAAACCTTATCAATGTAGTTTATGTGATTACAAAACTGGTGGAAATAGTTCTTTAAAAATGCATGAAATCACTCATACAGGGGACAAACGTTACCAGTGCAATTTCTGCAATTATAGAGCTGCTGCAAGCAGTATTTTAAAAAAACATGCACGAATTCATTCAGGGGAAAAGCCTTTCCAGTGTAATCTTTGTGATTTTAAGACAGCTGTAAAAAATTCTTTAAAATTACATGGAAGAACTCATTCTGGAGAAAAGCCTTTCAACTGTGTCATGTGTGATTACAGAGCGGCAGATAAAAAATCTTTAAAAGTACACGAAAGCATTCACACAGGGCAAAAACCATTTCAGTGTCATTTCTGTAGTTACAAGACTGCTCTCAAACGATCTTTAACAATACATGAAAGTATTCACACAGGTAAAAAACCATATCAATGTAACCTGTGTGATTACAAAGCTGCTATGAAAAGTGCATTAAAAATACATGAAAGTACCCACACTGGCAATAAACCTTTTCATTGTATCTTCTGTAATTACAAAACCGCTGCAAAAAGTAATTTAACACAACATGAAAAAACTCATATAAAGCAAAAACATTCGCAACACAAATTTGTTGTCAAAAGTTATTTAAAAACTCTTGAAGTAAACCCTATGACAGAAAAATCTTCCTCTCAGAAAACTTTGATAAATCATAAAAATAATATACATTCTTCTTTAAAATTAGACGTTAATAAGGAAGACATAAAATCTACAACCAATAAGTACTTTATTGAAACTGATGTATTTAAATGTCATTTGTGTGATTATGAAGATACTAAGATGAGTTCTTTAGAAAATCATGAAACAAATCATTTCACTGATTGTGATACTATTGAGATTATTATACATTTTTCTTGAAAAAAAAAAAGTTTTTATATAAATATGTTTCACAGTTTGCAGAATTTTAATGCAGTCAGAGAAATTTGTTTTCTGTCGAGCCAGAAAAATAATATATCCTATTGAAATATGTGTGCTAAAAAATGGAAAATTGATAGTTTCTAAAACAGACAAATTATTTTGAAAATAGGTATAATCAGGATTAAATTATATTTAACTAAATTTTTGTTTTTGAAAAATAATTTACATATACAGTTTTGAAGATTAACTTATGTGACCTTTCAAAAACAGGAGGAATAATTAATTTAAAAGAGAAAACTACAAAGTAAATGTTTTAGTTAAGATTGATCAAAATAGACTTCATAATTTAATGAAAACATATTAAAATCAAAATTGGAACTTTTCCTCTGAACTTTTCTTTTCAGCTGGCATGTTGCTTAATGTGTGTAAAAATTATCTATTTCTCAATATTATGCCAAAAAAACTTTATCTAATTATTCTGGGATCATGTAATTACAAAATAATAGTTGATGATCAACAAAAGACTTTCGTAACTTTGAAAATAGTACTACAATTTGATCTAAAAGTTTGCACTCACATCTTTGCCATCATCCATTTTAAATTAATGTATTAATTATTATTATTGCTCTACATGCATTCATGCACATTAGAATGGTGGAGTCTGGTGCTCAAGATCTATAGAATGTGTCTCAGCTATAGTATGACTAATTGTTTTATGAATATTGTAATGTAATTAATTTAATCATGAAGCATTCATTCAAGCTCATAATATATCTAAAATTAAAATACTAGAATAAATAAAGACAATGTCAATTAACCTGTGACAGTAATTAAGTATTAACATTTTGGCAGACAATTTGGCATACAACTTACAAAATTATTGAAACTCAGCATAATTAAAATCATTAAAATGTTTGCTGATCTAGGTATTAAATAATGAAAATATGTTTAATTTTAAAAAATACATATAAAAAATAAACTATTAACAAAATTCAGTTTGTCATAATGTTTAATAAGAATAAAATAAACTTTACCTGTGCAACAGCATCAAATTTCAGAACTTTAATTATTTCAGTATTAAAACTTGTGTAATGATTGATTCTATAATAACTGATATTGCATCTCTCTTCTTTTGTAATTTTTATCACATGATTTAAAATTAGATTCATTCATAAGAGAGGTAGAATTTAAGTTTGAATTAAATGATTGAGAGACAGATTAATTTTAATCTATCGAAGAAAGTATCTGCACCATAGTAAATTTTCTTTGCAGTATTTTATAATACCAAGAATCTTTTTGTGAATTACTTGAAATATATTTATTCCATTAAATTTTATCTAATATTTAATTGCTCCACATTATTTGAGGGGAGGGGGCATAATATAATACTGAGAAATACCTTTCGTTTTTGGGGTCAGTAGCTAGCATAATGCAAAATCTCTTTGAATCAACTCCTGATATTCATGACTATCATGAGTCATTTTTTACCTCTTTTTTTTTTTTTTGATGTCTTTAGTGATTGAAGACAGTTTTTTGTTATCAAGGCAGTTTTATGAAACAGCCAATCTCTCATCAGGGACTGATCTAAGTCTTCATTGTTTAATCTGTTGATGTATTATGTGATTCAAAATCCTAACTGTGATGGATATTGATTGCTTGATAGATATTCTGTTTGAGCTTTGATCTATATAATTTATTTATCATGTTGAAGTATTTCGTCAAATAATTGCAGATTTTTTTTATACAGTTTGGAATTAAATATTTTTAAATATCAATATTTTGGCTAGTCTCATAGTAAGTAATCCATATCATACCAACTATAAAGATATTCTCTTGAAACAAGAATCTGGTGTTACAATCAAATATCTAAATATCAATCTGGTCATTCTTTTAAAATGCAGAATCACTAACAACATAAAAATATGAAAAAACAGATAAGCATTATTCGGATACATTTTTCTTGCCCTCAAGGAGTTGATAGGAGAGACATTTTTAGCCTGTAAGTTATCCTCAAGAACATGCTGGTAGATTATCCTAAAACATTATATTATGTGATCATATTCCATGTGACTTTAAATTTTATGAGAGTTTATAAGAGGAATTTGGAAAGTGTTAGGATTAGGAAAAAGTCTGTTTTAAAGATTGTGATCTTTTTGCTTTTAAAGAAGATAGAATTTGAAAAGAACAAAGGTCTTTTGAAAGGCAATTTAATAAAAGTTATCAAATCTACTTCTATTCAGAAGTTTACCCAACAGTTGAGATGATATTCATAGCCATTGCTTTAAGTTGTAACCATGGAAAGATTGAGAATAATCCACACCTCTTAACTTGTAAACATTTACATTATGAGAAGATTAAGAAACATGGCCATCCATTCAACTTCTAACTTCCTATGTTCTATCTTTTGGTATTTCATTAAAAAAAAACTGAATGAATTCCAAGGTTAATAATAGGTTCAACTGGCACTATTTATAATAACTTATAAAAAATATATAAAGTTAATACTATCAAGTTGGAAAAGGGACTTGATCACTTTTATTCAGCTTAGCTAAGTACATGTGTTTTCCACGGGCACCACTAGATTATTTTAAACCTAGATAAATATCTGTCCATAGTGTACTGAGTTCAAACCCATTCAGTACATTTTTACCACACATGGCTTAGATGACTAACAAACAACAAAAAAATGACAGTCTTATATTTTATCCATGTCAATAAAATTATAAGATCCCAATACCATAAAATTTATATATCCAACACTCTTATAGATATTACTAGCTCAGTTAATGTATATTGACGTACAGATGCAAGTATACTCTTACTAATGGCTTCCAAACACATATTAAAGACCATTACTTAGTTATGTGGCAATTAAACTTAGTTACTTAATTTAATTATTTATCATAATATAATGATGATAATGATGATGATGATCCCATCCACAGCTTTTATAATGAACTCAAAACAACAAATCTATCTTTATAAGCATATAAGGTACTTTCATAAAATCACCTTATGTTAAACTGGGGTTTAATTATAATACTAGCATTTATATACGTTTATGGTTATATTTACTTCAAATACTATTATAGGTAAAATTCTTGCTCAATTATCAACATTGACCAGTGATGATGAATGATCATCACGAATCTCACCACATGATATTCAACTTTTTATAGACCCCTATTTACTAAACATTAATTATTTTAAGATTAGATTTAATGATTATTATTTATTCAGTGATGATGGTGATCATACTGGGCACAACATAATTTTAGTTTTTTATTATTAACCTCTAATTGTTAAAAAATTTGGTTATATGTCAAGCGTAATCCTTAAACATCCTTATATGCAAATCAATATCCCACACTTAACATTTACGAGTGATGATGATCAATTAAAAATGATAGAATCAAGAGAAGAAAAATATAACAATATTAACAATAATAACTCGGAAACCAAATATGATATAATTATATTTATTAACACTCTTCCTTTTTTTTATGAATCAAATTTACTAATTATACAATTGACTTTATTAAATATATAATTAAACAAAATATCTTAATACTATATGTGTAATCAACAAATTTTATATATCTGCTCTTGAATTTGCCATATTTAAATTAACTATGCCTAACCTATTTTTGACGGATGGGAATAAGCAGTCACACACGCACACACCCTGTGATATGTCAACATATATATTTAAAATGTGTACCTCTATATTATGGATCAATACATAAATCACATATATAAAAAAAATATTGCAACATTAAGTAAAAAAAATATATATCAAATTTAATATATGCAAAAATAAATAATAATAAAAAAACATTATAAAGCATATATTTATAGGTTGCCTAATTATCACAATTAATAAAGAACAATAACAAAAAAAACATTTAGTACCACAATATATATAATAAAAAAAAAATCAAAAATAATGAAAAACTAAGTTTAATGAATTTAAACTGTGTATGTGTAATGCTTTGTAGTATTGAGAATAACACAATCAATAAGTAAATTCTTAATGTTTCTGTATCAAAAGAAAAAAAATGCTTGACTGTGGAAATTAAAATTTACTTTTAATAATTAAATAAAAATTTGTTAATTAAATTTTAAATTTATCCGATCCATTTTTAGTTCTTATTAATGTCCCAGGTTTAAATATCAGACTGTTCTCCCAATTTATAGCTTCCACTGTTTGGTTTGCTTGTTCCTGCCATTTTAAAAAGAGTTATTGCAGACACTTTTAGATAAATGTGAAGAAAACTTTTAAAAAAATTGATTTATAAATTAATCAAGTTGGTTGCATTGCTTTATAGATTTTTCTTCTCTTCTTTCCTCTTCTCCCTCCATTCAAATAGGCCAGGAGACAAAAAAGAAGCCTCTCAAATAGCATCTGTGGTTGGATTTGAATTCAGCCATTCTTTGGTTATTATAGACTCCAATATGAGTCCACAGATAGCTTGGTGAATTAACCCATAGATGTCAGGTCTCAAAGAACAGAAAATGGCAAAAAATTAGCACAACATCCCGATTGTTTCACAAACAGCCAAAATATATATAAGTACCATTATATATTATATTAACAACTTTTTTCAAAGGATTCCATTTAAATCCATATCTTTAGACTAATTTTGCTGTGAATTACTTATATATGCACACATCTTTTATGCTGATTTTAAAAGAAAAAGTCTTACATTTTCTCTTTCTTTAATTTTTTTCAAGAAAAAAAAAAGTTCATTCCAAGATTATAAGAATCAGATGAAAAACTGCTGCTGACTGCCTCTCTCTACAACTGCTTATTAATTTATCATCTATAAACTATATAATAATAATAATAATAATAATACATGCACACATAAATCTCTATATAAAAGAATTTTTTTTAAATTAAAGAATATATGTGTGTGGGAATGAGAACATATATGTACAGTATATATAAGCGCTTTAACATGCTGAAGAAGAAGCTGTCAGTAGTAACAAAAACAAATTAATATTAATCTAGATCTAGTACTTTCGAGGTTTTCCCTCATATTCATGGCCAAAATAGATTATAAACCATTGCTGTAATATTACTAAATAATAATGTATGCATATGTAAATTAATTTGTCCATTTTCTTGAAATAGCAAAACACATGTCACGTCTATTGATCGCATTGTTATCATTGATAATAAAATACGCCTCCTTGATCTTTCTTTTACAATTGTTGGCTTCAGAGCATACTATTTTGGGATTGCAGGGTTTGAACACATGACCGGCCTGCTTTTCATGTTCGAAAAATATTGAGAAGTTATCATTATTCTTTTTCACTCTTCTGTAATAAAAAAATATGTAAATTTTTTACATTTTATTATAATTCTTTTTATTAAAACTTATGAAGATCAGTGAGACTCAAAACAGCAGACATCAGATTCTTGAAGCTGATTTCTAGCTAATTGGTTCTCTTGTAGAAGTCACTGATTTGCACTATATTCCTCTCTCTTTGATTTTTATCCTGCTGTTCATGTTAATGATTTAAAAAATTGATAACCCTAAGATTTTAAACCAAAGTCAACTTGTCTATATAGTTACATCAGCTTTAATCTAATACCAATATATCACTTTATTATCAGCACACATTATATTGATAAGAATATTTCTATTCTAGCATCAACTATTGTTAGATTGAGTTGTCAGTAATTACCATTACCAGAAGAGTTTCAGACTTTTATCCATATCATTGGTGCCAGCATTTATTCTACCTTTGAATTCCATAACTTCACTGAGAAAGATATGTTAGAAATTCATATGATGATATGGATTAATTGGATTGTCATTTAATAACAGCATATTATGCTATCTTACAATAGATGGAACTAGAACAGATGGGAGGGGGTGCTTTAGGTTAGTGAGATAAGTGTCCAATAAGATAAATCACTTTCTCTAGATGAATATGATGCAAATTTATTGTCACCTATCAAAAAAAAATATCCAGACTAACACTGCTATCTAAGGGCATGGATTTCCTCAACAATTTTCAAATTTCATTTGAAATAGTATAACTGAAGACACCATTGTCTCATTAAAATAGAATCGAACTCATAGAATGCTTCATATTAATAACTGTTATTACCAATCTTTCTAATTTCATCTTATGAATTCTCATGCTGCTGAACTATTTTTACTCACCTATACATCATTTCTAACTGGCAGTAATTATCTATCTTTGAACTTTAAGCACTTAAGTATAATCGAATATCTACATATCAGCATATTACATTTTATGTAAATAATTTAACAGATTTTAGTGCATTTTTTCTTGATAATTTTGTCTTAGCAACAGTTTTTAAAAAAATGTTTTTATTTCTTCATGTCTTGTCAATGGCGTATATCTAAATATAACATTTATTCGGTGAATAAACTAGTATTATTGCATAAATGATAAGTGAGATTAAGATTTGTTTAAAATAATCCTATTAATAGATATATGCTTGTTATATTTCCGTACATCTTATTTATTTTACTGTTTTCTCAGACCTTTCTTTTCACTCAACTCCCAAATATGTATTGTAAGCATGAGTAATTGATGGATTCTAGATGGTATGTTATTATAAAAGATGTGTAAGTAAAGAATTTAGAATATATACATAATAATGTCAAGATTTAATTTTTTTCACTCAATTTTCAAACCATCTACCATAAACATGAGTAGTAAATGGATAATATATTATTATAAGGAGTTAAAGATAGTAGCTACATGTGTATAAAAGTCGTGATATTTTGTTGCTATACATCTAATGTATTAAATTTAGAGAGAGTATATACAAAACTGAGCATAACAGATCAAAAGAAGTAGCAAGAAATTGTTTTGGGATTTGGTTAGTATTGCTATCTACTATTCAGTGATAGACTGTAACTTAAATAAAACAAATTATAACTTTTTTCAAATATGATAAATATACATATAACATAATATATACATGTCGTGTAATAGTTAGCTGACTTACTTATTATAATCACAACTAAAGTTAGAATTCTGGAAAAACTTGGAAAGTTTTAGGTAGTCAGGATTTTCTCACAAACAGTCCAGGATAACCATTCAGTGATTGATTGGCAAATGAGTATTTACATATTATTCATAAAAGAGTGAATTGAGAAACAAAATTATTCAATGCAGCAATTGACTGCTGACTATTGTTTTCTATTTTAGATTTTTTTGTGAATCTGCAGAGATTTTTCTCCTGCAATAAGTCATTTAAAGGTGTTTATTTGGCTGAGGTCACAATCTTGTACACATTTTCATCATTTATTCAATATTTATTAATAGAAAATTATTTGCTTTGATTTACAAGTATCAAATTTTCTGCACTCACAATTTTGACATTAACTACTTCAGATAAGTACATTAAAGATTATTAGTAATCATTATTAAACTAGAGATTATCCTTGAACCTGATATAAACTTTAAATCTTATTTAATGATTACTATAATTGTTTTTAATAAGAATAACACATGGAATAATTCAATTTCATCTCTATTTCATGGTTAATATTTTTTTTAAATATATTTAAACACCACACCATCAAACAGACTCGAATCATATGAATAAAAAGATCTGAAAAAAGTCAAATGGCTCTCAAGATATATTTCATGCTGTGCCAGCACTTTTCATTTTATCCAAGTCACAATCTCTAACACATATCTTCATCATTTATTCATCAATACTAAATTATTACACTTTAATTCATAATTGTTAACATTTCTGGACTCATACCTTGAACACCATGCATTTCAGATAAATGTATTAGTGATTATACTTGTGGAAGTTGCTGCATGCTTTTTTGTGAACATACAGGGAAACATTTAGATAAAAAGGCTAAAAAACATAATGATATTAATAGAAGAGATGATAGATCTGCCTTTTATATTCATTATTTAAAATATGGACATAAAATAGACTGTGTTAAAAATGTAAGGCCTTTAAATTATATTAAAGAAATTAATAGAAGAAAGATATATGAAACCACTTACATTAATTATAACAAAAATAATTATGTGAACATAAATAAAATATCAATTGGTTAATGATAAATGATTGGAAGGTTATGTAATATACATTTACACAGGGTTTTTTTTATATGTCTTAAAAATATTGTATGGTTTTAATAGATTATAGTGAATTTTATAAAAAAAAAAAAAAGATATCACTATGCATGCAATGTATACTATAATTGTAAATTAGTTAAAGCGTATTTAAAAGAGCAAAAATTAATATTTGCCGAAAAGAGCTTTTTTATGTACGATTATTATTATATTAAAAATAATTCAATAAAAAATTATTTAATAAGACAACTTTTATAATAATATTATGTTTAATCAACCTCACCAACCCAGATTTCGCTCCGATATTGGAGCCTTATCAAGATATAAATATATTTAAAGTTATATTTTAATAAACCTCACCAACCCGGATTTTGCTCCGATATTGGAGCCTTATCAAGATGTAAATATAACTTTAAATATATTTACATCTTGATAAGGCTCCAATATCGGAGCAAAATCCGGGTTGGTGAGGTTTATTAAACATAATATTATTATAAAAGTTGTCTTATTAAATAATTTTTTATTGAATTATTTTTAATATATTACGTTGCAAAGACAATATTATGAACAAGTTTTGATTTAAAATTTGATCATTTTTTGATATATGATTATTATTATATATGTTATTGCTATTATAAAGATATTTTATATTATTTCATTGATATATTTAAATATATGTAAAAGCAGCATAATGGATTAAACTTTTTTTCCATTTTTGATGATAATGATTATTACTAATCAATTAATAATTTATTAAAGTAGGGATTATTCCTAATCTAGATCCATACTCTAAACCTCACAGTATGTATTTTTTAATTAAACGTAAATACATGGAATAACTCAATTTCACTTCTTTCCATGTGTAATATCTTTTTATTTTTTAGATATATCTAAAACTTCTACTCCATCATACTATCTTGAAATATGAAAATGAAAAAGAGAAATGACCACTAAGATGCATTTTATACCAAACCGGCATTCTTTACTTAGCCTAAATAACAATCTCTCACACACATTCATAATTTGATCAGAATTTATTAATAGCAAATTATTGCACTTTAATTTACAATTGTCAAACTATTTGTACTCACAACTTTGACACAAACCAATTCAGATAAATATGTTAATGATTATTATCATCATGTATTAAACTAGATATAATCCCTAGCCCAAATATAAACTTTAAATCTCAATTGTAAATTAAAACATGGAATAACCCAACCTCATCTCTCCTTTTCCATATCTAATATTTTTTTAAAATGTATTTAAACTTCCATTCCATCACAATGTTAAAATGTGAAAAAAGAATCTGAAATGCATAAATGATTCCTAAAATGCTTTTTCTGCTAAGTCAGCTATCTTCATATCTAACTCTTCGTAAGAGAAATCTCTAGGTTTTTATAGTACTACATAAATAGGAATTGGTACATTTTTGACCAATCAAAATGTAATGTTATTATCTTGGTTTTATTTTTTTATATTCTGTTTATGAAGAAGTACTTTTCTGTATGTTGGATACATAGTGTCCATCCAACTAGATTCTCGATATTAAACTCACTAATAAATTTGAGCCATCTATGTTAATTTAAGTCAAATTCTTCCTAAAATCCGATTGTGAAAACTGCCATTTTTTAATATTAAAGCAGGTTCTGGATCTGTTAAAGGAAAGATTGTGTATACCAGCTACTTTCTGGCTGAAAATTAAGGTTTAAAAAGATGTCAACTATGTTACCTTCTTTGATTGGTCGATAATGTGGAGTAATAAAATTGAATATGTTGTTCCAGCGGTGATTTCATGAATAAATAATTCCACAAACTCAGTTATATTTCAAACGTTTGATATTTTAATATGGAATAACATGAATGATAGATATATAATACTAAGTATAAGTCATGAAGGTATTATCGAAGTTTAATAGCTAAATAAATATTATACTTGTTCTCTATTATTATAAATGCGCTGAAAAACTTGAAATCATTAGATCGGAAGTTGAGCTCCGATAATGCGCTATTGCTTTAAATATTATTAATGTCCACGCACTCACACTTCAGTAAGAGTTCACAAAACATAAGCATTGGTGGCCTAACAGTTAGCGTAGTTGCCTTCCAAGCAGTTGGCCTGGGTTCGCTTCCTGGTCAACGCTTTGACATATAAAAAAAAAAAATTTAAGTGAATCATTTAAGTTTAGTCTGCATTTCTATGAATACACCAACTTTCACTTACCCTGCTAAATCAGATGAGTCTATTGTGTGCCTGATATTATAATCAAATTTTGGATTGTACAAATCTATTTAACCTACTGCAGGAGACAGTGTTCCATTTTTAACCACCCACGATTAGACAAACACGACTTATAAATGTAAATCTATTATTATAAAGCACTGAAAATCTTGAGGTCATTAGATAAGTTAAATAGATTTGTACAATTCAACATTTGATTATAATATCAGGCACACAATAGACTCAAGCCCTGATTTAGCATGGTCAGTGAAAGTTGGTGTATTTATAGAAATGCACTCTAAACTTAAGTGATTCACTTAAGTTTTTTAAACTCTTACTGACGTGTGAGTGCGCGGAGATTTATAATATTCAAAGTAATAGCGCATTATTGGAGTTCGACTTCCGATCTAATGAGATACTTGTTCTATAAATTGAATACTAAGATCACATTTACCGAGTTCACCCGTTGATTCACAAAAATTATGATATCAACCGCTGTGGCGTTTAAGATTTACCTTATTATTTATATCTACTTTCTCATCTTGAGGCAGCTAACTCTCATCTCTTGTTTTCATTTGCTGGTGATGATTTCACGGCTGTTTCTGCTGAAGTTATATGGAAACTAGATCAAGATATTTACAATTGCAAAGGCAAGCTAAAAAGCTTAAGTTAAAACACGTTCAATTTTTTATTGCCAAAAATGATAAACGTTTTCTTTAAACATTAAAATAATATTTTCCTAAAATTTTTGAGTTCTAATTGTTTTTCGTTTAACATTTATCATCCTTCTTAAGTCCTTTAAAGCGTCAAAGTCTTCTTTCAATTAATAACGATTATTTATTTATAGCAAACTTATTGCATAATAATCATAGTTTATAATTAGCAAACGAGAATTTTATCGATTAAAAGCAGTTTTTTTAAGAGTTATTTATTGCTAATGTTTTATTTTATGAACTTGCATTAACAATTCTCATCCCGTTTTATTCGAAAACGTCGATTGTCGTTTTGCATCCAGTTTAATTATAAGTCTGTTCACCATAATAACCATATAATTGCGGATTCTGTTTTTTTATTGTATCTGAGCACTTTAATATTGCCTCTAAACTCAAGTTAAATCTAAACTGGAGTTTTATTAGATCAAGTAAATTGAACTTATCTATGCAAAAGGACGGGCTGATCCTTAGATTTGTTTTCACATCATCAGAGATGAAAAATCATTGGATCGATATCATATTCTCTATTCTCATAAAACTTCAGTCTTCACACTTATTTTATTCATCAGTAAAAGTAATTAATAAATTGATTTGTTTTGTTTTTTTTTTTCAATAAAAAAGCAACGAACAATTTTGTAATACTATCATCTTTGAAATTAAACATTTTCTATTACTTAATTCGATAAATACAAATATAATTGTATATACAATATACTTGTTTTTAAAATATTAAATATACTGTAATTGTTTTAACTTAATGCGCTCACTGTTACATTATACGCATATATAAATTATTTAGTTTTCCAAGATTTACATGGAAACCGGGGTATTACTCGTATACTAATCGAACATTTGGAAATAAAAAAAATATCTAATAGATAATTTTATTTCCAAACGCACATAAATGTAAAGCCAATCATTAAATTAAAAAAAAATAAATGATTGACTTTGCATAGTTAAGTTTTTTTGATTCTTAAAAGCAATAAATCTTTTGGCTGACATAATAAATCATTTGTTTATGGGAGCCTCGAGTCTTTAAGCTTTGTTTCAGTTTTGCAAACTTTATGCTACGTGGAGGCGCCACATGCTTTTCGCTTAAAAGGCTAAAAATTATGTAATCTTAAAATTAAAAGTTATTTTCAGAATCTTCAGACAAAAAATTAATGTTTTTGATATTATATGTAAGTTTCTATTTCAATAATTTTTCTTTCTCATTTAAAAAATATGATAATTATTTTTCTAAGTATGTGGGATTTTTATTAATATTCCTAATGTAACGGATGAATTACGTTTCGTAGAAAATCTGTTTTCACTTACCAATTAATAATTAAAATAGGCATATATTAAATATTTTTGTTTACTTTATTGCAGTGTATTATTTAACGTTTTAGAAATTTCAAATACATTTGTTTTTTTAGTACCTCGAAAAATTAAAATGAAAATGTTTCACGCGAAGGCTTTTAAAATATCGTTCCCTTCTGTGTTGTTTAAGTTTACGGTTTAATATCTCTATATCCGAGTGACAAAGGATTGCGAACTATATATTCCGATGATGAATTTTATTTAATTATATTGGTGCCTGAGTATTTTGCAATTAATTGTATTTTCTTGTACATAACAATTTACAAAATTAATTAGAATAAAAATCACCAAATGTGAATCGTTTACATTGGAAAAATAGATAATACAATAATCTTTAACTATCTTTTTCAAATATAAATGGAAAATATAGCTACAAGTCATTTTAGAAAATATTGTTTAATTATTATGCTAAAATTTTAAATATTTTTAGCCTTTTTTTTTTTTTTAAATTAAAGAGTTTCCATTTCAGGCTTGTAATCTCTCTGCTTGCTTTTCCAAATTTTATATAAATTTCTTTAGAGACTTGGTTTTTTTCAATTAATATAGATGCCAAACCACTTAAGTCTTTTGCAGTATTATTAAGCATACATGAATTGTATAATTTTTAGCCATTAGTACAAGCTTTTTTATACCTGCACTCCAATATATAATGTATAACTCCCATTAAGCCTTTTGCAATATTGTTAAGCATACATGAATTGTATAATTTTCAGTGTTATAACTGCTCAATACAGGAGCACTAACATCAGCCAGCTGTATAGGCATTAATATTTATTTAGAAATAAATACACAAATCAAAACTTAAATTTAACAACTAGAATTTATTTACTCTATATATGTATAATAGATTAGTAAATGTATTAATATTTTACTAGCTTGCTAGCTGGTTAACACTAATATTCTTGCAGATAAAGTTGAGATCTTGCATTCTTTGATTGCTATACTCAATTGCACACTTTACTGTGCTAATCTCTGCATGCACAGTTCTTCACTTTAGTGCACAGGCAAATGTCACCCTTCTACACTCAATATTACAACCAGACACATAGCTGGTTCTGAAGTTTTTAATTGGCATCCATAATTAGTCCCATTTGCATACTTTGTAAATTAGATACTTTTGATTAATTCAACATCTTCACATATCTTAATGTTTTGCATATCTACATTTTTTAGAGTGCATTTATTTACTTTTTGAACAATTTGTATGTGCACACATAGACCCTTAATTGTCAATTATATGATCACACATTTTTTAGTCAGACATATTTGAGTAGTAACTGCATAGTTTTTGAAAATATGAACTATTGCTATAAGTTTTGGTTTTATTATGCATCAGTTAATTCTTTAAATACATGTGTTAATAACATGTGCAGTAGATATTTTTGTAGTATTATTAGTTTGTGTCAGTTTAACATTGGCTTGTCAGTGACATTATGCTTATTCATAAAATTTTTGCCGTAATTTATAAAAGTTTTCAAAAAATAATAAAAAAAGACAAAAACAATGACAAGTTTGAAGAAAGATAGGAAAAGAGACATACATTTATCTTTCACACGATTATTGATGAGGGAGCTCAATATAGATTTTCATATAAAATGGAGTTACAATGAATAGATAAAAAACTATTATGTACAACTATAATATCTTGAATTGCATTCACTTTAGGATTATATAGTAAACCAATTATGGAATTGTATTGTTGTAAGTATTGGAATATTTTCAGAAAATTATGACATCATAGTATAAACTTAGTTTGAATTTTTGTTTCAATCCTATGATCCAACTTTCTATTCAAATAGCTTTTTTTCCTATTTTATTTAAAAGATTTGTAATATCTCCCTCAATCTCATTCATAATCCTAATAACATTCATGAAGCCATTGAAATCTTCATCATATCTGCAGCTATCAAGGTATTTCATTTTCTGTCGGCTTGCAACTGGATTTAAATCAGCTTCTTTATTTTATAGCAGTTTGCATAGAAGGTTGACTTTTAATAGATTGTACTATGCAGTAAGGGATATGACAAAGTTGAACTTAAAAATTGCTTCAGCACTGATCTTAGCGCCAAAAAATATTTCCAAATAAACTTTTAGGCTTATGTCTTCAAAGATCTTTTGTTAAGATAATATTTCAATGGTTTCAAAACATATCTGAATGTCCATCTGAAGATTTGTGTTGTTAGCTTTTTAATAGTATTTATATGTTGGATTATTTGTATCATCTAATCTTATTTATTATACTGCACTTCCAACGCACACTAGTGAAGCTATATTTTAATTATGTTTTATTCTGGCTTAGCGCTTTCAGGGCATATTTGCTCCCATATTCATAGCCATGTTGTTCTCAATTTTGTGTTATCGTTAGTGTATGCAAATATATGCAAATTAATCAACCAGTCCAAGTCTTCAGAAAAATTTAAACTTTCAAATACCTTCAAATAAATATTACTACTAACAATTGAATGTATTTGAAAAGTTTAAATAAATTTTGAATTTTTATAAGATGATGGGAAATAGTTCAATATATAATTACTAATATCTGAGTGTCCTCTTTCATTCACTCAGTGTTTTAACAATAATGGATAAATCTGATGCATTTTAATTAGAATTGCCCATTCTGAAATTGGTGCATAGAAAATTTGTTGAACAAAACTGGAGTTACTCTCAGGCAACACTTAGCATCATCATTGGCAACCAAATTATAAGAATACATTACAAAAGCTTAAAAGATGTGGATTTATTCCCAGATTGCATGATTAATTGGGATTACAGAATAAAAATTATATGATCAGCATGCAATACAATAACTTTGTTTTTTTTTTTATTATTTCTTTTATCATAAGATTGGCTATGTAGATTCTCATTCTATAATCTTATTTGCACACTGTATCTGAGAATACTTTCCATCATAAAGCTATCTCATGTTTCCATTAGTGAAACAAATTTCAAGAAATGTTATTGTAGACATATCTTAGTTTCAATATGTTAATGAAACATATAGTTACAGCTTTTTGTTCAATAAAATCATCAGGTGTACAATTCAGAGTAATTGAATAGTCTTTAAATTTGCAAGTTCTAAAATCTTCTACTTTACAGCACCTGCTAGTGATTTTGTAAAATCATTGTTGTCTTTTCCTGCATAGAGAACTACTACTCTACATTAGCATTTTGTATTGCAAAATTTCAAACTTTGAACAAAGCAATCCTAAATTTCAAGATTTTCCATTAATATACTTCTTTTTCTTAATTTTCTATTCATTATTGCCAATGTTTTTTTTTTGTCTAGATATGATAAGTTTTCTAAAACATCATTATTTTTTTATGTGAAGATGAAATAGCTTCAATAATTTTTTAGTCTATTTAGTTTTTTCTAAAAATGGTGAATCAATTTTATTTTTTCACTGACAATTTGTAGTGAAAAAAAAATATTTTGAGAATTTCCTTATAATCATTGATGACACATTTCTTTATTTTTGGCTAGTCTTCTTTTGCAGAGTATATCAGAAAAAATTGTTCTTATCACTGTAATCCAAGTGAAAAGCAAGATCAATGATATTTACAGCCTGGGAAGTGTTCTCATATTTCTTCAGTTTCTGTTTTTATATGTATATTTCATGAAATATCAAGTTTATGAAACATCTATCTATCATTTGTAATAAGAGCAACATATTCGGGTTCTTCCTTCTATAATTTGTAGTAGAAGCATTATATCCAGGTTCTTTCATCTGTTTGTAATAGGAGCATCAAATCCAGGTTTTTCAATCTCACTTGTAAATAAGAGAACCACATAAAGGTTCTTTCATCTATCATTTGTAGTATAAGCACCATTTCCAGGTTTTTTGATCCTTATTTGTGATAAGAGCAGCACATCCATGTTTTTTCTTTCTCTTATTATAGTAGTATCACTTCATCTAGGCTCCTCCATCTATTATTTATAATAGAAGCACCACATCCAGGTTATTTCATTTATCATATGTAATAAAAACATTTCATCCAAATTCTGCCATCTTTCATTTATAATAGGAACACCACATATCAGGTTCTTTCATCTATCATTTGTAATTGTACATGTCATCTAGGATCTTCAATCTCATTTGTAGAAGGACCACTGTATTCATATTCTTCTGTCATTTTTAAGTATGATCACAATATTCAGGTTATTGCATTTGTCATTACTAAGTAGAAGTGTCATATCCAGATTTTTTCACTTTTCATTTGTAGTAGTAGCATCATCTCCATGTCATAAATTTATTATTTGTAATAAGAGCATCACTTCCAAGTTCTTCAATCTCACATTTGTAGTAGGAACACCACAACCAGATTCTTTATTATTTACAGTAGGAACACCACATCTAGATTCTTTGATTTGTAATAGGACTATTACATCCAGGTTCTTCCATTTATCTTTTATAAATAGGAATGTCCTATCTAGGTTATTCCATCTCTTATATGTAACCAAAACACCATATCCAGATTTTTATATCTGTCATTTGTGATAGGATCACCATTTCCAAATTCTTTCATTTATCATTTGTAATAGAAGTATCATATCCTAAGTGCTAATTTTCCCAAGATCATAGTCATATTTATATCCTTCAACTACTTTTTCATGTACAAAAATCATGAACAATCATTTTTTTGCACTGGTTCTTATTTCTATTTTTTGTTTATTCTTCCATTTTAAATGAATGCAGTCATAACTCTCTTTTAAGATTGTAAATATTGTAAAATGTTAAAACAGATCAAAGTAGTAAATACAGATGCTCCATCTCGGATAACAACAAATTAATATTTTTTTTAAATCTGCATATCTGAAATTTTTAAAACAAATTTAAGGAGCTGGGGTCATGTTTTTAATCAAAAACTTGTTACCACCATCATAGATTTCTTTACTAAAAAAAAAAGTGTTATGATATGAATTTCACTTATGTCCTATATGATGTCAAAATCTGCTACTAATATGATAAGTGTTTTTGTTACTTTATTTAATTCTTAGTTTATATGCTATAATATATATTTTGTCTTTTAAATAACATTCAATTGTTTTATGAGTTTGATCTTTCACACATTATTTTATTATTGAATTGCATTTTGTTTTTAAATACAAATTTGGTTCCATTGAAGATATAAAATATAACTTTGAAAGATGCTTTATCAAGAATTTATTTTCACATCTTTTTATATTTTAATAACTATAGTGCAACAGGGCAGGTATAATCAAACCCTGTTGCGATAATTAGACAAATACGTATTCGTATACTTAATGCATTATTAAAAATATATATATATCTTATTACTAACGTATTATTAAAAATATATATTACTTTACTAACAAAATTAATATTCACAGTTTGATGTACAATCAACGGTCATTTGCGTGGTTGTACAGAATTTATTTAGTTATTTAAATTAAAAAGAACTCATAGAAGAGGTATGGGGGTTATACACTTGCTCTGATTTTTTTCTCTCTTTTGCCAAACCCAGCTATACACATTGCTATGTATATGTTTGAGTGCATTTTTGAACAATTAAAAATGAAAAATTCACAAAATAAAAATAAAAAATATTTTGTTTGATAAACTTTTAAATATATACATATTAAGTCAACAAAAGAACTTTAAATATCAAGATGGAAGACTAATTTTGCAGAACAATGGAAGTAATTATTATAAAAATCGTGGAATGTCTAATACTAATTAAAGATTAATTGGAGAGAAATAGGTGTAAAAAGCTTTTGTGGGGCATTTTAACAAAGGCATACGGAATGTGAATGGAAATATAATTGAAAATGAATGAAAAGAAAGATAAATTTGATAATTAAAAAAAAAAAAGAAGAAAGAAGGATTAGTATAAGTTTGGAGGTAGAAGAAAGCGGACGGTCAACGTGATATAGATTTTGATAAAATATGGTCAGGCTGGGGTAGAGGCTTCAACGTGCGGAGGGTCCGAATCCTTTGCCCCCGAATGTGTAGCAGCTGCCGATAGCAGAGAAGGGACGTCAAGCCTGGAGAAATCGCCTCAATAAGCAACAATATTGAATCGCCAGAAGAGAAATAAATAAACAGACTTTAGCCATGGAATCCGAACTTAAAAAAAAAACAAAAAAACAAAGTTCGTTCACCGACAAAGGACCGGAGATTCCATTTTCACCAAGAGGATTTGATTAATTCCCTGGGGAAACCAGGTATTTTCTTTCTAATTACATCTATATATGTCACTATTAGTAAGCTTACTCCACGAATTTGAGAAAACTGTTTATTTGACACAATTGTGAACTTAAAATTTATTTTCTTTGCCCGGAGAGGTCAAACTATTTACTACGGAATTTATTAGTGTATAAATTAGTCCAATTTAAATCTTCGGTGCAAAATACATATAATAGCATATTTGTGTGTGTGGAAGTTTTGGCAAGGAGAGAAAGGAGCAAACAAAGAAAAAAAGAGAACTGATATGAATCTTTGATTTAAAAGAGATACTAATTTAACTTAAGTAAATGATATATTTTTTTTTATACATACGTAAATATCATAGCTAATAACTGTATATAAAATGAATGTTTTTTTTTTTGTTTTGTTTTTATGTTATGAGTTTTTTTTTTTAAATAAAAAAAAAAGAGAGAGTTAAATCTACTGTCGATAAATTTTACCACCAGCCCTGAGCAGAGCTAGTCCAGGGGCATTTCCATATTGGTATTCCAGTTCTCCCAGCATAATTCTTATAGAAATATGGGATTGGCGCTTGAAGTCATAAATTGATGCTCATAAATATGCTGGGGCAATAAAATGGAATAATTTAAGAATAGATATTCTTTTAAACTATTACGCATATACGTGTATCGTTATATATACATACACGCAATCGTACAAGACTACATATATGCGTAATATATATATGGAAAACGGCAAATCCCGTTATAATAGAGAAAGTTGATAATCTGTCTATGGCAATGTGTCCTATGCATTGTATTGTTATAATGTTATTTTAAGAGTATTTAAGTACATAGCCTAGATTTAAAATAAGGGTGAAATTTGAAATTTTTTTTAGGTACCTAAGAATTTGTAAGCAAACGTAGTATTTTTGTTTCATACTAAATGTCAATAATCAACACCAACACCTCCAATTATTAGTTGGTATCTATGTATTTATTAAGTAGAGGAACCAACCCAAAGAGTATTGTCTTTTTTACTATTGCAGACTGTGGGAGGAAAAATATAGAGGATTTGGATTCATGCCCTTATCATAAATCATTTAAGCAGTTTTATCATTCTACCTATATTATTGTTAGTGGTTCATTTATTTAACTAGCATTGCTAAAAACAGATTTTGCTATCAGAATTTTTTTGTATTTTATTATTATATAACTCTAAATATGAAATAGTAAAATTAATTATGTTAAAGGAGTGGACAACTATCATTGATAATGATCAAATTTTATTACTTGATAAATTATTTACTGCCCAGACAACTTGTCTGGGCAGAAAACTCAACATGAATACATAATGTTGCTCATGTGGATTTTTTTTGTTTGTTTTAGATTACAAGTAATTCATGTCCAAAGAACTCCAGTTTTAAAACAGCTCATATGTTATGGATCATGATTTTGTAATCTGAGTAAACTACTATCCACATTTGTCCACATTAGCCATGTTATTCCAAAAGTATTCCTCTTCATTCTACTCTAAAATAAATATATTCATTTCCAGATCCGTTTGTGACTTCTGCCTTTTTTCATGAGAAGTAGGACTTAAAATTGGAATTAATGCTATTATTCATCTAACAGTATTTCTTACTCTTTTATAATATTCAGATTAGTTACTTGTTATTGATAAATATCCTAAAGTTGTGAACTAAAGCCAACTTGCATATGAGTGACTTCTGATATTATTGTTGGTATTAGCCACATTATGTAAGTTTATTCTTTTGATTTGGAATCTTTCCCATAATGTATCATTAAGGACTTCCTAGTGTTGGTCATTGAGTTTCATCATAAAGCCATTTTTGTTTATCAAGTTGATAACAGAAAATGACTGCATATTACATAAAGATATCACAAAGAATATCATGTAACATCAGCATCTGTTCATTTCATTAAATTATAGTAAAATGGATAAAAATGATAATACAGTTGAAAAACTATTTAAATGCCCTATATGTAATTTTCAGTCTACTCAAAAAAATATTTTTAAATTACATAAAAGAAGTCATCTAGGAGAAAAGGTTTTCCAGTGTGGTTTTTGTAAGTATAAATCGTCTCAGAAAAGTCATTTAAAACTTCATGAAAGAACTCATACAGGCGAAAAACCTTTCCATTGTACTTTCTGTGATTATAGATCTGCTGTGAAAGGTTATATAAAAATACATGAAAGAATACATTTAGGAGAAAAGCCTTTCCAGTGTAGTTATTGTGATTATAAAGCAGCTGAAAAACGATCTGTAAAAGTACACGAAAGAACTCATTCAGGAGAAAAACCCTTTCAGTGTGTCTTATGTGATTACAAAGCTGCTGAAAAAAGTTATATAAAAATACATGAAGTTACTCATACAGGTGAAAAACCTTTCCATTGCAGCTTTTGCAATTACAGGGCTGCTGCATATAGTACTTTAAAAAGACATGAAAAAATTCATCTATCAGAAAATAAAAAGACTTTTCAATGTCATTTATGTGATTATAAGACTGCCATAAAAAGTTCTTTAAAAACACATCAAGTCACTCATACAGGAGACAAACCTTTCCAATGCAGCTTGTGCAATTACGAAGCTGCAGCAAACAGTAGTTTAAAAATACATGAAAGAACTCATTCAGAAGAAAAACCTTTTCAGTGCCACTTCTGTGATTACAAGGCTGCTGTAAAAAGTTATTTAAAAATTCATGAAAGTGCTCATACAGGGGAAAAACCTTTCCAATGTAGTTTCTGCAATTACAGGGCTGCTGCAAATAGTATTTTAAAAAGACATGAAAAAATTCATTCAGAAGAAAAACCGTTTCATTGCAATCTATGTGATTACAAGACTGCCTTTAAAAGTTCATTAAAAATACATGGAAGAACTCATGCTAGAGAAACTCCTTTCCACTCTATGTTATGTGATTACAAAACTGCTGCAAATGGTAATTTGAAATTGCATAAACGATCTCGTATAAAACAAAAACTTTTTCAACACTGCTTATTTGATAATATATCTGATGTTAAAACACATTTAAAATCTCTAGAGAGAAAGGCTATGAAAGAAAAATCTTTCCATTGCAATTTCTGTAATTATGAAGTGGTTGGGAAAAAAAATTTGAAAATGCATAAGCGTACTCATATAGGAGAAAAAAATTTCCATTGTATCTTATGCAATTATAATACTTCCTCTCAAAAAACTTTGACGAATCATAAAAATAATATACATTCTTTTCTGCAATTAGATATTATTAATGAAGAAATAAAATCTACTACATATAACTACCACATTGATACTGAAAATTTTAAATGTCATTTGTGTGATTACAAAAATACTGAAATTAATGTTTTGGAAAATCATGAAGCAAGTCATTTTACTGATTGTGATATTATTGAAATTCTTTTACATTTAACCTGAAAATATTTTTTAATAAAACATTTACATAAATTTGTAAAATTTTATGTATGTAGTTAGTGAAATTATTTTTAAAATTTTGTATCATTGCTGGCAAGATAATTTGCTCTATCATATTTCTGCTAAAAAACAAAAAAACAAAATCATTTTGAAATGTAAGTACATCATTACTCTTGTAAAAAAAAGTAAATACATTTACAGAGCATTGGAGCTTAAAAAGGCATTATAGACTATGAATTAAACAAAATTGATCAAAATGGATTTCATAATTTTTGAAAAGTACATTTAAAATAAAATGAGAAATTTTCTTTATGATATTATGTTAAAGTTTTGAATATCTTTTTCTGAACTTACTCCAGAGAATCTTTTGCTTAGTACAAGTTAAAATTATCCATGCTTATTTTTCAACAGAGAATTTTTTGCTTAGTGTCAATTAAAATTATCTATTTCTCTGTGTTGTGCTAAAGAAACAGTCATTCTAATTTACTTTGAAGTATATAATAATATATTGAAAATCATAATAGAAAAGACTTCCAAAACACTTGAAGTGCTAGGTATTTTAATCATATGGGATTCATTAAAGCTCATGACAGTTTTAGACAATGACAAACTATCACTGATGATTAAATGCCATCATTTGGTGATATGTATTCTTATTTAATTAATTTTAAATATCTACTTTTAGACAGAGATGTTAAAATGTACAAAATAAAGTCAAAAAGTAATTTCAGTTGTTAATCAACAAAAATACTTTCTATTTTGGAAAATAAAAATAAAACTAAACTATATGGTATTTTATTTATTTATAAAATTAACTTGTCGTAATGTTTAGCGAAAGTAAGTTAAACTTAGGTGCGCAATTAATTTTATATTAAGACTTATATGATAGTTGACCTAGTAATCAGAAGGTATCTGAATTTTAAAAAAATAGAAATTGAACTCAGCTTTATGACTACCTCTTTGCTGCTTGAATGGATTTCATGAACAGCCTAATCATAACAGGTTTATATATTCAAGAAGTAAAATAAAACAAGAATTTTGTATTTTGCAAAAATCAACATTTGAATTGTTTTAAAATAAGTTTTATGACACTTTTTTTTGGGGGGAGGGGTATTTCATACCACTGTAGTCTACATGTAAGTAATTTTATTTTTCCATTTTTTGAAATCTATGGTTAATTTTTTTCTACTTTTTTTTTGCAAATATATGTAATGAAAAATGCATAGGCTTTTCTGCTATGAATGTGAGGGCACAATAAACCTTTATATTATTACTCTGCCCAGCTTCTCTATTGCTGCATCTCAGTGCTTTTAACATAGATACAAATATATATTGTAAATAATGCTTACAATAAAAAAAAAAAATTATTTATTAGAATAATTGTTAATTCCTCATCTAAAAGAAAGCAACTGATTCCATGTAAAAACTGTATAGGTCTATTCTAAACGAATATGGTTATATTTATTAATGCAAATGTAATAATACTTTTTATAAATAATGTTTGTTCTTTTCCTAAAAGAAAGTAACTTACTGATAATGTATAGAAGCTCCATCTTTTGTAGTCTATGATACTTTTTTTTCCTAGTTTTTTTATGCAAATATTATACTTGTAAATAATTATTACAATTTTAAAAATCAAATGTAATTATTCAAATAATGAATCAGTCTATTCCTAAAAGATAGCAACCAATTGAGCCCAGGTAGAAGCTGTATTCATTATTTTAATTGAAAGTAATTTTCTTGAATTTTGCAATCTATGGTGTGTGTTTTTTATACAAATATTATAATATTTATTATTAACAATGCTATAATAAAAATATTTATTATAATAACAGATTGTTTTTTTCCTAAAAGAAACTAACTGATAGCATATAGAAGTTCAATTTTTTATGATCTATGATTATATTTTTTCTACTTTTTTTATATAAATATTATAATATTTATTGTAAATAATGCTTATAATTAAAAAAAATAAATTTGAAACCTTAATTATATTACAAAGCAACACTTTTCACATGAGCCGTATCAGATATCACTTTGAATCATTTATGTTATAAAACTACGTTGTAATCATTGTGGATTAAATATAAAAAAAAACTAAATATATGTATATTTAAATTCATAATTTTGCAGTGCACTTATAGTAGAGTCATGGATCATCTCACATTCAGTCATTTTCTTGATAGCTATGAAAGTATTGACTTACTGTATCGTTGAAGTGAGTTATTAAATTTATTTCAAATTATCCCAATGTGAAATAATGATGGAAATTCTCTTAAATAAGAGAATCGGCAAAGTGCTTTCCTTATATGATTAAATCAAAATAATTAAATACTAGTGAAAAAAAAGGTGTACTCTGAACAAAACATATGTGAATATGATGTCATTTTACTCTCTTTTTCATAACTGCATTATTTTCTTTTTATGTTGTTTTTGCTTAATATATATAATTTTTTAAATTACATCATATTGTATTTATGTGTGTGTTATAGCATAAATAGGTTTCAGTAATATAATACAGATTCTCGCTTCCACATGAAAGAACAAAATCATGAATATCATAATAGGGAGATCAATAATGAAGGAAATATGTTGTCATAAAATAACAAAATTTTAATTAGTTTATTTTTTAACTTGTTTTCTTTTTGTTAACATTTCTATAGAAATTGACTTTTTATGACATGACATAGGTAATGCAAAACTTTTCCAATATTCTTTCTTTTCAACTTCCACTTTTTAATAGATTTATATATGTGCTGCACCTACCAACAATTAAATATATATATCTAAAAGTATTTGCTTTAGTGATAATAGAGCCAGAATATGAAGCAAAAAAGAAAATTGGTCTCTTCAATTGTTTTTAACTCAACAGTTTGGCATTTGAATAACTCTGCAGCATTTAACCAGATTCATCTTATTAAATAAATAAATAAAATTGATAGAAATCAGATAATCTGATTTAGTTTTAATTAGAAAATGTAAATAGCAAAAAAATTACTGCAATTATTTGCAAAAAATTATTATAATTACCTTATAAAAAAATCATATTGATTCAGAAGCAGTTTTTAATTGTGTTTTATGTTTTGTCATTTAAATTTTTATTAACAATTGATAAATCCAATGCAGATAAAAAAAAAAAACCTTCACTAAGAGCTTTCATAATTTTTTCCATAGGAATTATCTAACTTGAATCCAATTTGATTTTTAAGGAGTCGTAATGAAAAAGTAGACATTATTTGCAAGCTAATCATATTGAAGTTTAGACAAGAATTGTTTAAATTAATGAATAATGCAGCATATCACAGTTTTAAGATATTTTATCAATTAGTTTGCATCATATTTTGCTTAGCACAATATAACAATTATGAGGAATTCTGGGAAAAGATGTTAGATAAATTGGATAATCTAAAATAAGAAGAGTTATATAAAATGAATATGAATTTTAAAAAATAGTTGGGAGCTATATAACCATAAAAATTTTATAGAATAGAAGGTGTGCAATAATATTAAATGTGTAATGATAGGAGGTTTATAGTTTTTGTAAATATTGAACACTTATTTTTGAAGTGTAGGATATCAAAAGATGATTCATATACAGATTGTATGAAGAATTAAAGAAATTTGAAGGTAAAATAAAGGAGAAATTGTATGATTTTTTTTGTTTGTCTTTATAAAGAACTTGGAAATATAAGGATAGATTAATGAAATTAACACTGATTTTATTAAAATTAGATAGGAGTGAATAAAAATAAACTAAGGTTGGGAAAATAATTGGCTATTAAGGAATAAGAAATAATACTAAATTGTCCAAGCACTTTACTACTGTTACACAATGCTTTATTTACCACTCTTTCTTACAGTTTACAGTTTCGATTGCCCCAGCAATCTTCTTCAGAACTTTACATCTCCTAACCTCAACTGTTACAATCAAATTTTCTTAAATTTGATTGTAACAGTTGAGGTTAGGAGATATAAAGTTCTGAAGAAGATTGCTGGGGCAATCGAAACTGTAAGAAAGAGTGGTAAATAAAGTATTGTGTAACAATAGTAAAGTGCTTGGACAATTTAGTATTATATGGCATACATTTTGCAATGCAATAAGAAAAAGTAGAATAAGAAATAAATGAGTTTGTTGTAGTGTATAAGGGCTTTAGAGGTAGGGAATGTGAAACTTCGTTTTTGAGCATATAGCAAAAGAAAAGAAACTTCTGCCTTTTTAGGAATAAGCATTTTACATCACATTGAGGTAAAAAATTAGGTAATCTTAATACTGTATTATAAATTACTTTAGTCTAAGAGAGAAAAAATAAATAAACATTTTCACTTTTTAAAAATACAGCAAATTCATACTATATTTACATTTTACTATTTAATGATAAAAAATATTTAATTTCAATGTATTCATTATAATTAATATCCAAATTATAAAGCAAAACTAGCATTTGACTGAAAAACTGTTTTTACTTAAACATTAAAGTAAAATTATTTATTTCAATTATATTTATTTTTCTAGATTACAAATCTATCAGTTTAATATAACTGGTTCAGCACACAGTACATACATTGGAGATCATTGGTCATCATGTGTGTCAGTTATTTTAGATAGAGATAACAACTGAAGGGAGCTTGAAAGTTTGGGTTCAAATCCCTTTTAATTTACTTCTGGCTTAAGTATATATATATATATATACTATATTTGTATTTAAATATAAGCTCTTATAAGTTTCATGCTCTACTAGGGAATGGTGCTAAAACCATTGAACATTATAATAATAGGGAATTACACTTAACTACTTTTCTGTAAACATTGTTAATTGTCTTGGTGTTCATTTTATTGCTTAGTTCTCATAGCATTTGATTGTTATCTTGCCAAATGACTTATTCTGTGAGAAATGTTATTTTTTTTTGTTCCATTACACTAATTTATATGGCAATATTAATTGCAATCATAAGTATAGGTTTTCATCCTGGAGATGTCTACTAAACTAATCTCATGGGGAAAATCTGTAAAAGCTATTGGACATGTGCAAAGAAATTTGTGTGTATACAATCTCAGTCCGAATAAGAGATTAGATGCTAATGGCCATCAAACCTCCTATTCAAATAGATGAAGAAATGTTTGCTGTCATTGGAAGTATAATAGCATTTTATAACAGGTGTTGTGCCCCTTCATTAGATGATAATACCCAGATAAACAACATAAGAAATCATGGAGCTGTAATAGATGGATGATGGGTATTTATTTAAGTCAAGAATCAGACTATTACTATGTAAAATGTCAAAGCAGAGACATTTTCTTCTCATTTTTGGAAAGGAATGAATATCCAGCTTAATGTACATAAAGGTGTGACCAGCTTACCCAAATTTAAATTTGAAAGGATTTATCATTAAACTATAAAACACTAGAAATTCTACATACACTCAAGGACGAAAACTTGTCTGGAGACCATAACTAAGATATTAGAAAAAATTAGAAATATATCTAAAGAACTTATCCAACTTTTATTATTTGTGGTGGAAAACTTCAAGAAATTTGACACATTTTCCTTGCATTTTTTGATGATGTTAGAAATGTTTATTATACTTCGAGTCATCATTTAATTTATTATGGATTAATTTTATTATTTTGCAATTCCATCCCCCCGCCCATTTGATTATTATATTTGCTGCATATCGTGATCATTTCATTTAATTTTATATTATTTTTATTGTTTTGTTAATTTTTATAAATAAATATAATCAGTACCTTTTTAAAATCTCAATTTCCTGTTGTTTTAACATTATCCATTGGTAGAACACATACTAAATTGTCAACAATTGTTGTGTATCTTAATGGTATAGAATATTGAAATTTTTTATATAACTTAAAATTTTGATGCTAAAATTAATTATAATGTAAAATTACTGATTGATGTTACCATTTGATCATAGTATTCTGTTGCAAAGCATTCTTGCCAATTTTTAGTCAAAGAATCTTAAAAGACTTTATCAGAAAATTACAACTTTGTGAGAGAACATATGGAAGTTATTTTATTCACTTGTATGTCCTTATATCATGTGATTTTAATCCTGAATCAAACTTGGCTTGGAATTGCAGGCCATTTATTTTTCTTGTGAATTTTAATTTATTAGTATAAAGTGTAATTTTTATTACTTTTTATATTCATCCATTGTGTTTATACTTTCAGTAAGTAGTTGAGATTTTTAAGCATCTGTACAAAAATCCTCATAATGTGTTTATTTTCATTAGATCTTACTGAAGCTCCAAAGTCTATTTCATACAAACTATTATACTTTAGTTTTTATCAATAGAAGTCAGCTATAGTCAAACAAAATATCACATTTGCTTTGATAAAAAGCTGTATTTAGCTGGGAATTAATGTGTTAGCACAAAAAAAAACCATTGTAACTACTTGTAAAAACAACTGAAAATATAATTTCTTTTTTTTACTTAAAAATGTTCTATCTTCATTGTTTATATATTTCTATGTACTTTGAGATGTGAGACATTTAATTATAGCATTATTATTATTATTATTATTATTATTATTATTATTATTATTATTATTATTATTATTATTATTATTATTATTATTATTATTATTACTATTATTATTATTATTATTATTTTTCATATTTGTAACATTTTAAAAAATTTAACACTTTTTTTATTAATTCTAAAGGTAAACATAATAAAAATATGTTATAAAATATTATTTTTATTTGAATAAATACACACTAACTAACATATGACTTTATGAGGTCACATTTTCAAAAAATAAATTTATAAAAAGAATGTATAAATCACAGAAGAAAAATAAATTCATTCGACTTGTAGGAATATATTATTTGAAGTTTTAAGATAGTTGTCTTAATAGTGATATGATAAACTAAAATGAAAATAATTAATGTAATCATATTCTTTAGTTGTTTCTAAATCAGGGCTGTCCATCTTGGATAGAATTTGAGAATTATATTCTGAACTACTGTGACAGTGAATCACTTCAAATCAGAGCAAATAATTATATAAGATTCAAATGTTTAAGATTGGTTTAATAATTTTATGACTTTCATATTTCTTTATCTCTAATTTGGATAGTGGAAAACATTGCAAATTATATATCCAGCTTTTAAACATCTTTTATATTATGTTCCAATGTCTTATTCATCAAAGATTATTACATATGATTGATATCAGTTCCTGTCATAACTATTCTAATTAATCAATTATATATGTACTGAGTTGTTAACTGAGCATAGATTGATCTTGATTAATTATAGAATAAGAACAATATAGTATATACAAAATATAACCATACACACCATATTAAGAAAGATGAATTACATATACTTTTGGTTACGGACTGGGTCTGTAATAAATATTTGAAATAACAAATATGTACATCAATAATGTTTTGTAAACCATATTCTGCAAAGTACTCGGATTCAAATGTTATCATTCAGAGACAGTTATAAAGAATTATGGAAAGTTATTCCAACAATTGTCATGAACTCATAAGTGATTAGGTCCTAAATATAATCTTGATAAGAATGTCTAATTTAGGGATTATAACAAGGATGTACAAAGATCAATAATGCAATGGAGGAAATTGCAAAGAAGAAACAAACTTATTCTTTCATAGTTATTGCTTTTCATATTACCACGAGAAATCTTGGATATGCTAGAGATTACTTGAATTTTATTTTTGTAAATTGAGTTAGTTATAAATTAATTATAATAGTATATAAAGGTATATTCTTGTTCTTGATTTTTTAACATCAGAACTTTAAAAGTTTTGTAACTAATTACATGCAAATTAAATATGTTTATTTAATCTTTTTTTTAAAATATTTGTCATTAATACATAGTACAAATATGAGAAATTGCAACTTGTTAAAAATTAGTAGTAATAAATGAATGTTTGTTTACATAGAATATTATTTCAATCACTATTGGATCATTGCAGATCCAATTTAATCCATTTTTACCAATTCAGAAAATTTATATTACTCTAGATCTTGTATAATCTTGGGATCAAATGTAGGATTTAAACTGTCTACTATCATTTTTTCCCTAGCAACATGACCACTCAGCTTCATTTTAGCTAACTTAATTTTTTTAGTGATTTAATGATATCTGTTTGTTTTCTCAGCCATGCATTTTGCTTTCCCTTCTTGTTTTTTTCCAAAATAGACATTTCTACATATTTTTTTATGTGGCCTGAAATCTCTATTGCTTGTCCAAAGCATTCATAAATTTTACTCATTAAATGTCCAATTATTAAATCAGTATGTAAGAATCGGTAAAACATGTTCACATTTTTTCTTTTAGCATTAATTATTTCTGTGGTTATATTTCATTGAACACATTGATTCTCATTTGATCATTGAAAATAAGCAATATTAGGCTCTGTTATTACTTGGACTAGTACATGTTCACATTTTTTCTTTTAGCATTAATTATTTCTGTGGTTATATTTCATTGAACACATTGATTCTCATTTGATCATTGAAGATAAGCAATATTAGGCTCTGTTATTACTTGGACTAGTGACTGCTTGAGTACTATTAAATGCTGTAGGTTGATTTGTTTTTCCCAGCATGATTTGGTGCAATGAAAGAGTGAAAGTCTGCACTTCAAGATCTATGGATCACAGCCCAGCTATCACTTTGAGTGTTTGAATTTGTTATGAACTACTGAGCAGTAAATCATTCAGTTATAATTTTTCCACAATCACTCTTTAAATTAAATTGTATGATTAATTTCATCCTTCAAGTTTTTATGTGTAATAATAATCTAACCAAAGTATTTGAAACTAACTCCTTCTACATTACATGATCACCATTTCATATATACAAATATTCTTGCATCCATTGATTACTAGGGCTTGCACTAGTTGGCACTACTGTATGGAGAGTTTGCTACTGTTTAACTTCTAATTCATTATTATCAATCTTTATTTTCTTTTTATGTGAAAAACAAATGAACATTATTTTAAACTTTTTAGCATTTATTTTTAACCCTATTTTATTACTTTTATCTGATATCTCTTGCAAGATTTCCTTAAGCTCTGAGCATTATTAACAACAACTATATCATCTTTAAAATTTAGCTAATTTAAATAATCTCCATGGTTTTTTCTTAGCCTATCATTTTAATCCACAAAGTACTTATAAAACAGTTTTAAAATGTTTTAGAAATGTAGAATCATAACACATTTCTCAATATTAATCATTTTAACATCGCCATATAAACTAAGGAGTACCATTTTATTTTGATAAATATTCTTCAGAACTTGATAATCCACAAATTTAAAGCATAATAGTGTAACAGTCAGAAAACGTGTGACTCGTAAACATAGTGGAGAATTCGACCACCATACAGAACAGCAGCACCATCGAGTAGCGAAGCCACCCGTGGTACTGAGTTCGAACATAGTTTATCGGTTCCACAATACAATCCACGAAACAACGCATCTGATGCGACATTAGTAAATATTTCCTTAGGCACGGTGGTCAGGGATATGCAAGAGATTCATGATTTTATTCTCGAGTTAGCCAATAATCAAACTAATATTAATTAAACATTCATATTTACATAATCGAGGAAATATTATATAGAATGGGTATCGAATAAATGAAACTTAACTGCAGACATATAGTTTAAAATTATTTATTAACACATTTAAAAAGCTCATTTACTAATAATATTTTATGGACTAACAGCTTCAGTAGCGGGATTTGCAACATGATTATATTTTAAAGAATACATTATTTATTTGTTTACAAAAGGAATTCATTTATTTGAGGGCGTAATCTAGCTACCTAAAATTCTCGAGTAAGTATTTCTAATGCATGCCTTGGGGAATTTATACCTTTGCAATGCAAGAGTCTAAAGTAAGATGTAAGAGTAGCGGCGGACACATATTTATTTAATTAAAATATTTATTTTATGACTAAGGGCAAACATTTATTTGAGAGTGAATTATGAAGATAATGCAGAGGCGGAGTGATATATAGAATAATAAAATTAAGTAAAGGAACACGTGGTACGCTTTAGAAAGGCGATATGGAATGGCAGTATATTGAAACTGCAATGCCACGAATGAGTTTATAAGACTGTCGGGCTGGTCTCTGCCTCGGCCCGACGAAGTAAGGTGTCACATAAGCATAACCAGGGACAAGCGGTACATGTCGCAATTTGCCGGCTGGCTGCATGACATTGTCAAATCCTAGGCAAGCACCCATTATGCCCGCTTGTGTAGGACGACTGGGGTTAATTTTAACCCTGAAGAATCCGGAAATTTCACGGCGGAATGGGTCATCGCGTCTCTAAAACGTAACACATGTATACTGTATAAACGATTATGATGAGATTTAAATAGATTTCTGACTCGGCTCTACATTATCAACATTTACTAAAGAACGTTGGCAACTCTCAAAGAAATGTAATTTGACGGAATTATTCATTAAGATTTAATATATACAAAACATATCTAAACTGGGAATGATTACAACTAATATGCCAGCCATTTGCGAAGTTGTAGACCCCTGCATTACAATAAATGAAGCATTGAATGCGTGTCGGTTTATATGAAAATTAAATTATTTATGAAAGTAATGTTAATGAAATCTGACACGCATTCACTATTTCAAGCGATCATAGATTTAAACTTTGAACATTGAGACAATTATTAACATGCAATAATTAAATAATAAATATAGATAAAATGTAGATTATAGAAATACGCACCCAAGAAAGATAGAGTGAGGTAAGCTAGATTATTAGAGACATTTACACATTACATTAATTATTCAATTTTAGTTATACAAATGATAGTTTTTACATTTTATAATTTAGATAAGTAATATGAAGAAGAGCTATAGCATGTTATTAGAGTACTCTAGAGTTTGAACACAGACAGGTACCTGTTTTATAAGAAGTTTTCTGATTCCATTAGTTTAGCAGCAAAAAGTTCACGAGTGGCAATTCTTTCTTGTATTTAGATATTTCATTTACTTTCACAGCAGCAGCAGCTTTCTCATTTATTTCAGGCAGCAGATCTTCATGGTGAATTTATGATGGGCAATGGAAAGTTCGGCATCCGATAGGCCATCTCCCGATGGAGAATAATCTAGGTGCTTTACTCGGTCATACCTTGGCAGGAACAAATTATTTTTATATTTTTGGAGACTCTCAGTGATCGAGAGCAAAGCTAAAGTTTAAGTGAATGTCTCCAGCAAGTCTAAGATGGCCTCTTTTCTTATCTTGATCTCTCACATTTTTGTTAAGATATTTTTAGGTTCTACTTAATCTGCCCTGAGGATAATCAATGCATTTTGTTGGTTTTTAATTAAAGAAAGCTGCCGTTCTATTGTTTACATTTTACATTTACTAATTACATTTTGGGGAATTTTTCTTTAATTAATCTATTATCTATCACTGACCGATGCTTTTAAATTTCAAAGACAAAAAGGAAACATAAGATTATTTTAACTTTTAATTAAATATTACATCAGATTTTTTTAGAATTATTATTAAACGAAATTTAAACAAAGCAATAAATACGAACTTTATAATCCAAAATAAATGATTAAAATTATACAAAATTATATAACTAAAAGAAATCTAAATTATATTATTTTATCCCTATTTATTGCCTTTAATTTGAGATCGAAATGTGTGCGTGTTTATGCTGAATTCTACATATATTTATACATTTTTAATATTGCTACACACACAATTCGATACCAAAAAGTTTAAATTTGGGCGGGATAGACCGGTCAGTGAGAGACGACAGAAAAAGGTGAAACTTAAGATTCGAATATGAATCTTACTGTTTCATTTCCCCGTACTTCCTGTGAACAATTAAGGAAGGACAAAGGAGGCAAGAAAGAAAAAAAAATTTACATTACATAATTTAAATACGAAAAAATTATTATTATTATTTTTTTTTTACAGATATATTGAAATATAGAAAGCAGAGATTACATGAAGCAACGAACAATTTATATACCCGGATCTAGAATTTATAGTTTAATTAAAATGGCCTAATTTGGCCGTGTCTGGTTAAAATCATAGTAATAATTAGTTAAACTGAATGCATATATATAAAAAATTCTTAGAATAGGATTAGTTAGTATAATATAAAAAATTTTTTTAAGAGTAATAGTAATTAAAACAATAATATATATATATAATAAAATTTCTATCTAAAACCCTATTTGACTAAAATACAATCCACTCAACCAAGTTCATTATATCAAGTTCATTTTAATATTTTCATATACGTTTAATCCGTCCTAAGAGTCTAATATGTTTACAACCCCGGGTCGGGTGGATAATACCTACATGGTTTGAGATTACGGGCATTGTATGTCCCTTTTATGGTATCTCCATCTTTTAATAAATATGCATTTGGGCCACATGTGCGATCAAATATAAAGGGGTCCGGTACAAAGGAAAGAACTTTTTATATATTCTTTTATCTCGGTTACTTTGTTGAGAGTTCCGTACCCAAACATAGTTCCCGACCTGGAAATGTTGCTTCTTCGATCTGCTCGTAATTTCCGTTCTGCCCTCTCTGTAAGGCGGCGGGGTACCTTGCATCTGTCAGTTTCAATATTGATTTCACGTTCATCCATGGGTAATGGCGTCTTGATCAGTAATGAGTCCGCTTTACCAAAATGCAAATGTGTTGGTGTTATGCCAGTGTCCATCTTCATCTCTTTTTTACTGCTTTCACTCAATGGTTCTTGTGGGCGTTCATCTATTGGAATAAGGTCTATTTGCTCATCTACTATCATAGGTTTGTCAAGTATTTCTAATTCCCTTTCCTTTTCCATATCTTTAATTTCTTCTTCCTTTTTACTAGCTAGGGATATTCCAAAATGTTCCTTTATGGCTTCTAACTCTCTCCACATAATGTCTTTAAATTCCTGATATTCTCTCACTCTTATCTTTTCTTCTTCTTGTCTCTGTTTTGATTCTTCATCTCTTCTTTTTCTCATTTCCTCCTCATACATTTTTTTCATTTCTTGCATAGTCTGTCTGAGTATTTCCTCAATGAACTTGAAATTAAAGTCCATTGATCCTCTGTATTGTTGCGGAGCTTCCCTTCGCTCGGGTGTCGACTCCAAAGCTTCAGATAAATCTTCTTGCTGTATATCAATATTTTCTGATTCCATTTTCTTAATATGATTTATTTATTTTATACCACTAGCATTTGACTACTCCCCACCGATATATTGGCCCTATAACACTTTTGCTGCCCTCACCTACTCTACATTGCCCTATCTCTATATTGCTGCGTTTAACATATATATTATAGCGAACTACTGGTAACGCGTATAATAAGCCACTGCTGTCTATGATATATATATTTGTACAAAATGTTTACTATTAATATATATAACAAGCTTCTGCTATGCTATATATATAATGGTGTTTTAATAAAAAAAATTCAATTCTACTTGCTTTCTCATTTAACGACTGATTACTTTTTTTTTTGACATATATATATCTAAAAAAATTCATTAGATCCGAGTATTTTCGTTCCTTCTTAACTTACACACACATCCCTGCTTTCCTTAAATTTGTTATTACGCCTTCTGTCCTTTCATTCATTCGACCCACATTATTTCACTCGATTTATTTTTTTCATTATTATTATCAAAACAAAATCGTATATATATAGAATAACTAGCTAACTCGAGTAATGAAAGCTAAAAGAAATTTATATGCATTATATTTTGCTCAGGGTATATATGGATTTTTTGTATCGAAAGCTCCACGTTGGAAAGCGCCAAACGCTAAAAAAACCCATATATACCCTGAGCAAAATATAACGCATATAAATTTCTTTTAGCGTTCGTTACTTGAGTTAGCTAATTACTCTATATATATACAATTTTGTTTTGATAAAAATAATGAAAAAAAAAATCGAGTGAAATAATGTGGGTCGAATGAATGAAAGGATAGAAGGCGTAATAACAAATTTAAGGAAAGCAGGGATGTGTGTGTAAGTTAAGAAGGAACGAAAATACTCGGATCTAATGAAATATTTTTTTTATATATATATGTAAAAAAAAAAAAAAAAGTAATCAGTCGTTAAATGAGAAAGCAAGTAGCATTGAATTTTTTTTATTAAAACACCGTTATATATATAGCATAGACAGCAGAAGCTTGTTATATATGTTAATAGCAAATATTTTGTTAAAGTACAAATATATATATATCATAGACAGCAGTGGCTTATTATACGCATTACCAGTAGTTCGCTATAATATATATGTTAAATATGTTAAACGCAGCAATATAGAGATAGGGCAATGTAGAGTAGGTGAGGGCAGGGAAAGAGTGTTATAGGGCCAATATACCGGTGGGGAGTAGTCAAATGCTAGTGGTATAAAATAAATAAATCATATTAAGAAAATGGAATCAGAAAATATTGATATACAGCAAGACGATTTATCTGAAGCTTTGGAGTCAACACCCGAGCGAAGGGAAGCTCTGCAACAATAGAGAGGATCAATGGACTTTAATTTCAAGTTCATTGAGGAAATACTCGGACAGAATATGCAAGAAATGAAGAAAATGTATGAGGAGGAAATGAGAAAAAGAAGAAATGAAGAATCAAAACAGAAACAAGAAGAAGAAAAGATAAGAGTGAGAGAATATCAGGAATTTAAAGACATTATGTGGAGAGAGTTAGAAGCCATAAAGGAACATTTTGGAATATCCCCAGCTAGTAAAAAGGAAGAAGAAATTAAAGATATGGAAAAGGAAAGGGAATTAGAAATACTTGACAAACCTATGATAGTAGATGAGCAAATAGACCTTATTCCAATAGATGAAAGCCCACAAGAACCGTTGAGTGAAAGCAGTAAAAAAGAGATGAAGATGGACACTGGAATAACACCAACATGTTTGCATTTTGGTAAAGCGGACTCATTACTGATCAAGACGCCATTACCCATGGATGAACGTGAAATCATTATTGAAACTGACAGACGCAAGGCACACCGCCGCCTTACAGAGAGGGCAGAAGGAAAAATACGAGCAGATCAGAGAAGCCAACATTTCCAGGTCGGGAACTATGTTTGAATACGGACCTCTCAACAAAGTAACCGAGATAAAAAAATATATAAAAAGTTCTTTCCTTTGTACCGGGGACCCTTTATAATTGATCGCACATGTGGCCCAAATGCATATTTATTAAAGGATGGAGATACCATAAAAGGGACATACAATGCCCGTAATCTCAAACCATGTAGGTATTATCCACTCGACCCGGGGTTGTAAACATATTAGACTCTTAGGACGGATTAAACGTATATGAAAATATTAAAATGAACTTGATATAATGAACTTGGTTGAATGGATTGTACTTTAGTCAAATAGGGTTTTAGATAGAAATTTTATTATATATATATATTATTGTTTTAATTACTATTACTCTTAAAATTTTTTTTTATATTATACTAACTAATCCTATTCTAAGAATTTTTTATATATATACATTCAGTTTAACTAATTATTACTATGATTTTAACCAGACATGGCCAAATTAGGCCATTTTAATTAAACTAAATTCTAGATCCGGGTATATAAATTGTTCGTTGCTTCATGTAATCTCTGCTTTCTATATTTCAATATATCTATAAAAATAATAATAATAATAATTTTTTCATATTTAAATTATGTAATGTAAAATTTTTTTTCTTTCTTGCCTCCTTTGTCTTTCCTTAATTGTTCACGGGAAGTACGAGGAAATGAAACAGTAAGATTCGTATTTGAATCTTAAGTTTCACCTTTTTCTGTCGTCTCTCACTGACCGATCTATTTCGCCCAAATTTATACTTTTTGGTATCGAATTGTGTGTGTAGCAATATTAAAAATGTATAAATATATGTAGAATTCAGCATAAACATGCACACATGTTGATCTCAAATTAAAGGCAATAAATAGGGATAAAATAATATAATTTAGATTTCTTTAGTTATATAATTTTGTATAATTTTAATCATTTATTTTGGATTATAAAGTTCGTATTTATTGCTTTGTTTAAATTTCGTTTTGTAATAATTCTAAAAAATCTGATGTAGTATTTAATTAAAAGTTAAAATAATCTTATGTTTCCTTTTTGTCTTTGAAATTTAAAAGCATCGGTCAGTGATAGATAATAGATTAATTAAAGAAAAATTCCCCAAAATGTAATTAGTAAATGTAAAATGTAAACAATAGAACGGCAGCTTTCTTTAATGAAAAAACCAACAAAATGCATTGATTATCTTCAGGGCAGATTAAGTAGAATTTAAAAATATCTTAACAAAAATGTGAGAGATCAAGATAAGAAAAGAGGCCATCTTAGACTTGCTGGAGACATTGACTTAAAAACTTTAGCTTTGCTCTCGATCACGGAGAGTCTCCAAAAATATAAAAATAATTTGTTCCTGCCAAGGTATGACCGAGTAAAGCACCTAGATTGTTCTCCATCGGGAGATGGCCTATCGGATGCCGAACTTTCCATTGCCCGTCATAAATTCACCATGAAGATCTGCTGCCTGAAATAAATGAGAAAGCTGCTGCTGCTGTGAAAGTAAATGAAATATCTAAATACAAGAAAGAATTGCCACTCGTGAACTTTTTGCTGCTAAACTAATGGAATCAGAAAACTTATTATAAAACAGGTACCTGTCTGTGTTCAAACTCTAGAGTACTCTAATAATATGCTATAGCTCTTCTTCATACTACTTATCTAAATTATAAAATGCAAAACTACCATATTGTAACGATATATAAATATGTCGTTACATTAATTTAAAATAAAAACTTAAAAGTTCGCAAATAAAAGGAAAAAACTAAACGCTAAAATTAAAACATTGTTAAACGTGTATACATTCGCACAGATGTTAAACTTTAAAAATATTTTTTTTTTCATAAACAAAAAAAAAAAGGTATTTGAATGTATTTTTTTTATATAAAAAAATACAAGATTGAAATATAAAAATATTTTAATAAAAAAATAACGTAAGTTAAAATAAAAACAGGTATTAATTAATTCCTGTAATCTATAAAAGGAAATGATTGTTTATTAATTATCTAAAAGCTGTTTAATTAAAAAGTCAGATGGAAAGTTAGATAAGAGAAGAAAGAGATGTTAGCTTGACAAATGGAAGCACTAAGCCTTGGCCCGGACCATAACGAAAAAACAGATTAGTGACGTTTTGTTCAGTGAATCCTTGTGGATGATATAAAAAGAAAATATTGAGTTGAGGAACTTTTTTCAACTTGGTTGGGGAGACGAGCGATAAAGACGCACTTTATCGTTCTCTCCCACTTATCTCTGAAATGAAATGACTGATACCATGAACCAGCAAATGCCACCTCCTGAACATTAGATTGATCTTTCAATTAAAGACTCCGTGGACATTGACACCAGGACCGGGAGTTCTGCTACCGTAAGCTATAGGAAATGAACAATTCTTAAAGTCAATCAAGAACTTTCGTCAAGTTGAACAAATTAATAAACAAGCTGACTTATTTAAAATGGACTCTTATCTGACTTTTTGTAAGTTTAAATCAAATTAATAATGGTTAATTTTATATCTTTCCCGATTGTGAAAAGAATCATTTCCCTTTTAATATTTTTATGTGTAGTAATATTTGATTGTAGAAATTATTAAATGCATTACATTTAAGTTGTCTATAGATGCTTGCATGGATTCGTTTGCGGTTAATTAGATTTTGGTTTTCATATTTGATCAAAATATATAGACATTCGATAAATAATGATACCTTACGGTGAGTATCTAAAATGTATTTATTCGGATGTCTTTTAAGTTATTGGTGACAACGCAAGTATCTTATGGTGAATACTATTGGGTTACTTATAAGTTTCCCTCTGCGATTGTCGGTATCAATAATTTTGTATTTTGATCGTTTATGTTTATTTTGAAATGTTTTTGACCGTGGAATCTGTGCAATCGATCTATACCCAACATTTTTAAATAAATCTGTGCGAACGTATATAAATGTTAAATTTAAGTTGGGCGCGAATGGCTATAGAGTTTTGTAAAGTTGTATTAAGGGAGGGTAATCTTAGGTTATTCATTTCGTAGTTGAATTGGTTCAATGGATTGGATATATTTGTGTAATTAGTAAATGTAGTATGAGATCCGCTACGGGCAGGATTATAGATATACGCCACACACCCTCTGTTTGCCTATGGATGGGTTTGTAAGTCGGCAGAAGACCGCAGTCCATTCCTATGGAGTTTTAGTTTATTGATCTACTTGCCCACAGATGTCACATTCCTGTTTGTGGAGAGTCAATGTCTTCTCTATTTCTACTTATTGTTCAGATATACATTCCTGACAATATAGTATTTTGTGTTGTCGTATCATGCTACATTGAATACATGAATGTATCAGATGGATTGGCGCCAGTTGATTGCGAAATTTGTTGCCTAAGGTTAAATCAGGGAAGAATATTTTCCTTTCAAATGCAGACCTATGTAGTCCATTCATACTCGACCCTCTAAATAAAATATTAAACATTATAGCAAGCTATTTTAAATGTAAAATTAAAAATTAAGATAAAAATCTAAATGTTAAACTTATTCCTCGAATTTAGAATGATTTTATATGTGCGTAAATAAATATTTTTCTGTGTTAATTTCTGGCAGTGGCTTTTATTATTTTATTCTTTTATGTTTAAGATATAAAATTTATAGATTTTTGTCTCGGCGTCTCCGCTGAGCTAGTGACAATGGGCTAACGATCTAAATATGTAAATAAAGTGGAATCCTAACAGCGCGTATCTGCCTACTTTATAAATTTTTCTAGGCTCAAATGCCTAGATGGCGCCCTTTGGTAGTGCGGTGCGATGCGATCTCCCACTTCGTTTGGATCGTTATAATATGTATAACTAAAACTGAATAATTAACTTAATGTGTAAATTTCTCTACTAACCTAGCTTACCTCGTTCTATCTTGGGTGCATATTTCTAAAATCTACATTTTATCTATATTTATTATTTAATTATTGCATGCTCACAATTGTCTCTATTTTCAAAGTTTAAATCTATGATCGTTTGAAACAGTGAATGCGTGTCACATTTTCATTAATATGTACTTTCCTAAATAACTTAACTTTCATATAAATTGACACACATTCAGTGCATCATTTATCGTAATGCAGGCATCTACTACTTCGCAAAATGGCTGACGTATTAGTTATAATAATTCCCAATTTATATATGTTTTGTATTTATTAAATCATCATGAATAATTCCAGAAAATTACATTTCTTTGAGAGTCGCCAACGTTCTTTAGTAACTGTTGATAATGTACGGCCGAGTCAGAAATCTACTTAAATATCATCATAATCGTTTATACCGTATACATGTGTTACGTTTTAGAGATGCGATGACCCATTCTGCCGTGAAATTTCCGGATTCTTCAGGGTTGAAATTAACCCCAGTCGTCCTACACAAGCGGGCATAATGGGTGCTTCCGTAGGATTTGACAATGTCATGCAGCTAGCCGGCAAACTGCGACATGGCTCGCTTGTCCCTGGTTATGCGTATGTGACACCTTACTTTATCGGGCCGATGCAGAGACCAGCCCGACATTCTTATAAACCCATTCGCGTCATTGCAGTTTCGATATATTGCCATTCCATATAGCCTTTCTAAAGCGTACCACGTGTTCCTTTACTCAATTCTATTATACTATATATCACTGCCTCTGCATTATCTTCGTAATTCACTCGCAAATAAATGTTTGCCCTTAGTCATAAAATAAATATTTTAATTAAATAAATATATGTCCGCAGCTACTCTTAAATCTTACTTTAGACTCTTGCATTGCAAAGGTATAAATGATGCACTGAATGCGTGTCAATTTATATGAAAGTTAAGTTATTTAGGAAAGTACATATTAATGAAAATGTGACACGCATTCACTGTTTCAAACGATCATAGATTTAAACTCTGAAAATAGAGACAATTGTTAGCATGCAATAATTAAATAATAAATATAGATAAAATGTAGATTTTAGAAATACGCACCCAAGATAGAAGGAGGTAAGCTAGATGAGTAGAGAAATTTACACATTAAGTTAATTATTCAGTTTTAGTTATACATATGGTAGTTTTGCATTTTATAATTTAGATAAGTAGTATGAAGAAGAGCTATAGCATATTATTAGAGTACTCTAGAGTTTGAACACAGACAGGTACCTGTTTTATAAGAATTTTTCTGATTCCATTAGTTTAGCAGCAAAAAGTTCACGAGTGGCAATTCTTTCTTGTATTTAGATATTTCATTTACTTTCACAGCAGCAGCAGCTTTCTCATTTATTTCAGGCAGCAGATCTTCATGGTCGATTTATGACAGGCAATGGAAAGTTCGGCATCCGATAGGCCATCTCCCGATAGAGAACAATCTAGGTGCTTTACTCGGTCATACCTTGGCAGGAACAAATTATTTTTATATATTTGGAGACTCCGTGATCGAGAGCAAAGCTAAAGTTCTTAAGTCAATGTCTCCAGCAAGTCTAAGATGGCCTCTTTTCTTATTTTGATCTCTCACATTTTTGTTAAGATATTTTTAGGTTCTATTTAATCTGCCCTGAGGATAATCAATGCATTTTGTTGGTTTTTAATTAATGAAAGCTGCCGTTCTACTGTTTACATTTTACATTTACTAATTACATTTTGGGGAATTTTTCTTTAATTAATCTATTATCTATCACTGACCGATGCTTTTAAATTTCAAAGACAAAAAGGAAACATAAGATTATTTTAACTTTTAATTAATTACTACATAAGATTTTTTTAGAATTATTACTAAACGAAATTTAAACAAAGCAATAAATACGAACTTTATAATCCAAAATAAATGATTAACATTATACAAAATTATATAACTAAAGAAATCTAAATTATATTATTTTATCTCTATTTATTGCCTTTAATTTGAGATCGAAATGTGTGCATGTTTATGCTGAATTCTACATATATTAATACATTTTTAATATTGCTACACACACAATTCGATACCAAAAAGTTTAAATTTGGGCAGGATAGATCGGTCAGTGAGAGACGACAGAAAAAGGTGAAACTTAAGATTCGAATACGAATCTTACAAAAATGTGAACGATCAAGATAAAAAAGGAGGCCAACTTAGACTTGCGGGAGACATTCACTTAAACTTTAGCTTTGCTCTCGATCACTGAGAGTCTCCAAAAATATAAAAATAATTTGTTCCTGTCAAGGTATGACCGAGTAAAGCACCTAGATTATTCTCCATCGGGAGATGGCCTATCGGATGCAGAACTTTACATTGCCCGTCATAAATTCACCATGAAGATCTGCTGCCTGAAATGAATGCGAAAGCTGCTGCTGCTGTGAAAGTAAATGAAATATCTACATACAAGAAAGAATTGCCACTCGTGAACTTTTTGCTGCTAAACTAATGGAATCAGAAAACTTCTTATAAAACAGGTACCTGTCTGTGTTCAAACTCTAGAGTACTCTAATAACATGCTATCACTCTTCTTCATATTACTTATCTAATTTATAAAATGTAAAAACTACCATATGTATAACTAAAACTGAATAATTAACTTAACATGTAAATTTCTCTACTAACCTAGCTTACCTCGTTCTATCTTGGGTGCATATTTCTAAAATCTACATTTTATCTATATTTATTATTTAATTATTGCATGCTCACAATTGTCTCTATTTTCAAAGTTTAAATCTATGATCGTTTGAAACAGTGAATGCATGTCACATTTTCATTAATATGTACTTTCATAAATAACTGAACTTTCATATAAATTGACACACATTCAATGCATCATTTATCGTAATGCAGGCATCTACTACTTCGCAAAATGGCTGACGTATTAGTTATAATAATTCCCAATTTATATATGTTTTGTATTTATTAAATCATCATGAATAATTCCAGAAAATTACATTTCTTTGAGAGTCGCCAACGTTCTTTAGTAACTGTTGATAATGTACGGCCGAGTCAGAAATCTACTTAAATATCATCATAATCATTTATACCGTATACATGTGTTACGTTTTAGAGACGCGATGACCCATTCTGCTGTGAAATTTCCGGATTCTTCAGGGTTGAAATTAACCCCAGTCCTACACAAGCGGGCATAATGGGTGCTTCCGTAGGATTTGACAATGTCATGCAGCTAGCCGGCTAACTGCAACATGGCTCGCTTGTCCCTGGTTATGCGTATGTGACACCTTACTTTGTCGGGCCGATGCAGAGACCAGCCCGACATTCTTATAAACCCATTCGCGTCATTGCAGTTTCGATATATTGCCATTCCATATAGCCTTTCTAAAGCGTACCATGTGTTCCTTTACTCAATTCTATTATACTATATATCACTGCCTCTGCATTATCTTCGTAATTCACTCGCAAATAAATGTTTGCCCTTAGTCATAAAATAAATATTTTAATTAAATAAATATATGTCCACAGCTACTCTTAAATCTTACTTTAGACTCTTGCATTGCAAAGGTATAAATGATGCACTGAATGCGTGTCAATTTATATGAAAGTTAAGTTATTTAGGAAAGTACATATTAATGAAAATGTGACACGCATTCACTGTTTCAAATGATCATAGATTTAAACTCTGAAAATAGAGACAATTGTTAGCATGCAATAATTAAATAATAAATATAGATAAAATGTAGATTTTAGAAATACGCACCCAAGATAGAAGGAGGTAAGCTAGATTAGTAGAGAAATTTACACATTAAGTTAATTATTCAGTTTTAGTTATACATATGGTAGTTTTGCATTTTATAATTTAGATAAGTAGTATGAAGAAGAGCTATAGCATATTATTAGAGTACTCTAGAGTTTGAACACAGACAGGTACCTGTTTTATAAGAATTTTTCTGATTCCATTAGTTTAGCAGCAAAAAGTTCACGAGTGGCAATTCTTTCTTGTATTTAGATATTTCATTTACTTTCACAGCAGCAGCAGCTTTCTCATTTATTTCAGGCAGCAGATCTTCATGGTCGATTTATGACAGGCAATGGAAAGTTCGGCATCCGATAGGCCATCTCCCGATAGAGAACAATCTAGGTGCTTTACTCGGTCATACCTTGGCAGGAACAAATTATTTTTATATATTTGGAGACTCCGTGATTGAGAGCAAAGCTAAAGTTCTTAAGTCAATGTCTCCAGCAAGTCTAAGATGGCCTCTTTTCTTATTTTGATCTCTCACATTTTTGTTAAGATATTTTTAGGTTCTATTTAATCTGCCCTGAGGATAATCAATGCATTTTGTTGGTTTTTAATTAATGAAAGCTGCCGTTCTACTGTTTACATTTTACATTTACTAATTACATTTTGGGGAATTTTTCTTTAATTAATCTATTATCTATCACTGACCGATGCTTTTAAATTTCAAAGACAAAAAGGAAACATAAGATTATTTTAACTTTTAATTAATTACTACATAAGATTTTTTTAGAATTATTACTAAACGAAATTTAAACAAAGCAATAAATACGAACTTTATAATCCAAAATAAATGATTAAAATTATACAAAATTATATAACTAAAGAAATCTAAATTATATTATTTTATCTCTATTTATTGCCTTTAATTTGAGATCGAAATGTGTGCATGTTTATGCTGAATTCTACATATATTTATACATTTTTAATATTGCTACACACACAATTCGATACCAAAAAGTTTAAATTTGGGCAGGATAGATCGGTCAGTGAGAGACGACAGAAAAAGGTGAAACTTAAGATTCGAATACGAATCTTACAAAAATGTGAACGATCAAGATAAAAAAAGAGGCCAACTTAGACTTGCGGGAGACATTCACTTAAACTTTAGCTTTGCTCTCGATCACTGAGAGTCTCCAAAAATATAAAAATAATTTGTTCCTGCCAAGGTATGACCGAGTAAAGCACCTAGATTATTCTCCATCGGGAGATGGCCTATCGGATGCAGAACTTTACATTGCCTGTCATAAATTCACCATGAAGATCTGCTGCCTGAAATGAATGCGAAAGCTGCTGCTGCTGTGAAAGTAAATGAAATATCTACATACAAGAAAGAATTGCCACTCGTGAACTTTTTGCTGCTAAACTAATGGAATCAGAAAACTTCTTATAAAACAGGTACCTGTCTGTGTTCAAACTCTAGAGTACTCTAATAACATGCTATAGCTCTTCTTCATATTACTTATCTAAATTATAAAATGTAAAAACTACCATATGTATAACTAAAACTGAATAATTAACTTAACATGTAAATTTCTCTACTAATCTAGCTTACCTCATTTTATCTTGGGTGCGTATTTCTAAAATTACATTTTATCTATATTTATTATTTAATTATTGCATGCTCACAATTGTCTCTATTTTCAAAGTTTAAATCTATGATCATTTGACACAGTGAATGCATGTCACATTTTCATTAATATGTACTTTCCTAAATAACTTAACTTTCATATAAATTGACACGCATCTAGTGCATCATTTATTGTAAGGCAGGGGTCTACTACTTCGCAAATGGCTGGCATATTAGTTGTAATAACTCCCAGTTTATATAGGTTTAGTATTTATTAAATCTTAATGAATAATTTTAGAAAATTACATTTCTTTGAGAGTCGCCAACGTTCTTTTGTAAATGTTGATAATGTAGGGCCAAGTTAGAAATCTATTTAAATATCATAATCATTTATACATTATACATGTGTTCGTTTTAGAGACACGATGACCCATTCCGCCGTGAAATTTCTGGATTCTTCAGGGTTGAAATTAACCCCAGTCGTCCTACACAAGCGGACATAATGGGTGCTCTGTAGGACTTGACAGCATCATGCAGCCAGCCGGCAAAACTGCGACATGGACCGCTTGTCCCTGGTTTTGCTTGTGACACCTTACTTCGTCGGGCCGAGGCAGAGACCAGCCTGACAGTCTTATAAACTCATTCGAGGCATTGCAGATTCAATATACTGCCATTCCATATCCCCTTTCTAAAGCGTACCACGTGTTCCTTTACTTAGTTTTATTATGTATCACTCCGCCCCTGCATTATCTTCGTAATTCACTCTCAAATAAATGTTTGCCCTTAGTTATAAATAAATATTTTAATTAAATAAATATATGTCTGCCACTACTCTTATAAACCTTCTTTAGACTCTTGCATTGCAAAGGTATAAATCCCTCCAGGTATGCACTAGAAATACTTACTCAAGAATTTTAGGTAGCTAGATTATTCCCTCAAATAAATGAATTCCTTTTGTAAACAAATAAATAATGTATTTTTTAAAATATAATCATGTTGCAAATCCCGCTACTGAAGCTGTTAGTCCATAAAATATTATTAGTAAATGAGCTTTTTAAATGTGTTAATAAATAATTTTAAACTATATGTCTGCAGTTAAGTTTCATTTATGCGATACCCATTCTATATAATATTTCCTCGATTATGTAAATATGAAGGTTTAATTAATATTAGTTTGATTATTGGCTAACTCGAGAATAAATTCATGAATCTTTTGCATATCCCTGACCACTGTGCCTAAGGAAATATTTACTAATGTCGCATCAGATGCGTTGTTTCGTGGATTGTGTTGTGGAACCGATAAACTATGTTCGAACTCAGTAACACGGGTGGCTTCGCTACCTCGGTGGTGCTGCTGTTCTGTGTGGTGGTTGAATTCTGCACTATGTTTATGAGTCACATGTTTTCTGACTGTTACATAGTTAAATTTTTTTTTAGCGTTGGGCGCCAAACGCTAAAAAAAAAAATTTAACTATGTAACAGTCAGAAAACGTGTGAATCGTAAACATAGTGCAGAATTCGACCACCATACAGAACAGCAGCACCATCGAGTAGCGAAACCACCCGTGTTACTGAGTTCGAACATAGTTTATCGGTTCCACAACGCAATCCACAAAACAACGCATCTGATGCGACATTAGTAAATATTTCCTTAGGCACGGTGGTCAGGGATATGCAAGAGATTCATGATTTTATTCTCGAGTTAGCCAATAATCAAACTATTATTAATTAAACATTCATATTTACATAATCGAGGAAATATTATATAGAATGGGTATCGAATAAATGAAACATAACTGCAGACGTATAGTTTAAAATTATGTATTAACACATTTTAAAAAGATCATTTACTAATAATATTTTATGGACTAACAGCTTCAGTAGCGGGATTTGCAACATGATTATATTTTAAAGAATACATTTATTTATTTACACATTATTTTATATTGAGGACTCAGTAGCGGTATTTCCGATACTGTAATGTTTAAAAAGGGAATTCACTTATTTGAATGCTTAATCTAGCTACCTAAAATTCTCGAGTAAATATTTCTAATGCATGCCTTGGGGAATTTATACCTTTGCAATGCAAGAGTCTAAAGTAAGATTTAAGAGTAGCGGCGGACATATATTTATTTAATTAAAATATTTTATTTTCTGACTAAGGGCAAACATTTATTTGAGAGTGAATTATGAAGATAATGCAGAGGCGGAGTGATATATAGAATAATAGAATTGATTAAAGGAACACGTGGTACGCTTTAGAAAGGCGGTATGGAATGGCAGTATATCAAAACTGCAATGCCGCGAATGGGTTTTTAAGAATTTCGGGCTGGTCTCTGCCTCGGCCCGACGAAGTAAGATGTCACATAAGCATAACCAGGGACAAGCGGTCCGTGTCGCAGTTTTGCCGGCTGGTTGCATGACGTCAAGTCTTACGGGAGCACCCATTATGCCCGCTTGTGTAGGACGACTGGGGTTAATTTTAACCCTGAAGAATCCGGAAATTTCACGGCGGAATGGGTCATTGTGTCTCTAAAATGTAACACATGTATAATGTATAAACGATTATGATGAGATTTAAATAGATTTCAAACTTGGCCTTACATTATCAACATTTACTAAAGAACATTGGCGACTCTCAAAGAAATGTAATTTTCTGGAATTATTCTTGATGATTTAATAAATACAAAACCTATATAAATTGAGAATTATTATAACTAATACGTCAGCCATTTGCGAAGTAGTAGACCCTGCATTACAATAAGTGATGCACTGAATGCGTGTCAATTTAGATGAAAGTTAAGTTAGTTATGGTTTATAAGAATGTCGGGCTGGTCTCTGCCTTGGCCCGACAAAGTACATATTAATGAAAATGTGACACACATTCACTGTTTCAAACTATCATAGATTTAAACTTTGAAAATAGAGACAATTGTGAGCATGCAATAATTAAATAATAAATATAGATAAAATGTAGATTTTAAAAATACGCACCCAAGATAGAATGAGGTAAGCTAGATTAGTAGAGAAATTTACACATTAAGTTAATTATTCAGTTTTAGTTATACATATGGTAGTTTTTACATTTTATAATTTAGAGAAGTAGTATGAAGAAGAGCTATAGCATATTATTAGAGTACTCTAGAGTTTGAACACAGACAGGTACCTGTTTTATAAGAAGTTTTCTGATTCCATTAGTTTAGCAGCAAAAAGTTTCCGAGTGGCAAGTCTTTCTTGTATTTAGATATTTCATTTAATTTCACAGCAGCAGCAGCTTTTTCATTTATTTCAGGCAGCAGATCTTCATGGTGAATTTATGACAGGCAATGGAAAGTTCGGCATCCGATAGGCCATCTCCCGATAGAGAATAATCTAGGTGCTTTACTCGGTCATACCTTGGCAGGAACAAATTATTTTTATATTTTTGGAGACTCTCAGTGCTCGAGAGCAAAGCTAAAGTTTAAGTGAATGTCTCCAGCAAGTCTAAGATGGCCTCTTTTTTATCTTGATCTTTCACATTTTTGTTAAGATATTTTTAGGTTCTAGTTAATCTGCCCTGAGGATAATCAATGCATTTTGTTTGTTTTATAATTAAAGAAAGCTGCCGTTCTATTGTTTACTTTTTACATTTACTAATTAAATTTTTTGGGAATTTTTCTTTAATTAATCTATTATCTATCACTGACCGATGCTTTTAAATTTCAAAGACAAAAAGGAAACATAAGATTATTTTAACTTTTAATTAAATATTACATCAGATTTTTTTAGAATTATTATTAAACAAAATTTAAACAAAGCAATAAATACGAACTTTATAATCCAAAATAAATGATTAAAATTATACAAAATTATATAACTAAAAGAAATCCAAATTATATTATTCTATCCCTATTTATTGTCTTTAATTTGAGATCGGAATGTGTGCATGTTTATGCTGAATTCTACATATATTTATACATTTTTAAGATTGCTACACACACAATTCGATACCAAAAGTTTAAATTTGGGCGGGATAGACCGGTCAGTGAGAGATGACAGAAAAAGGTGAAACTTAAGATTCGAATATGAATCTTACTGTTTCATTTCCTCGCACTTCCCGTGAACAATTAAGGAAGGACAAAAGAAGGCAAGAAAGAGAAAAAAAATTTTTTACATTATATAATATAAATACGAAAACATTATTATTGTTTGTACAGATATATTGAAATATAGAAAGCAGAGATTACATGAAGTAACAAACAATTTATATACCCGGATCTAGAATTTATAGTTTTAATTAAAATGGCCTAATTTGGCCGTGTCTGGTTAAAATGATAGTAATAATTAGTTAAACTGAATGTATATATATAAAAATTCTTAGAATAGGATTAGTTAGTATAATATAAAAAATTTTTTTAAGAGTAATAGTAATTAAAACAATAATATATATATAATAAAATTTCTATCTAAAATCCTATTTGACTAAAGTACAATCCATTCAGCCAAGTTCATTTTAATATTTTCATATACGTTTATAACCGTCCTAATAGTCTAATATTTTTACAACCCCGAGTCAGGTGGATAATACCTACATGGTTTGAGATTACGGGCATTATATGTCCCTTTGTGGTATCTCCATCTTTTAATAAATATGCATTTGGGCCACATGTGCGATCAATTATAAAGGGTCCCCGGTACAAAGGAAAGAACTTTTTATATACTCTTTTATCTCGGTTACTCTGTTGAGAGTTCCGTGTCCAAACATAGTTCCCGACCTGGAAATGTTGGCTTCTCTGATCGGCTCGTAATTTCCATTCTGCCCTTTCTGTAAGGTGGCGGTGTGCCTTGCGTCTGTCAGTTTCAATATTGATTTCACATTCATCCATGGATAATGGCGTCTTGATCAGTAATGAGTCCGCTTTACCAAAAATGCAAATGTGTTGGTGTCATGCCAGTGTCCATCTTCGTCTCTTTTTTACTGCTTTCACACAACGGTTCTTGTGGGCCTTCATCTATTGGAATAAGGTCTATTTGCTCATCTACTATCATCGGTTTGTCAAGTATTTCTAATTCCCTTTCCTTTTCCATATCTTTAATTTCTTCTTCCTTTTTACTAACTGGGGATATTCCATAATGTTCTTTGATCATTTCAAGATATATCAACTTATCCCTATCAATTTTCTGAAGCTCCTTAACTCGTATCTCCTCCTTTTCCTGACTCGTTTTTGGTTCTTCATATCTTCTTCTCGCTTCCTTACGTATTTTCCTCCATTCTTCTTTACTCTGTCTAAATATTTCAAGTAACCTTAGACTGAAGTTTATTGATGCTATTCTGTCATTTTCTGCTTCCATTTTTCTTAATATTATTTATTTTATACTACTAGCATTTGACTACTCCCCACTGGTATATTGGCCCTATAACACTTTCGCTGCCCTCACCTACTGTACATTACCCTATCTCTATATTGCTGCATTTAACATATTTAACATATATTATAGCGAACTACTGGTAACGCGTATAATAAGCCACTGCTGTCTATGATATATATATTTGTACTTTAACAAAATATTTACTATTAACATATATAACAAGCTTCTGCTGTCTATGCTATATATATAACAGTGTTTTAATAAAAAAAAATCAATGCTACTTGCTTTCTCATTTAGCGACTGATTACTTTTTTTTTTTTGACATATATATATATAAAATATTTCATTAGATCCGAGTATTTGCGTTCCTTCTTAAATTACACACACATCCCTGCTTTCCTTAAATTTGTTATTACGCCTGCTGTCCTTTCATTTACTCGACCCACATTATTTCACTCGACTTATTTTTTTCATTATTTTTATCAAAACAAAATCGTATATATATAGAATAATTAGCTAACTCGAGTAATGAATGCTAAAAGAAATTTATATGCATTATATTTTGCTCAGGGTATATATGGGTTTTTTGTATCGAAAGCTCCACGTTGGAAAGTGCCAAACGCTAAAAAAAAATTTAACTATGTAACAATCAGAAAACATGTGACTCGTAAACATAGTGCAGAATTCGACCACCATACAGAACAGCAGCACCATCGAGTAGCGAAGCCACCTGTGGTACTGAGTTCGAACATAGTTTATCGGTTCCACAATACAATCCACGAAACAACGCATCTGATGCGACATTAGTAAATATTTCCTTAGGCACGGTGGTCAGGGATATGCAAGAGATTCATGATTTTATTCTTGAGTTAGCCAATAATCAAACTAATATTAATTAAACATTCATATTTACATCATCGAGGAAATATTATATAGAATGGGTATCAAATAAATGAAACGTAACTGCAGACGTATAGTTTAAAATTATTTATTAATATATTTTAATAAACTCATTTACTAATAATATTTTATGGACTAACAGCTTCAGTAGCGGGATTTGCAACATGATTATATTTTAAAGAATACATTATTTATTTGTTTACAAAAGGAATTCATTTATTTGAGGGCGTAATCTAGCTACCTAAAATTCTCGAGTAAGTATTTCTAATGCATGCCTTGGGGAATTATACCTTTGCAATGCAAGCGTCTAAAGTAAGATGTAAGAGTAGCGGCGGACACATATTTATTTAATTAAAATATTTATTTTATGACTAAGGGCAAACATTTATTTGAGAGTGAATTATGAAGATAATGCAGAGGCGGAGTGATATATAGAATAATAAAATTAAGTAAAGGAACACGTGGTATGCTTTAGAAAGGCGATATGGAATGGCAGTATATTGAAACTGCAATGCCGCGAATGAGTTTATAAGTCTGTCGGGCTGGTCTTTACCTCAGCCTGACAAAGTAAGGTGTCACATAAGCATAACCAGGGACAAGCGGTACGTGTCGCAATTTGCCGGCTGGCTGCATGACATTGTCAAATCCTACGGGAGCACCCATTATGCCCACTTGTGTAGGACGACGGGTTAATTTCAACCCTGAAGAATCCGGAAATTTCACGGCGGAATGGGTCATCGCATCTCTAAAACGTAACACATGTATACTGTATAAACGATTATGAGGAGATTTAAATAGATTTCTGACTCGGCCCTACATTATCAACATTTACTAAAGAACATTGGCAACTCTCAAAGAAATGTAATTTGACAGAATTATTCATTAAGATTTAATATATACAAAACATATCTAAACTGGGAATGATTACAACTAATATGCCAGCCATTTGCTAAGTTGTAGACCCCTGCATTACAATAAATGAAGCATTGAATGTGTGTCGGTTTATATGAAAATTAAATTATTTAAGAAAGTAATGTTAATGAAATCTGACATGCATTCACTATTTCAAGCGATCATAGATTTAAACTTTGAACATTGCGACAATTATTAGCATGCAATAATTAAATAATAAATATAGATAAAATGTAGATTATAGATATATGCACCCAAGAAAGATAGAGTGAGGTAAGCTAGATTATTAGAGACATTTACACATTACATTAATTATTCAATTTTAGTTATACAAATGATAGTTTATGCATTTTATAATTTAGATAAGTAATATGAAGAAGAGCTATAGCATGTTATTAGAGTACTCTAGAGTTTGAACACAGACAGGTACCTGTTTTATAAGAAGTTTTCTGATTCCATTAGTTTAGCAGCAAAAAGTTCACGAGTGGCAATTCTTTTTTGTATTTAGATATTTCATTTACTTTCACAGCAGCAGCAGCTTTCTCATTTATTTCAGACAGCAGATCTTCATGGTGAATTTATGACGGGCAATGGAAAGTTCGGCATCCGATAGGCCATCTCCCGATGGAGAATAATCTAGGTGCTTTACTCGGTCATACCTTGGCAGGAACAAATTATTTTTATATTTTTGGAGACTCTCAGTGATCGAGAGCAAAGCTAAAGTTTTAAGTGAATGTCTCCAGCAAGTCTAAGATGGCTTCTTTTCTTATCTTGATCTCTCACATTTTTGTTAAGATATTTTTAGGTTCTACTTAATCTGCCCTGAGGATAATCAATGCATTTTGTTGGTTTTTAATTAAAGAAAGCTGCCGTTCTATTGTTTACATTTTACATTTACTAATTACATTTTGGGGAATTTTTCTTTAATTAATCTATTATCTATCACTGACCGATGCTTTTAAATTTCAAAGACAAAAAGGGAACATAAGATTATTTTAACTTTTAATTAAATATTACATCAGATTTTTTTAGAATTATTATTAAACGAAATTTAAACAAAGCAATAAATATGAACTTTATAATCCAAAATAAATGATTAAAATTATACAAAATTATATAACTAAAGAAATCTAAATGATATTATTTTATCCCCATTTATTGCCTTTAATTTGAGATCGAAATGTGTGCGTGTTTATGCTGAATTCTACATATATTTATACATTTTTAATATTGTTACACACACAATTCAATACCAAAAAGTTTAAATTTGGGCAGGATAGACCGGTCAGTGAGAGACGACAGAAAAAGGTGAAACTTAAGATTCGAATACGAATCTTACTGTTTCAATAGTAACTCTTATTCATTAATCCATTGTTTAATTTTTTTTTTACTAATTAGATATGATTTATTGCTAAAACCACTTTTAAATCCAATTTTTTATTTTGGTTTGTCTGAGTCCAATGGTTTTTTGTAAATGAGTTATAGTAATAACTACTCTTTCCTATTGCATTGCCAAATATATACCATATAATACTAAATTGTCCAAGCACTTTACTATTGTTACACAATGCTTTATTTACCACCCTTTCTTACAGTTTACAGTTTCATAGTTGAGATAAAAGGTGGCTGCTGGAGGGTTGCATTAGATCCTAAGATTTAGGTGCAGTGCTTTCAGATTTAAGGCTCCTCACTGACGAAGGCCACAAGCTAGAAACTAGTCTGGGGATATTGGAGAAGTAGGCATTAGATGGTGATTTTATGCACAAGCCTTCTGGCATCCATTGATTACTCTGGCTTACACTGAGTGGCAATACTGTATGGAGACTTTTGCCTGTTTTAATAACAGTTATAAGCAAGCAAAATAAATGGTGATCATGTGATTTTTATTGACTTAAAATCAATCCTGCCTAATAGGATAGTGGTGGCTATAGTTATTAAAGAACCAAAGACATCAACTGAGTTCAGACCTATATGACTATATAAGCTAATGAGATTGGATTAAAAATATTGGGTTTTCAGTTTAAGACTCATAATTTTGTAGAATAAAAGGTGACTTCTCGAGGGTTGCATTAGATCCTAAGATCTAGGTGCAAGGCCACAAGCCAGAAACTAGTTGGGATATTGGATGAGTAGGCACTAGATGGGGAGTTTATGCACAAGCCTTCTCGCATTCATTGATTACTCTGGCTTGCACTGAGTGGCAATATTGTATGGAAAATTTTGCCTGTCTTTGGAAATGTTTGTAAGCAGCTTCATTATATAGGGATCAAGGTGTGATACGGGGTTGAGTGTTGGAATTTTTAATATAAATTGATTGAAATTAAAATAAGATTTTCATTTTTTGGATTCTAGATATTCAGTATGCTGGTGATTGTGCTGTTTTTTTTTTTCAGTTTAAAAGATGATCCATAGGTTTAATAATTAATGTTTAAAACTGAAGTTCTTTCTTCAGATTACACTGGATCCTCTGAAAATTTTAGCCTGGATAGTTATTAATTGGAAAGTATAAATCAATTTAAATATTTGAGTTGTAAATTAGAAAGAAGATTTAGATGATGAAATGCAACAACATATTGCTGCTATTTGTAATAAGTTAAAAGATAATTTCATTACAAGGAAATAACTAAAGCATTTAGATTATTTGTACAGAGTTATTTAATTTATTGTGTGTCAGTGAGACTTAGACACTCTGCCAGTCCAACATAAAGGTATCAAAAAACTTTCATTTAAAGATGTTTCATAAAATTTTAAAAATGCAATGGCAAGATCATGAAATCAATTAACATATTCTTCACCTTGGTGTATGTGATATTATACAATTCACTATGTTAAAATCAAACCTTCATTGAGTTGGACTTGTAAAATGAGTAAACAATACAAGTCTTTCTCAAAGGGTATTTGTGGTGAACTTGAGAATAGTTTTTATAGAAGAGGTAGAACTCATTTACATTTTAAGGATTATTAAAAAGATATTCTAATGAAGTGCAATATTGTTTCCATTGGGAAGTTACATAGAGAATAGAATATATTGGAGAGTTACAATTGGACATAGTATTGAATACAGATAAGTTTTTTATAGAAGTTCAAAGTCATTATCACAAAATATCAAATTAACAGAAAATTGAACTGTGTTCACATTAGTTTATATAATCATCGCAAAAACAGTTTTTTAACCCCCCCCCTTTTTTTGGTGTTGAACTGCCCATATTTATGTGTGACTATTTATGATAATGATGATAAATAATGTGTCTATTTATGGGCTTAATGATGTAATGATTTTTAGGTTTTACTTTTCCTACAAGGTAGATATTTCCTTGATAAACTATGACTAATTTATCATTTTCAACATTTACCTAATTTTAGTCACATTATACCAGTAAGAACTGTCACATGATTTGTTAGCCAAAAGTAACAAATATAGAATTAAGTGATATTTATAATACAAGTAATTGTTATAATCTTGAGTGAAAATACACATTTTTGACAATATATGTAAATTTCTCTTCCATTTGCATTTATATTATCAGTGTTTCTGAAGTGCATCAGTAATTTTTTTAAATTCTTGCAATTTTAAATCCATATGCAATATTTTTTTGTTAGCCTATATAATTAAAATATTATTAGGGTTAACAAATCAACATTGGATTTCCAAACATGTTACCTATTTGTAAAATTTTCATCAAAATGTAAGCAAATAATTTATAATTACTTTCTTCTGCTTACATTGAAATGATGTTTGCTGTTGAAACAATTGTGATAAATGGTGCCAACATTTCATATTGTTACAGCTTATTAGTAGATGATATTAGTACTAGAAGAAAAAATATGGAAAAAAGCAAGGCAAGATAGGATAAACACTGAGATCCATCTTATAAAGAATTAATAAAAATAGAAATTGAGAGTCGGCGTAGAGATGCAATTTGTAGAAAAAAAAGATGCACTGCTATGACACTTAAAGTGATAACCTCATTAGGTTATACAGGAATCCAAATAGATAATTGTATTTTTGTAGCTGTTAACATCTTTGAGAAATTGTACAATTATGCTTAAGATTGGAGAATAAAAATTACTTTGAATTTCATTTTCCAGGCTTGTGCTGAGTTTTCCTGGGCTTCTTATTCAAACTGTTTTTTATTCTAATCTCTTTCAGTTAAAATATTTATATCTCTTTCACAATTCCTATAGCATTTATAAAAACTTGAAATTTCCATCACATGTGCGGCTTACATTGGCATGTAGCTTGATTTGAAACAACTTTCTTATTTTGTGACAGCTAGTTTAAATGTAAGATTGACTTTCAAAAGATTGTTGTATTATGTAATAAGGGATATACTGAAAAATATTTGAATGGCTTTATTGCTCAAGAATTCTAAGAAGTTTGAGCATGGGAAGTTCCAGCACTAGAATCTTTTCTAAGATCCCACATTCGAGAATCTGACATTCTCCGACTGTACTAAACCATATTGGGCAATAAATGATATAATGAACTTAAAATTGCATCAGCACAAATGTTAGCTTCAATTCAAAAATATCTCCAGATGAACCTTTTAGGCTTGTGGTACCTTAATAGTTTTAAAAGGTTTATATTTGATTCTCTTCTATTATTCACTCAATTAGAATTTCCATTGCTACATTGATGCAAACAATTATAGATTTATTAAATCAAACTGAAGATACTACTATAATTAGTCTTAGGCCTTATTTTAATAGCATCATTACAAAGTGGATAATAGACATGGATTTACTGCTGGATTTCACATCCAAATGGGATTATTGAATGACAATCAGCATGGTGAACATTTTGATAAAAGAAATATTAAAAAGACAAAGAAAATGGAGTACAGTTTTATCTTGCTACTTTTACTATCAATGTTGATCACACAGAATCTCAATCTATAATTTCTTTTTCATGCTGTCCAAACATACTTTTATCAAATCTTTAATAAAACAAATTCCAAAAAATATTATTTTTTGATAGACATCTCATTATCTCTTGGTTTCAATAAATCATAGAAACATACTTACTGATGTACAATCTACAATAATTGAGTAGTTTCAGAGTTTGCATGTGCTAAAATTTCCTTTTATATTGTCTATTAGGAATTATGAAAGCTTATTGTCTGTGTATATTTTTCTGCATAGCAAACCATTATTTATTTGATCACTTAATTTTGTACAAATATAACTAAATGATTATATAAACAATGTATAAGTTTACATTTTAATGGTCTTTAATGAACATGCAAATAATGTTATGATTTATCAAATATGTAACAATGATAATATAAACTTATTCACAGAACAAAGAAATTTGAATATGTTAATAAAATGATTCCCAAGCTAGATTGTCAAAGAATCATTTAAATGAACTTGTAAATAACCGCCATCTTTTGTTATATCAATGCCAATCTATTAATTTGTTTGATTAAAAAAAATCTTATTTTGCCTGAAAAAATAGATTACTATTGATATAACAAAAGGTGGATATTATTTACAAGTTTATTTAAAAGATTTTTTGGAAATCTAACTTATGAATTATCTTAGTAACATATTCAGATTTGTTTATTTTGTGAATAGGTTTAACTTTACATTTTTATCACAATATCTCAAACTTATTATTTCATAAACTGCTCATTGCTTAATTTTATGCTGATTAATATCTTTTTTATATATACTGTGCCAAGGCCAATTTGGCACATGTATATAAAATAATTTTGTCTAAAAAAATTATTAAAATAAAAAAAAAAAAATCTTTCGTAAAAGAGTTTGAAATAAAAGATTAAAAGTGGGAAGGTGTTTTTCTTAAAGTCAAACTAAGAAAAGGAAGTAAAGTTTTTCTAAATTAGTATTCGTAAAAATAAGTAATTCAAAATTTAAAAAAATACAAATCTCTTTTCATTCAAGCTTATTATAATAAATGATATATGTGCGTGCGAGTGTAAATAAATGTATGCGTGTTAGAATAATATTAAAATATATATATATATGTAAATGAAAGTTAAAAAAGAAATTATATTTGGAAAACACAGCAATGGCTATTGAGTTAAATAAAGATTTAAAAAAACCACACCAGCGGTGGGCTACTAATTAAAGATATAAAACATTACATTTATGAAAGCTACTACTAATTAAATTATCTTCAAAAACACGTAATAGGATTAATTACTAATGGAATTTCAACAACACCTATTGCCGGAGGATATTAAAACGAAAACAATTCGGATACATAAATAGCCAGATTTTTTATCGGAGTTCAGTTTTTTTAGTCTAGTTTGCAGTGACAGTCTTGTTTCAGTTGAGATAACTGCATTTCTATTATGTATTCAGAAACAAAAATGCATTGCTGAGCAGCTTTTGGAAATATACGCTCGTGCTTCAGCCTTTTTGATCCAACAAGATCATCAAAACTTGCCTGTGAAATAATGTCTGCATAACAACTCAGAAATCCTCCGTCAAACGTTCAACTGTCTTCAAGAATAAAGCCAATGGATTCGCATAAAATCTCTTCAAGAAACGTCCAAATCTAATCGGTTAGATATAATCCATCAAAAGCAGCCAACAACAAGCAATATTCACTTCCAAAAATCCTAGGTAAACATTTATTTATTATCATTTATACGTAGTAGCCACCGCTGTAATTTGTCAATCCTACCGAGTAAAGTAATTTGAACTTTTAAGCATGCATAAAATGAACTATCTATGTCCGTGTGTGTGAATGTGAGATAATTTAACAATGTCACATATTATTTATGCTTTTCACCAGATATATGTTATAATGTGTTACTTTAAAAAAATGTGCGTGTGTTAAATTAGATTTATAAAGATGTTTAAATTTAGTCAATTAATGTTGGGTAATAAATTATCTTTAAACTTAATTAATGTTAATTAAAATAAAATGTCTTCAAACTTAAACTTTATTTGTCGGTCAATTCTTTTTACCAACCTTTTTATTAATTCTTTCCACCACTAATTTTGTATAATTTTGTTATTGAATTAAAATTAGACTGAGCTAGTTTTAGGGAATGTTTCGAGCGCTGGATTATGAGCCTACTGCCCGAATACATTAGTCATCAGACTAGCTGGCGCCCCGGGGTTTACCCTGAAACAAATAAAGTATTTGGATAGTAGGGGTTTGAATCTAGCAGCCGAGATGGGCCATTGTTGATAGTTAAAGCTATCAATAAGATCTCCCATTTTGCTCGAACGTGCCGGTTCGTCCACGTAACATTTATAAGATTATAAATATATCAGGAAGGAGTTTGAAACCGGCCAAAACTTATATATACGTATAAGTAAGTGGTTTCTGCGGTTCGACCCGGTACAATACAATTGCTATTCAATTTCTCTCTAGATATGCTATTTATCTAAATAGTTTTTTCTTTTTTCTATAGAAGGAATTGCTCCAGTGTTTTTCCAATCTTTTGGAATATTTTTTAGCAATGGAGCACCAATTTTGTTTTGTGTGTGTGTGTTTGCTGAGTGAATTGTAATTATTAAAACCACACCTTTTAAGAATGAACTTTATCAGTCATTGATGGCCCATTTTTTCACCATTCACTAGTGTGCTTTCTTAAACACTTTATCAATACTCTTTAAAGTGTTTAAGAAAGATGGTATTTAAAGTAGAAATCAATACCTAGGAAAAGGAAGAAGAAGTAGAAAATTAGTTTGCTTGTGCAGAATATAACAAAAAATCTTTTTTATATATTTGTATTATGAATAGTAACAAATTATCACTGCAATCTAAGTCAGGAACTATGACAACATTGTTTACAGACTGTTCACGATTCTCATATTTCATCACTTCTTAGTTTTATAGAAAAATCTGTAGTAAAAATATGATATATGTCCAGGTTCTTCCTTCTATTATTTGTAATGAGAACACAACATTCATATTCTTTCATCTATCATTTGTAGTGAGAGCACCATGATCAGGTTCTTTTATCTTTTATAATAGGAGCATCACATTTGGGTTATTCCATCTATCATTTATAATATCACTACCAGATTTTTTCATTTGTTATTTATTGTAGGAGTATCACAAGGTTCTTCCATCTACCATTGGTAATAGGAGTATCACATTCAGGTTATTCTACCTATCACTTGTGCACCACATTCAAATTCTTTCATCCATCACTTGCAATAAAAGCATCACATTCAGATTTTATCGTTTGCAATAGGAGTATCACATCTGGGTTCTTCAGTGCTAATTTTAACAAAATATCAATTATGTTCTTCAATTGCTTTTCATGTATAAAAAAATTATATATGCTTCAGCCTTGGTCCTTAACTTATTTCTACCTTTTGTTTGTTCATCCATCTTTATTGTATTGAGTTATATCTCTTAAAATTGACAAAATCATAAACATTAAAACAGATTGAAATTTTGTACATGATTTCTTCATCTCATAGGGTAATAACAATTTAATATCTTTTCAATCTGGACAAATCTGACATTTCTATAAATAATTTAAGAAATTGATATCATTTTTGAAAATATTTTACATGCATTACAGGGTTCTTTATATATTTAAATGATAAAAAAAATGTTATTGTATAAATTTTATTTTCATGCTATATGGTATCAAAAATTTACTACCAATTTAATGAGTGGATTCTTTTATTGTATTAGTCCTTTTTACATTTTATTATACATATTTTGCATTTTCAAAATTATTTAATTGTGTGAATTTCTCTTCTATTGTTATTTTATTATTGAACCTTATTTTGTTTTTAAATAGAAATTTAGTTCAATTAAAGATAATTCACTTCCATATTTTTTTTCTTTTAATGAAATCAATAATATGACCATGGCAATGTATTTTGTGAATAGTATTGTTATAATATTAGTTTAGATAGTGTTTTTTCTTGCCATGTTCATAACCTGGAGTTCAGATTTGTTTGAAATGTTGAATTTTTAAAAAGTAACTGCAGATTTTTATGCAAGCTTAATATTTTTGTTTTAGATTTCCTGCTAATAATCAATCCAGATGGCTATTTAATTACTAATTGGTATATAGGTACCTATATATTTATTATTTAGATTGTAAGACAAAGGATAACTGTTGCAATTTTTACCATTTTCTACTTGATCACTCCCAATATGTATTAGTTTATTTATTATTTTTTAATAGAGAGGGAGAATATGAACAAGTTTGGGCTTGTTATAGGTTATTTAAGACTTTTACTATATTTTTATGATAATGTTAGTAGCTCAGATATGTATTTGAGTATCATATTAAATTTTTCAAGCCTGCTGATAGCATCATAAAGAACTTTATTAATTAATAATGTAACTTTAATTAAATCAGAATTTATCATATGTTGTTATTTAAACAGAAGATAATCAACCCTTAACATATCTGCTGTACTGCTAAGAGTTGATTACCTTTTGTTTAAATTACAGTTACAAATGGCACTAGCAAACCTCCTAGTCAATTATATTTTATTATGTAACTGTAAATATGAAAAATTAAAGTAAATTGTGTTAAGGGAGTAGCAAGCAATAGTAAACTTCTACTGATAAGGATTAAATATTATTTGTGATATTATTCTATTGCCTAGAAACCTTAAACTACCTAGGCATGAAACTCAGCACATATATTGATGTTACTCATATGATTTTTTTATTTATTTTAGATTTTCCAGTAATTTGTATCTGAAGAACTCCAATTTTAAAACATCTCAAGAATTATGGATTGTGATTTTGTTAAACAAATAAACTACTATCCAAATTGGCCATATTATTCCAAGAGCAGTTTTCTTCACTCTGCAATTATTCCCCACAAGCTTGAAAAATCAATGGATTCCAGATGGTATTGCACTACAATATTCAATATTTCCAATTGGTTTCTTACCTTTTCCTTTAGTGAAAACTACAATTTATAACTGGAATTTACTCATCTAGCAACACCTTTTACTTTTTTACGCTATTCAAAGACAAGTAATCTGAAATTTTTAAAAAAATCTCATGTTATGAATCTGAGCCAACATATGTTTATATATGAGAAACTAACATGATAATGTTACCAACAATATTATTTAAGTTCATTCTTTTGGTGTGGAATTTTTCCCATAATTCATTATTTGTGGCATTGTAATGTTGGTTACTATTCTTACCAAAGCTTTTTCTGTTCATCATGTTGCTCAATTTAAATTGCATATGAATTACAAATAACACATTACAAAGAATGTTATTTAATGTAAATATCTATCTACTTATAAAATTTCATTAGAATGGATAAAGATGAGACAGAAAATAAACTTTTTAAGTGTCATATATGTTACTTCCAGACTATTCAAAAAAATATCTTTAAGTTACATAAAAGAAGTCATTTACTAGAAAAAGCTTTCAAATGCAGTTTTTGTGATTACATATCCTCTCACAAAGGCCATTTAAAACTTCATGAAAGAACTCATACAGGAGAAAAACCTTTCCATTGCGGTTTCTGTGATTATAAATCTGCTGTGAAAGGTTATATAAAAATACATGAAAGAATACATTTAGGAGAAAAACCTTTCCAGTGCCATTATTGTGGTTATAAAGCAGCTGAAAAAAGATCTGTTAAAATTCATGAAAGAACTCATTCAGGAGAAAAACCTTTCCATTGTCTCTTATGTGATTACAAAGCTGCTGAAAAGAGTTCTTTAAAAATTCATGAAATTACACATACCGGTGAAAAACCTTTTCAATGCAGCTTCTGCAATTATAGGGGAGCTGCATACAGTACTTTAAAAAGACATGAAAAAATTCATTCTGAAGAAAAAAAGATTTTCAAATGCAATCTTTGTGATTATAAGACTGCTATAAAAAGTACTTTTAAACGACATCAAATCACTCATACAGGAGATAAACCGTATCAATGCAGCTTCTGCAATTACAGAGCTGCTGCATATAGTAATTTAAAAATACATGAAGTTACTCATTCCAAAGAAAAGCCTTTTCAGTGTCGCTTTTGTGAATACAAGGCCACTGTAAAAGGTTATTTAAAAAGACATGAAAGTGCTCATACCGGAGAAAAACCTTTTCAATGCAGTTTCTGCAATTACAGGGCTGCTTTAAATAGTATTTTAAAACAGCATGAAAAAATTCATTCACAAGAAAAACCTTTTCTATGTAGCTTATGTGATTATAAGACTGCTTTTAAAAGTTCTTTAAAAATACATGGGAGAACTCATGCAAAAGAAACTCCTTTTCAATGCTTGTTGTGTGACTACAAAACTGCTGCAAAAAGTAAGTTGAAACTGCACAAAAGAATTCATATAGAACAAAAAGTTTCCCTTCACAGTTTATATAATGGCAAATCTATTGTTAAGAAATATTTAAATACTCCCAAGATAAATCCTTTAAAAGAAATTTTTTTCCAGTGTAATTTTTGTAATTATATAACAATTGAAAAAAAAAATTTAAAAATACATAAGCGTATTCATACAGGAGAAAAAAGTTTTCATTGCAGCATATGTAATTACAACACTTTTTCTCTAAAAAGTTTGACTAATCATAAAAATAATATACATTCTTCTCTAAAATTTGATGTCAATAAAAAAGACCTAAAATCTACAATAAAGCAGTACCATCTTAATAATCATATAGAAATATTTAAGTGTCATTTATGTGATTATAAAAATACAAAAAAGAATGCTTTGAAAAATCATGAAACAAATCACTTCACAGATTGTGATACTATTGAGTTTCTTGTAAGTTTCACTTGAAAGATGTAAATTTTGATAATAAAAAAATCTTTAGATAAATTTACAGAATTTTCAAACTGTATCAATCCTGGAAAGATAATTTATTCTATCAAATTATGCCTGCTTAAAAAAAAATTATTGTCAAAAAATTGGAAATTGTTAATTTATAAATTGGACAAATTATTTTGAAAATAAATACAGATAGAACTAATTCATATTTATTTCACATCTTAACTTATGTCAAAAAATTGTACAGCTTTGATGGTTAAAAATTTCTTCAATAAAAAGATAATTGATTTAAAAAAACAACAAAGTATAAACTATGCTAGTTAAACATGATTGAACAAAATCAACTGCAAATCATTTTTAACACAAAATGAGAACTTTACATTAGTAAGTTAAAGTGTTGAACATCATGGGAAAGGTATATGGGCTTACTTCTCAACTGACAATCCTTAGGTTAGTGCGAGGTAAAATTATTCCACTACAGCTTATGTTCAAAAAAACACAATCTAATTCACTTGAATTATGTAATAATATGATTCCATCATAATGAAAATCATTTTCAAAATATGATTATAATGATTACAAAATAATAGTAAAGGCTTTTGTAACCAATAATAATAATGTATTTTATTTATACTGGGTTCATTAAAGTTTATAATGTTGTTTATATTTGTAATACCAAAATAAATCATGTTTAGATAGTGACAAATTACCATTGGTTGTAATACATTATTGTCTAATTAATCCAACTTACTATCAGCAGAGAAGTTAACATTCAAAGTTTCTAAGACCTACAACATAACTAAAGTCACATTAAGTTTTTGTTAATCCTAATATCAAGAACTAATTACAGTCTTTTAAGTGTGTTTTTAATTTTGAAAAATAGAAACATAAAAGTAAAATGGGTAAAATGCATAAAAGCGGCCAACATATATATAATATTTTGTGAAAGTTAAATCTTAAATGTGTTATTGTTTAATATGAAAACATTGACTATTTGTAAACTTGTTTAATAGCTGATTTAGTAGATAAATCACCCAGGTAGTAAACAAAAGGTTTTTGAAAAATTAAAATTGAATCTTTGCATTTTAGTACATGATAGCCATGACTAATTAAGTGTTTATGAGATTATGTGAGAGGTAAACATTAATTTTATCAATGAAGTGTCTCTCTCCATCATGTGTTATCTTGATTTTACAGTGTTTTATAATACCAATATTCATTTTGTGAATTGTGGCAATTGTATATATTATATTGAATTTTATGTAATAAATGTCTTACTTTGCAGTATTTTATTTCTTTCTGTTTGACCTAAAACTGAGAAATGCAAGTGTCTCATGAATCAATTACAAATATCAACTCTTGACATAATCTTTCCTCACTATTCTTTCTTTTAATTTCTATGGTGATTGTTTATTATAATGATTTTTGGTTTCATGACTATCTTTTTATCATCAAAGTGGTTTGATGTAACATGTAATTCCTATTAATTGAATAGTCTTATCTCTTTTTGCTTAATTTGTTAATGAATCCTTTATTTCAAGGTTTCCTCAATTACTGTTGGGTGGATCTTGTTACATCAGCTTTCATTTATGCAGGCAGTGTGTTTATTACTTCTGACATTTATTCTGAGTTTCCCATCAAATAATTATAGTTTTTTTTTCCTGCATATCATATGCAATTAAATATTCATCAATATAATTTTACTGATGTCATAATAATGTGATCAAGCAAATGACCCATGCCATATCAAATATAAAACATGGTATTATCTCAAAACACATGTCTAATTTTATAATCAAATATCTAAATATCAAATTGATTCTGTTTTATTAGCATAAGTTCCATAATCAATGAAAAGTATAAAACTCTCGTAGTGAAACATTAAGAGAAGCATTAGTGATAAACTGTATTTTTAGCTATTTCCTTGAATATGAATTGCTGCCAAAATACTCTCATGAAGAAATAGTTTGATATAAAATATATCGCTTTCCGACTTTTGGTGAGATGTGCAGATACTCTTATCTATAAGCCCTCAAAGAATAATTAAAGAAGACATTTACTACCTGACAATATTGGGAAAAAATTGGTAAAAATATTTTTTGCAAAGAATAACCTAAGTTTTGACTACATTTTAGGATTTTCTTAAAATTATGAATTGGGAGATTTGGATACACTTTATGGAAGTGTTTGTTAGAGCTCTATAATTGAACTGATTTCTATAAAAAATTATTAGGGAAGGGATTGCAAGTAATTGCTTTAAGAACAAAATTACATGATCTAATAAAATGAAGATGCAAGCAAATCAGTTCTTATGCAAAAGTGTAACTAACTATCAAGATGAGAAGATCAATTTTGTAGTAAATTTCATGAAGAGGCTGATTATCTTCCACATATCCTTCAAATTTTTAAACATATACATTATGAAAGGGCATTTATGTTTATCCATTTATGCTTTTTAGTAAGTACTTATTTCCCAACTTTTGACTTTTCTGTTAAAAGAGTCTGCATGGATTCCAAGGGCAATAAGCTCAAACCAGATCAAATTATTAGGAAAAATGTCTTAACCTGTATTTTATTAAAGGTAGAAGTTCCATAGGATTGGTCTTGGAGAGTTTGATAAAGTTATGTACAATTAAATAGATAAACTTCTATCTGAAAAACTAATTGTTAATGTTTGAATCAAAGGGAAAATATTACAACTACAACACTTCAGAGTATTATGAATGTTTTGTATAAAAATGAATAGATTTCAACATTAAACACTGAAAAATTTTAGCAATTTTTCTATATGCCATCAATCTAGCTAGCCATTAATGTTCTTTTTCTAGATCATATTAATAACCTTTTTTGACCTGTAATAATGTTCTATAAATTTTCCCCTCTCTGTGTGTGTGTTTTTCTTCTGCTTTTATTTTCTGAAGTGTTTTTTTACTAACGAATTGGGTTTTCAATAGATTAAACAAATGTCTTATTCATCTAATTATTGGCTGGTGTCTTTTAACGTAAATATAAACTTTTCAGAATATCTCTGAAAGATTTTAATCTCTTTTAACTAAATTAAACATTTTATTTGCTTCTAACCACTAACACATTACCTTATCACCATTTCTTATGCTTACATAATCTGTTAGAACAGTAGCAATACTCTCCATCAGTAGTAGCACCCAGTGCAAATCATAATAATCTATGAATGTTAGTAGCTTTGTGCATCAAAATCCCTACCAAGTTCCTATCATTCAATATCTTCAGACTAACCGCTCGTTATCCTGATTTTATATATTATAAATTGCAATATATTTTGCAAGGTTTGCTTAGTCAGTTTTATATATTATGACTTTTGATATCTATTAGTTAGAGAGGATATACTGGCTAGAGATGATAATAAAGTATATTTGTTAATGTTTATATTAATTCCCATCAAATATACATTCCCTCCTTAATTATGATTATATATATATGAAGATTCAGGATTTTAGCTAGATTATCATATAATTTAAGTCCTTTATATTAGCATAATTATATTGCTACTTTAGGAACTGGGTTGAGTTAGTTTGACAGATAGAAGCTATCTGTTTTAGGCGCACTTAATTAATTATATGCATATGTATTGTTCTATTGTGTGTGCATTGCGAGTGTGTCTTTATATAGTACATGTGTTTACATTTTGCTGCACCTTTCAAATGGGTTCACGGTGACATACCGCTCCATCGTTAGTTCGGGTATGGCTATCTTTATTACAACTGAAACATGAGGGTTCAGGTCGTTTTCATAAAGCCAATCCGAGTTTCTGAACTTATCTGTTCATATATAATTAGCAGCAAACTGTCTAGTCTAAGAGCAAACCGAGCATTTGATGCTGAAGCTCCTGAATAATCACTCATTCGCACTGCAAGCCTACTCTTTAATATTTTATAAAGCGCCATAGCATATATATGTGAATCTAAAGGTAACAAGTTCTTTTCCTACTTATTAATTAACTATTCAACTTTGGACTGGAGTTTGAATCTTGGTTATCAGGTTGAATCTGCATGCTATTGAGCTTATTTATTTGCTCACTTTATTAATATATATAACAACCATCTTAGAGCTGTATGTATCCATCATCTCTGCTAAGCTATCACTTATAACTTTAGCAAACCAAGAACAATAAGATGGGCATGTTAAAATAATTAGGCATGATCTATGAACTGCATACACTTTATTTTAATATATTAATGAGATGGCTGTACTGATCACAGTCTCATTCATTATAAAATGCCTGCCTGTTAAATATACATATGTAAGGTTATATAATCCTTGACCTTGTGTTACTTTAATTTATATCGTTATTGTTTTAATAAACATTTTAAAAAATAAATTGTTCTATATCTTTTTTGTTCATGGTCTATTTCAAACCAATCCACATTATTGTATCCAATCCAAATTCCATTACCCCAATTTCTTAATGATTTTATATGCTGTGTATATATCTCTGTAGTTAAGATAAATAGTGTGTTAAACGCTCTACACCACCCATTTAATAAGTCAATAGTGACCTCTCGAGTATAATGCTTCTCCCTGTCCCATGCCAGCTCACGGTTAAATGAAGACTGAGTATAACCTCAGAAATGTCACTCATAGGGTGTTAAATTATGGAGTACTAGCAAATGGGTTGAAGTTTGGTCGGATTAGAGGTCTCAACCACCTCACTCCGGTCAGCTTTGATATATTTTGCTTGGACTCTGGATTTGTTACATGAGTGTACAAATCTGATCATTACAATATATATATACCTACAATTATTCTAGACTGATGGTATCATTTCTCTTGATAAAGATCATAAATAAATAATTAAAATTTTGGGGTTTTAATTATTATTTGCAAATTCAATCACAAAATGTATTTTTCTAAACTACAATTAGTAAAAAAATTAACTAAGAATTACCATGATTCAAAAAAAGGTCTATTATTACTGTCTATTAAATAAAAACATATGAAACTTTAAAATTATGATGATACAATCAATATTTTGTGAAACAAAAAGCAAGAAAATTTTATGAAATGATTATACTTCATTGTAAATTTTTGCGATAATAAAGATAAAAATCATATTTTTCTTAATACTTAATCATCACCTCATTATTGTTACCAGCATCTGAAAATTTTTTACTTAAAAGGATCATTTAAAACAGTAGCAAGCCTCTCTATACAGTGATGCCATCCAGTACAAGCCATAATAATTATGGATGCTAGGTTTATGCACCAAAATCCCTATTTAATGACTACTAATCCAAGATCTCCAGACTAGTTTCTAATTTATGATCTTCTAACATCCATTGATTTCTATGGCTTGCACTGGGTCATCATTGTATGGAGGGTTACTACTGTTCAACAGCTTATGTAAACATAAGAAATTGTGATCATATAACACTTTAGGATCTGATTTCAAGTTAAATATTTTTAGTAATATCAACTTTTGCTCAAATGCCAATCACTAGTGGCAGCAACTCTGTATATGTTCCATAAAATTCTTCAGGTTGCATTTCAACTTTTGAAATGCAAAACTCTGGGTGAGTTCTCTGATCTTTTTTATCTCACTGAAGAATTGTTTTCCACTCAAATTCATAGTCTCTTGAATGCGACTATCTGACAATGAATTAATTTCTTAAGTAATCATTGTTCAAAATGAATACATGCTAAGCAAGTATATATTTTAATTATTATATAATTTGTGTTAGATTCATTACAATATTTTATTTATCTAATTTTATGCTCATTTGATAAATAGTTATAATTAAATACTTTTAATACAATTTTCTTTTATAATGATTTGTATTGTTTCTTGTCTGTACTCCAGACAACTGCAAGACATTAGAATTAAAATTCAGTGGGGTAGGGATGGAGGTTTTATTTAATTGTGGTAATAATATGTGTGTGGAACTTCTAAATGAAACATGTATAAAAAATTAAGTTAAATTTCTTGAAAGTAAGCCAGTTTTGTTTTCTTTAAATTTACAAAATTCTAATTAAAAATCTATACTAATTGTTAATAACCAATTATAAATGACATGGACAACAAAAAATTTTGAGATAGTCCTGGATGCAATATTTATGATATGTCATATTTAAGAACATTCTTGAAGAATAGGAAAAAATTTATGGTAAATTAATGAAAAGGAATTAATTTAATACACTGTACAGGCGTACACACACCTGCACATATAATGTAATATATAAGGGATTCGAACTCAGACTTCACATGACCTTCAACTCTCCATTCCATCTCACATTGCTGACCCACCTGATTACACACATGTTGAAAAGATAAATAATCACCAATATTAGTATTTCGTGCTAAACCAGCACTCATCAGTTGGTCAAGATTACTATCTCCACACATATATACAATCAGTGCTAAGCTTTATATTAAGATAGCCAATCTTCATACTTTAATGGACAGGTTTCAAACTACTCCAATCCACAACTCTTCAGCCATCCATTTCATTGAAAATCTGATGATGGAATGTTCAAAACCCACATTAGTGCCAAAGTATATTGGTGATTATTTATCTTTTCAACATGTGTGTGATCAGGTGGGTCAGCAATATGAGAACATCAACGTGGGTAGGATGACAACCTTGGCACTAACGTGGGTTTTGAACGTTCCATAATAAGATTTTCAATGAAATGGTGATTATCTATATTTTCAACATGTGTGTGATCAGGTGGGTCAGCAATATGAGATGGCATGGGTCATGTGAAAATCTGAGTTGGAAAATGAATTAGGAAAATATTATAATGGTCAAACAATTAAAATTCGATGATTCAAATATAATTATTAAAAAAAACTATTTCCCATTTATAAAATAGTTTTATTAATGACATTTTTTTTTTTAAAAAAAAAAAACAAATTATTATCAGATATGTGTTAGCAATTCGTGAGTTTGTAAAAATATTCCACATAAAAAGTATTAACTATGATTTGCTTTCACGAAGAAAGATTTGATGTACAGTACATAAATTTTCTATTTCATTACACAACTTTAAAATATATAAATAAATTCATCAGAAGTAATGAAGACTATTAATAAAGTATATTGCACAACTCTGAGTAAAGTAAAAAAATAATGGAAAAGATTTCCGGAGGTAAATATCTCTGCTTAAATTTAAAAATTCAGCAATTGAGATTTGCTTTATAAAAATCAAATAAAAATATTTTGTAACAGTTAATAAAAAATTAATTCACGTAAAAATAATAAATGTATTTTTTTCCATTTTTCTGAATCAAATTGCAATCTCTGCTGTAGGATTTTCTCTTTCAAATTTTCGTTCGCATATTAATGAAAACATGGGAAGAGAGCATCCGTTTTTTTAACTAGATTTAATAGCAGAATTTAGTACCCTTATAACAAATAAAAACTATAATTAATTTCAATTTTATATTTCTTTTACTTTGTAAAAAAAAAAAATGTATACTTCGCTTCTAGTTATTCCACTTAGCAATTTCAAAAATGACCATCATGGGAGAGAAATTGTTAATTTAGTAAAGTTAATGCTATTGAAACAGCGACGTCAAAGTAAAAAAGTTTGTAACTTTTAAGCAGCGATACTTTTCGAAAAATGTACGGTGCTGCTTATATTTTTGATAAATGCTTTTGTAAAAAACATTTAAGTTTCTTAGGTATAAAAAAAAAAAAAAACACTCTTGGAGATTAATCTCGAAAAGTTAAGTGATAATAAACTTATTATTTAATCAATATTCTTATTTCTTTTTATAAAGAATGTTTAAAAGTAAATTTATCCAATAGTATTTAACAACTGATTTTGCTACGCATGCGTAAGACTTGCTGCGATTACCTTAAAGAATATTGCCTTTGGTCTGTTATACTATATGTCAAAGTGTTCGTTTCACGATTTCTTCATCCTAAACGTACATTATTGCACTATTAGTTCGAAAATCTGAATGTCGTTAATTCGTGATGAGAATCATATGTTCTTATAGTTTACACTTGAAGGTAAAGTTTTCTTTTAAATTTTTCTACTGAATTTTAGTTAGGACAGTTTAATAATATTAAAATAAGAATTTATAAGTATCGAATCTTTTTATTGAAAATTAAATAGTGCTCTTTTTTATTATTATTTTAATGATATTTAAAATGTAAGCTCCGAAATCGAGATAATATTGACATAAATTTTGGCTTAGTTTCTAGTTCTCATATTTCTTAATTATTCAACCTGCTTTCGTAATAAAAAGTCTTCATTCAAAACACTCAAAATTTTCTAACTTAATTTCTTGAGTAGGTATAAAACTTCTGAACTGGGTGAAAATCCCAATAAATAATCAATTAAACTATTTATCCAGTAATTAGTAAAAATTAAATTAAAATTCTTGCGTTGCTTTTTTTTTTAAAAAATCATTTGGCGGATAAAATTTGTAATAAAAAATTGTGGGTTTTTAAATAATCCCCATTCCTTTGTAAAAATATACTTTTTTAAAATTAAATTATTGAAATTTAGATATTAAGTAGCTCTAATTTTGCCATTTGATTCTGTACTAAAATGAATATGTAATGAGCAATTAGCTTGTTTAAAAAAATGCTTCCCATTCCCTACTCTGAACTTGTAATTTCAATCCTATCACAAAAGTTGTAATTCCAACTTTTCCCCACTCCCATTGTAATCAAGTACAGTATAATACTTTTATCATTTTGTGTTTGCTTTGTTTCTACTACAACCCATTAAAAAGACCTGATTTTTCATTAGTATTTTAATTAATCCACGCTCATATAAATTCCTTACCGTAGCCGTAGCTAATAATTAGATGGACCTTAAGTGTTTCGAGTTAAGGTAAATGAAGTTTGAAAAAAAAAATTCCATGTCACTAGTAGGCTTAGAATTTTTATTTCACACAAATGGCCTATACGAGTTATCCATTCTATATTAATTACTGAATGAGATATTTATATATTAATTGTAATTGTATCAGATTAATCTTGCTTGATAATGGATTTAAGCAGCCTTTTCCACCGATAGGGGACTGGTTTTTGGCTCTGAATTAATCATTAATTAATTGTGGGGCTACAAAAGCGTTTTATCATTGGGGACATCGTGTCGCCACGATAATTAATAAAATTTAAATAAAAATGATTAAATTTCTAAATACTGCATTGATAGAAACACGTTCTGATGGTAAAGAGTTACTTTATTTAGTCTTGGGACAATTGCTGGCAATATACTGACTAGTATATATTTTTAAAATGTGGTTGTTCTACTATATACTTTATATAACACAAAATTGTCAGAAATTACATATTACATTAAATTTCAGTTACATTAAATATAAAGCCTCAATATATTTTGTTCCTCGATCAATTATATATACAATCATTGTACTAAACCTAAACTGACGCTGTCCTCGTGGTAATTAATGAAATTTATATGAAAATGTTCGTTTCCGAACCACTATTATTTGAAATAAGTTCTAACTGTAAATATTTTTAAATTAAATATAAGAGATTACTTTTTTGCTTGTGACAATTACTTGTAAGCCAATAAACATCACATGACCACCACTTCTTATGCTTGTGTATAACTTGTTAAAACAGGCAAAACTCACTATACGTATTGCCACACACAGCAAGCTAGAGTAATCAATGGATGCCAGAAGGCTTGTGCATAAAATCCCCATCTAGTGCCTACTCATCCAATATCCCCAGACTAGTTTCTGGCTTGTGCCCTTCGTCAGTGAGGAGCCTTGGATCTGCGAGCACTGCATCTAGATCTTATTATCTAATGCAACCCTCCAGCAACCACCTTTTATCTCCACTTAACTAGAAAACTATGAGTTCAGACCCATATGACTATATAAGCTTATGGGCTTGGATTGAAAACCTTGAGGTGTTTTCAGTTTAAGACTCATAGTTTTGTAGTTAAGTGGAGATAAAAGGTGGTTGCTGGAGAGTTGCATTAGATCCTAAGATCTAGGTACAGTGCTCTCGGATCCAAGGCTCCTCACTGACGAAGACCACAAGCCAGAAACTAATCTGGGGATATTGGATGAATAGGCACTAGATGGGGATTTTATGCACAAGCCTTCTGGCATCCATTGATTACTCTAGCTTGCTGTGTGTGGCAATACGTATAGTGAGTTTTTGTCTGTTTTAACAATTACTTGTAATATATTACATATTATTGTATCCATTTCCATTGCACTACATCGAAAAAATTAGCGCATGTAGCTGTGATAATTAACAAAATTTGTTAATGAAATGTTTTAATTTCTAAATCATTTTTATTTAAATATCCTAATATGTGCTTAATGAATAATATTTCTGTAGTGTAATTATCATTACACCTTTCGCGCAAGATGAGAGACTGGTTGTAAAGGAGTGCAGTAACAAACATGACTAAAGACATGAAAAAGATATATGATCCTCAAGATGCACATTTGTGCCGAAACAGCACTCTTCAGTTGGTTCAGATCACAATCTCCCACATCTTTATCATTATTCAGTATCTATAGATAAGCAATTACTACAGTTTAATCATTTTTTAAAAATGAATATATATATATTGCATGTTGTGCTAATCTGTTTTTTCATGAACTTGGACTGATACCTAGCTAAAAATTCGTAATTACTTCATAATAAAAATTTAAAGAAAGTGCAAAGCGTTTTAGTGGTTTCTGAAAATTTATCGAATAAACAGTGTACGTATGAAAATTTAAAATATCAGACTGTATATGTATATAATAAAAAAATGACAAAAAATAGTTAACGTAATCAAGTTAATGCATGAGAGGTTCAAACAAACAACTATTTTTAACAAACTAATCGATCTGCCTGTTAAAGTTGACCTATTAAATCTAAGTCATATCAACCTTGTCATAATTATTATACTCCAGAAAAGATCATATTGATAAGCCGACTATGTAAGTAATAAATAGAACGGAGTCTTTTTGTTATAAAGAACGGAACTGACAGATCGTCCTGAAGGTTAAACCGCCAAAGATGAGTGTCCCTATACAAATGAAATTGTAAAAGGGTAAATAACTTTGTTCTATTATTTAAAATAAATTTAATTTGCACAAAGGGGGTTTTCAACCACCTGGCTCTCCTAGGGAGTGGTCCTTGTTCCTGAAGCAAATCTCAAATCTGAAAAACATTTCTATATATAGTTGCTAAATTCATTGTTCATTAGTATTGAAATCTTAGAATAAATTGTATTGAGAAGATAAATTATCTCTAATCACCAAAAATCTGGCAGCGCATAAATTGCTTTACCTGCCTTTGGACCGAAACATATTTAAATTTGAATTTCCAGTATTGATATATTTATTTATTGAACTTTATTAGTATAACTTAATTTATATTTGTGTAATTATTAATATATATGGTTTTAATTTTTACAATAAGATACATTTAAAACATTATGTATCTGACTGTATATTAACATTTTTATATAAACTGATAATTAAGAAAAATATTTGAAACGTTTCAAATAGTTTTAATAATTGAAGTAAATTGAATATAGACATATGTGCTTTTGTTACAAATTAATTCTTTAGATAAAAAAACAATGAAATTGTTTATAGAGTTAAACTTGGAATACTTGTACTAGATATAATATTAAAAGGAAATATATGTATTTGAAAATGAAAGTTAATAAAAATGTTGTACCAAGGTATTGGGGATGGACATATTGCTAAGAGAGATGATATAATTCCCAAGTGATTGTAAAAGATAGTGAGTTAAGGAAATTTGCTGAAGTTATGTGAAGCTATAGATCAGAGAAATTAAGTCTTACATTAAATGATAATTGAAAGTGATTATTATTTAAAATTATTTGAAATAATGTTGAATAACTGAATTATATATATATTAGATTTATTTTTATTTAAATATTTTGAATTTATTTTAAAACTAATTATTTTTACTGATTTCTGTATTCACAGTTATTTGTTGGAATTATGTTCATCATTCATTGTTATCTGGATTATTATTAATAATTAAATGTACTTTAAAAATTGAAGTTTGACATATTTAACAATTCAACTAGATGAAGAAAATGTCCAACATTTAACTACATGTAAAATTTCAGACAATACCCTTATTTTGATATTTCTTTATAATATATTGCTGTAATAATTAACGAGAAAATAATATCCAAATAGCATTCTTTCTCATTTTAATATTGGATTGTAATCTCTGATAAAAACTTGCCAAAATAAAAAAAGATACCACGTTAGATCTAACAGGAAATGTAGTATCATACAGATTCTTTTCATTTGGTTATGTGCTTTTCCAAAAAAAAAAAAAACTTTATGATCTACCTGTTCAATTAACTTTCTTCTGAATAAGAAATTTACTATAAGCATTTGTATCAGTTCTTAAATGTAGATAAATCCTTACTCTTCATTCTAATCTTGGAAGAAATTACAAGTAAAGTTTGCACATTCTATGTAATTTTATATTAAAGAAAATATTACTAGTATTATTTTTTACTATTTATAGTCATTATATTGATTTTAAAATTATTTCTACTATTTTAATAAATTGGCAACTTACAGTTACATTGTTGTGTAAGACGCCTTTTTTTAAAAGTCTTTATTTAGTATAAAAGACTGATCAATCATAGTTATTTGCTGAATGAAACCTGTTAGTCATCTCTAAAGTCCAAGTAATTCATTGACTGGGCTGTCTCTTGCAAGATCACAGTTAATAATTTGCTGAATTCTGACCATACAAATAATTGGTTTTGAAAAAAACAGATTCATATTTCTATATGTATAATTATGGATGGAAATGATATTGCCCAACTGAATGAGAGGCTTAAGACTAATGTATCTATGTTAAATAACTAAAAACAGTAAGATAATGCAGTTGAAGCAAAATATTGTATCAGAAACAGGTCTTTGCTGATATCCAATTTCATTCTACAAGGCTTGTGTTGCCTTATGGATATATAAAATATCTTGTAATATAATTATTACAGTACTGTACTCTAAAAATTGGAGATATTTTGGAAAACATTGCCCGTCATGATACACATATATTTTCTTGGGAGATTGGGATGAAAGCAATTATTCACTTGGACATTTTTTGGAAAATATTTTATATAATAAATACTGAATTATATATTGCCTTTTAATAAGTTGCCTATAAAAATTAAGACTTCCCATTATTTTTTAATTCATGAATGAGTTTGAAAAATTATAGTAAGTGTGGATCAATACATATAATTTTTAAAAAATTGATAAAACTGAATTTTGTCATTGCATGTTGCCTGAAGTTCCAATAAATGCTAAAATAATTTTAAGATTTGTAACTTCAAAGGCTTTTTAGATGCATTTTAAAGCTGTGGTTTGCTTTGCTTCATGTTTTTTCAAGTCACTACCGAATTGTCAAGTTATTTGTGCTTCAATTTTTTTTGTGTGTGTATATATATATTGTGCCATTACAATTTGGTCACTAGCCAAATTTATAGTAATGTGCATGTAGAAAAGGTAAACCAAAAATCATCATCACAATTTTATATAGCCATAAAAGAAGCTGTAGGGCATCCAAGTTCAAACACTACAAGGTCCAGTTCTAAAAGCTTTAAACAGAGAAAGAATGGGTCAACAATTACATGCTTTACTTGTTTGTGTGTTGATAGAAAGGTAATACACACATTTAAACTATTTAATATTTAATTTTTCTTTAAAAAGCAAAGTTATAATGCATACATATAGGCAATGTATGTGTAAATTATTTAATTGTTTTATATTTCAAATATTAAACATTTTAACTTTCTTTAAAACTAAGCTATGCTTGATCAATTCTAACATTTTATTCTATACTTCTATTTTGCTTTTCTTTAATTATAAGTGGGATTTAAAAGTTACAGATTTAATTAAATAATTGGGTTATAATTACTAAGCTAGCAATCATATTATTTAAGGATAGTTTATGAATGATTTGAAAGAATGAAGGATGTGTGTACATTACATACAAAATTTTACATTTCCTAAATATTGAAAGAAAAGGAAGTATTAAACCTGTCAAATTATTTTTTTTGTACAATTTTTTTTTTGTTAAAAGAGGAAATCTGTTTAATCAGATATCGATCTTTGTAGTAATTTTTTTGTAAATGATTGTCACTTTGGAAACTTATAATGAGTCAGAGCTCTAATTTTTGAAATTGTCTTATCAAGATCTAAAGAAGGAAGCTCAAAGATTTGAAGTGTTACCTGGATGTTAAAAAGAAAAAAAAAACAAAAGAAAGGAAATAAGAATTGAGTCTATTTTTTTTTAAACAAAAGTGTCTGGAAAAAGGATTAAACTTTTCAGTTGAAAAATAATATAGTTGAAAATAAATTAGAGATCTAATTAAAACAAATTTGTCCAAAAATAGCAAGTGATGCTATCTCTGATTGGTTAAGGTAGCTAAAAATTGGATATAAAAAGCTGTCTTGAATTATTATGAAGATTATTGTTGTGATTGATTCAGATTATTAAACTATCAAATTTGAATGTTGAAAATATAAGAAATGGCGGGCTAGAAAAATTATATGTATATTCCATTTGCTGACCATCTGGGGAAGCTGCACATCACATAGGAAAGAAAAGATGTGTCTAAAATAATATTCTACACCTTTCAACTGACCAGATAAATAAGATGTTTTTAATAGAAGGAAGAAAGCATTCACCTGCATTCAAAGAAGATGAATTAATCTACTGATAAATATTAATCATCAAGTCCAATTAATTGTTCCAACAACTGATTTTAAACTCAAGAAAATTTATAAATGTGAAAACAACTGCTGTATTTCATCCACATGCTTGACAGGAAGAGAAGAAAAATTAATATAATGATTTCCAAATTGTCCACTAAAGCAAATAACCTCAATAGAGTCACCATCATCAAATAGTTATACACCTCAAGAAAGAGATTGTTCCCACATAAAACAGAAATAGTAGCTGCAGAAATATAGACAAGTTTGAACCCTTGGAAATTCGCCACAAACAAAAGATCGGTAATATGACTTTTTATATCTATTTTCTTTATGATATCAGTCTTAATAAACATTTTAGCAATAAAATGGTATATTTTATTTAAAGAACTTTTAAAGACTATTCAGATCAATTAAAAACAAGAATGTCTTACTAAAATAACTTTGAGCTTCATAAATGACCTTGAAAGTATGAAAATTATTTGTTTATTAATTTTACAATATTAATGTGTAAAACAATTCTTTTTTATGGTATTATGATGTTAGTTTTAACTAATATATTATTATTATTTTGGTTTTAAATAATATTTTGTTATCATGGGATAAAACACACACATACATAATGATATTTTATATGTGTATAATTGTGAGTGAATGTGAAATAATGAGTAGTATTAGAATATTAGATTATTTTGTTTCAAGTTAAGTATAGCGTTTCAGAGGTAGAAGAGAGGGGGGAGAAAATAATTTAAAACTTATTTCTAAAACTTGCTCTTTCAATTTTACTAACATTTTTTTTTACATTCTATTTACATGTTGGATTTTTAAAGTATGTGTGCCAATGAGCAGATAATATTTTTTTTTTACTTTTCTCATGGAGTGAAAATCAGGGTCAATGTGACGTCCAACTTAATACAAAATACATTTGAAGGGAAAGGGGGAAGAACTTAAAATTAATCTGAGGATTGTTATATAATCAATTATTATTATTATTATTATTATTCATGTCAATTTTCATATTTATCTAGAAATTTTTATGTATATGTTAGAACTGTAGTAATAAATATTAGTTTGTTTTATTAAACGAGGCGTATATATTTCATTAAGTGTAGTCTTGGTTAAGTGTGATTATTCATCATCATCAATGGTTGAATATTAGTTATTTAGGATATAAGTAAGTATGCTAAAATTAAGCAATAATTATGAATTTCTTTTATAAAATTAGTTTTATGTTTAGGCTTAGTCCTAGAGCTGTAGTTGAAACCCTTGTCATTATTGTTATTATTATCATCATCATCATCATCATCAATGTTTTAATTAATGAGCTGTTTAACTGTTTAAAGGCCATAAATAAATATTGATTTTATAATATTTAGTGATCTCTTAGTATTATTATAACCACATCCCATCATCTATTTCATGCAAGGATGAGTGAATTGCCATCCTAAATTAGTTATATATAATCTGAGCTAGTGAACTTAATGTTAAGATCTGAGAAATGATTTATGTCTAATATACTCCACTTTGGTTTAAAGATGTTTTACTTTTACCTAAATATTAGTGCTTATAGTGATATGGCTCAAAAAGCAAAATCTTCCATTTTATTATAAATAAAGTACCAAGAAGGGATTCAAACCCGGTACATGTGAAAGGTTATCAGATATAACCGTGTCTAGATTCAGATAATCTAGTGGCGCCCTGCTAGACCATATTCACTTAGTATTTGTGTAAACATGCACTTAACATCAAACCAAGAAATGAAAGTGGATAAAACCTACAGTCTGTATACCCGAGTTATATTTTATTGAAATTACTAGTGTACTCACTTCACGTGATTACCATAATACATTGCTATAATACATTGTTATAATAATTTGCTTATAATAATTCTTGATAGTGTTATATTTTGAACCTTTACTTAGTTGTTTCTATTTGAACTCATTCATTAGGTTACAATATATTTACAAGATATATATAGTCTCAGTATTATTGTGTACACAATATAAAATATTAATAACTTAGGAAATTACATACTGAAAATATTTAGTTTCAAACATAATTATGTTCTTATTTAAAACAGTATATACAGTAATTTTTTTTTTTTTTAGAATCTGTTGACAAAAAATTTGCTGAAATCAATCATGTTGCCAAAACAAGTTCCCAGGAATTAATTTCCTTCCAGTAAGATACTTTTTTTCAAATATGTTCTTGATAGATGCATATAAACTATTATAATCTAAAATATCAGATTGCCTAATTGAATTGTAGGTAATTATAGTTTAATCACAAAAAATTGAATTTAAAAATTTTTAATTTATTTTTTTTAGGTATAATTTTCTAACAGTCCTAAATGCCAAGGGAAGAACATATCTCTACTTTTTTATAAAGTGGCATAATGAGTCCTTACCACAATTCGGCATTTATCTTTTCCCTATTATAATATTACAATCTAACTGTTTATAGATCTTTGATTGGTTTTGTGTTAACTACAGGATAATAAACCGATATCAAAAGCTTATATAAAATACTGAATCAAATATATGATGTAAAATACTTAGAATGATCGTTTTTGTGAATATATTTGCTTTCTGTAGTATTATTTATTGTTCTGATATGTGATATGGTAGATTGGAATTTTTCTATTCATAACAGGAAAATTTTTTTTAGTATTTTTTTATCTTGAACAATTGACATTTACATTTTAAAGTAAGAAAATTGAAATCTATTGTGATTCCAAGTAGCTATGCTCTTTTAATTTCTATAATATTCATTGGTCAGCCACTTAGATCTTACAGCAGTTTCAAATATTTACTTTTTTTTTTTTTTTTATATCTGAGCAGAATTATTATTTGAATTCCAAAAAAACTGAAGAGAAAGTATATATTCAAATGCTATATAGAATCAAATTATCCACTATTTTATTTCAAATAATTCCTCAAATAGTGATTTGATTTCAATGAATTCATTTCTCTCACTTCTTAAGGAAAAAATATGCATATGTAAAGATTGTATGAAAGATTGTACTATTAATTCTTCAAAGATAATGTTCACACGCATACCTATTAAATCATAATTAACCTAATATGAAAAATTGATGGCTAATATAAGGATGTTGGTGATAAAATCTTTGTAAACGATGTGTTTCCATAGGAAATTCTTAAATCTTCTGCAGATGGGTGAGTAACAATGATTTTACATTTGCACTTTATATTGTTAAATTTAAATAGAAATTTGTCATTTTTTTTTGTTTTTCTTTATGAACTTTTTATCTTTTTGTTTTTCTTTATGAACTTTTATCTAATAGGTATTTTACAATTTTTAATAATTATTGGAGATTAAAGTAAAAAGCAATACTTATTTGATATCAAGATTTTGAAATATATTTTATTATAGCAGAAACCCAGTCAGTATTATGCTTTTTATATTATAACGAACCGCTTTGCCCGCTGAAGGGTCGTATTAATAAATTCATAAAGAGGGCTATGGTTAACTTGAGATTTAACCTTATATATATATAATTTCCCCTATCTGCGTGATCCCCGGGCATATTTATGGATAGCGTGTTTGCTTCCAAGCGCCAAACCTATTTGCGATGAACAAATAAGAATTACACCGCGGGACTCTATTGATGCAGAATAAACCCCGATAGCGACTCGATAGATATTTACTGTCGCTTTACCTTTCGCTGTAATTAAAAAGGGGGGGGATGTTAATTAGCCTAGCTCATCTCAGGGAGTGGTGGTCAATAGACCGTGGACGGGAACTGTGGACTCCGACACTACTTTCTTTTAACTGGAGGTGGATTAATATCCATAACTAAATTTCTGTCTATCTGAGAAAAAAAAAATGATTGTAGAAATCCAATCTTATCGATTAGTTTTTCTCTGCGCAAAGGGAAATTCCCGTTTAATTTCAGATGAGTGCGCTCGCTACCCTATACTAAGTTTCTCTATACCGGTTATTCGAGGTAGAGTATACGTTTTACATTAATTACGAAATCTTTAGCCCTATAACTATGAACCTTATTAACATAATATAGATAAAAAGTAAAAAGAGAACATAAAACAATTTATTATAAAATAAAAAAAAAATGTTAGGATTTATTTAATTGACCCGCCATTATTCACAACTCGTGCTTCATAGAATGTCAAGCATACACACACATGTACAGATTAAGCATATTATTCTTTGGATCTTTAGAGGCAACACAAAACACATTATTAATGTTCGTTTGCTAAATTGCTTCCACGGACTTTGTAGTTTGAAAGTTTTATTGAAACATGTTTTGAATATAGAAAATTTAATTTATTCCAAAGTTCCGATGGATGACTCAATCCGTTTAAGACTCGGATTGTGTTTTAATAGCAAATCAACAAGCAAATGATATAGTTCACGTTACCTTAACATTCCCGGGAACTTAGGCATTTCAAAGGCATATGTTTTACAATGTCAAAGGCTTTATAGCTGGATGATCTCATGGTTCGTTTTCCCCGTAGCTATCACTGTTCTTTGCCGTCGATGACCGGAATTCGGCGTTCTTTAACTCTCTTCTTTGCAGCACCTTCTGGATCGTGGGGCAGGCCTTCATCGCCTGTCAGGTTGAGGTTTTTACCCCACTCGATGCATGATACGCTTTTTGTTCTGATTAACTCTCTGGACCCGTGCAAGAAGAAGAATATCCCCTCTCTATTTCCTTTTATATCCCTTTTCTTCTCGTCCTTTCTCGTCCGTTTTCGTGATTCCATCCGGCGAAATTCCCTGGTTGCGTCATCCAACCAGACTATGACTACGTCATTGCGGTCGCCATTGTACCAAAACCTGCGTTTGTCTTTTAGAAAGATCTCATCTTGCTTTAACTGGCCATCTACTTGAAATATATTAATCATGCACATATATATACTCGCATGCCACAAACACTCCAATAAAACACGAGTTTTACGATGTTTTTCCCCCTTTTAAAATTAAACAACTAACAACTAACTACAAATAAATATACGAATAATATACTGTTAATCTTGAAATATTCCCACCACCATTTAATATTAGTATTTACAATTATTAATAACTTTATTAGTTAATAGTGTTAGTAGTATCTATATCCATTTCTCTTGTAACTTTTGGCGGACCATTGGCCCTTCTCAGTCCGCACCTTGTTACAATGCCCCCCGCTCGGAAGTCTTCAAACACGCTCTACGGGTTTGGCAGACTTTTACTTCTCTTGTACTCTCTCTGCCGGCGGGTACCGCTGCCGGATTCCCCAGGGATTCCTCATCGGCGGAAGATCTTTGGCTTCGTGCGGGTTTCAGCACTCGTGCATTATATGAGCCTTTAATTCCCGACCCCGTATCTACCCAGAAAGCATTGTTTCCTTGACCTTTAACAATCGGAAAAGGTCCCTCGTACAAATTGCAGAATTTCTTGCATATGTTTTTGCTTGCTTCGCTTATAGGTTGGGCACGCACCATGACCCAATCTCCCACTTTGAATAAATGGGGGCGATTCCTTTGCCTGTTCTTTCTCCGTTGCCCCATCTTTTGTATGGTCTGCCGTGCCCTGCTTTGGTCTTTTTCCACATCTACCGGACCCTCTTCCATTCCGGGAAGGGCTGTCTTAATAAGGCAAGGTATGTAGCATCCGAAATGAAACCGGAAGGGTGCCAGACCTGTTGACTCATTTACGGACCAGTTTATGAAGTTAATTACTTGAGGGGTGAGCTTGACCCATCCACGATGGTTGTCCCCGGTATACGTGCGGAACAGACGCCCCAGTTCCCTCATCACCCTTTCACAAGGATTAGACTGAGGGTTACGAATCGAGGTTAGGCAATGTTTGATCCCTTGATTCTGTATCCATTTGCGCCATTCATTAGATGTGAATGGAGTTCCGTGATCCGATAGGAGTACACGAGGTTTTCCTACTTCGTTGAAGTAATTGGTTTCAAGCATCTTAATCGCGAATTTGGTGTTTGCCTGGGCGATGGGGTATGCTGCCACGTGTTTCGAGAACAAGTCGTACACCACAATAAGATACTTTTTCCTTTTGAACGCGGGTAATGGTCCGTAAAAATCAAGGGCTATTATTTCACGAGGACCTGTTGGGATGATAGGCACTAGGTTTGCTGCATATGCCCGGTTTGTAGGCTTGGTTCTCTGGCAACTTTTACATTCCCCTACTATGGCCTTCACCGAGGTGTGGATTCCAGGCCAATAAAACCATTTCCGAATTAGGTGTTCCGTCTTTAAGGCCCCGTAATGCCCATATATCTGGTGAACATAGGCTACTAATTCATTTCTCAACTGACCTGGTACACTGGGCTTCCAGTTCTTTGTTTCTCCACACGTTAGGGATTGAAGGATTCCATGACATATGCGGTGTTTACTCGCGAGCTGAGGGTCCATACCCCCCTCTAATCTTTGGATCAGTGGTCCCAAGTCCTTATCTTGACGTTGCCATTCACCTAACTGTGCCAATTTTTTCTCTATCTCCTTGCTCATTTGTAGGTCCATACTGGCGATGCATGCATTTTCTGCCCTCATATGTTCTGCTTGGTACCCCACCGGGTTCCGACTGAGAATGTCGGCTATGATATTATCCACCCCCTTACAATGATGGATGGTATAGTTGTACTCTTGGAGAAGTAAACTCCACCGGATTAGTCGACTGTTGGTAAGATAGCTATGGTTGATAAATTCTAAACTTTTGTGATCTGTCACCACTGCTACCTCCGACCCCAGCAGGAGTGGGCGGAATTTCTGGAAGGCCCAGACAATGGCTAATGCCTCCTTCTCTGTAGCAGAATAGTTTAGCTCCGGCCCTTTTAACAACCGGCTTATAAAATATAATACTCCCATTTTCTCTTCCTCTTGTGTTTGGGACAGAGTCGCGCCCAGCCCGTACCCACTACTATCAGTCTGGAGTATAAACGGCTTGGTAAAGTCCAGGAATGCCAGCATGACCTGTTTGGCAAATTCTGTTTTTATGTCCTCAAATGCTTTCCCTTGCTCATCAGCCCATTTCCACGGGATATCTTTTCTTAGCAAATGCACTAGAGGCTCAGTATGTTCGGCCATCCGTTCATGGAACCGATGGTAGAAATTACATAGGCCCAGGAAAGAACGAATCTGTTTTCTGGACCTAGGTATAGGAAAGTCCCTGATGGCAGATATTTTGTCCGGATGGGGTTTTAGTCCTTGATGGCCCACCAAGTGCCCCAAAAATGTCACTTCTTCTTTGACTAGATTACTCTTTCCCAAATTGACCCTATGCCCTTGTCTTTACACTCCTTGAGGAACATTTCAACCTCCTTCTCGTGTTCTTCCACACTACTTGACACTATCACGACATCATCGATATACATCGTGGCGACTTTCTTCATATCCTCCGACAATGTCTGGTCAAGACACCGTAGCAAACCCGCCCCGCTGTTTATGAGGCCGAATGGCATCCTGTTGAATTGGTATGAATACCCATCATACCGAAAAGCGGTGTACTGCCTGTCTTCCGGGCGAAGTTGAATCTGCCAATAGCTGGCGGTAAGGTCAAACGTTGAGAATACCTTCTTTCCCTTGAATTTTCCCAATAATTCATGCATGGGTGGGGGAATGGTACAATCGGGAATCGTTGCCCAATTCAGCTGCCGCGCATCAAGACATATTCTAATCGCACCGTTCTTCTTTTTCACCACCACCAATGGGTTGCAAAACGGGGATGAGCATTTGGAAATGACGTCCCAATCCACCATTTGCTCTATTTGTCTTCGGACCTCCTCTCGGTATTGGTAAGGGACCGGGTATGATCGTGACTGAAATGGCTGGTTCTCCCTAAGTTTGATTGTCTGCTCAAATCCCTGTATCGTTCCGGGCACCTCTGAAAACACTTCCCTATATTTTTTTAGTATTTGCCCAAAAGCCCTCGCTTTGTCTTCGCCAACCATCCTAATCTCTTTAATTTTTTCTTCCATTATCTCCTCTACTTCTTCTACCTCCTTGATCCCTATAGGTCCACACCAGTTGGTTGTGATGAATTTGATGGGTGTCCCTTTACATCTGAATTCCCCTCTGCGAAAATCCAACGTACATTGGTTTTTATGAAGGAAGTCCACCCCCACTAATACCTCATGTATTAACCCCTTCATGACCAGAAACACATGTGGAATCACTTCCTCACCAATCTGTAGATCCACCCAGACTTGTCTGGGTTCTATTTTCACTCTTTTGTTGTTGGCCATTTTAACTTGTAAAGCTTTTATGGGTAGTGTCTTGATGTCTGGTTGTTTCTCCATCATCTGCCAGTATATCCTTTCTGATAATACTGAAACTTGACTTCCTGAGTCAATGACCACCTCTACTTGGGTTTCTGCAATGCGTGCTTCCACTTTAGGGCATGCTTGGTTAGTGTAGTTGGGGGCTCTGTCTTCATCATCACAAACCAGATTTCCCACCCATCTATCTTCCACGCTCTTATGTTCCTTCTCTTCCATCTCTCTTCGCCACTGGCTGCACACTATTTGTTCAAGTGCCCAGTCCACATCTCAAGCTATCCCCCTTTTGGCGGTCCTGGCTATGGCGGCTACGTCAGGTGGCACATTCCTACACACTATGCCCACGATCTGTCCTTCTGACAGTTTTAGCATCTCCAATTCTCGCAATCGAGCCACTTGTCGCCTGAAGAAGTATGTATACTCATCGTGTGGCTCCCCAAATCTCTGTCTACTTATTTCATTGAATATATATTCTTGGATTTCTATATTCCAAAAAGCTTGTTTGAGAGCTCTTTCGTACCCCTCAAAGGCTCCCGGTTGTTCACTCAATGCCTCCCACCACCTTTGGGCATGTTCCTGTAGGTGGCTTGCTGCAATGATCACTTTGTCCTCTTCCTCCGCGGGGTACCTGCAGAAATATCTTTTTAGACTTCGGATATGTTCCCCAGGGGATTCCCACATCTTCCCCGAAAATCTCTGAACCCTAATTGCCTCATTACCTATACTATTCTCCATTACTATTTATCAATCTCCCTTCACTTGACTGGCTTTGATTACCCTGCCCCCATCCAGTGCTGTTGCTTTCATTCTTTTTACTCTATAATGCTACGCTTCCATGTGCTGTTACATATTCGTACTTCCCATTCATACGCTTTGAAATTCCAATTTATGGCTTTATCATTGCACCTCCAACCAAGAGAAAAAAAAATTTATAATTGCGCATGAGTCCGCGTATGGTTTATGCGTCACTATTATCATTACACGTTGCCTAATTTCCCTCTCTTTTATTATCGATCTATGCTGACTTTCTTCTAAATTCAACTAAAACACTCTATTTAGACCTCTGACAACCATTAGGGTTAGCAGTAGTTTTTATTAATAACTCAGATAACGTATAAACGTATATGTATATTCCTTTCCGGCGTATTAATACGGCTCAGTGTTATTGCTCTGACATATATATTCCACTCGTCTTTTTTTTTCTTTCTTCCCTAATAAAAAAAAAAAAATTCTTTTTTACGCAAAACAAAAAAAAAATTTAACTCATTTGCCGTTTTTCTTTTCTTTAACCTCGTAAAATGCGTGAAAGTATCGGATTTTTGTTTACTATACCGACTTCGTGTCAAATCCATTGGTCGTTGCGCCCTCTTTTATTTGAACCTTCTACTATATACCTATTCCCCATCGCTCTCCAGAGGCCCCACAGTTGCGGCGTCCAGTTATAACGAACCGCTTTGCCCGCTGAAGGGTCGTATTAATAAATTCATAAAGAGGGCTATGGTTAACTTGAGATTTAACCTTATATATATATAATTTCCCCTATCTGCGTGATCCCCGGGCATATTTATGGATAGCGTGTTTGCTTCCAAGCGCCAAACCTATTTGCGATGAACAAATAAGAATTACACCGTGGGACTCTATTGATGCAGAATAAACCCCGATAGCGACTCGATAGGTATTTACTGTCACTTTACCTTTCTCGCTGTAATTAAAAAGGGGGGGATGTTAATTAGCCTAGCTCATCTCAGGGAGTGGTGGTCAATAGACCGTGGACGGGAACTGTGGACTCCGACACTACTTTCTTTTAACTGGAGGTGGATTAATATCCATAACTAAATTTCTGTCTATCTGAGAAAAAAAATGATTGTAGAAATCCAATCTTATCGATTAGTTTTTCTCTGCGCAAAGGGAAATTCCCGTTTAATTTCAGATGAGTGCGCTCGCTACCCTATACTAAGTTTCTCTATACCGGTTATTCGAGGTAGAGTATACGTTTTACATTAATTACGAAATCTTTAGCCCTATAACTATGAACCTTATTAACATAATATAGATAAAAAGTAAAAAGAGAATATTCAAAGATATTTTTAACATAAAACAATTTATTATAAAATAAAAATGTTAGGATTTATATTATTGACCCGCCATTATTCACAACTCGTGCTTCATAGAATGTCAAGCATACACACACATGTACAGATTAAGCATATTATTCTTTGGATCTTTAGAGGCAACACAAAACACATTATTAATGTTCGTTTGCTAAATTGCTTCCACGGACTTTGTAGTTTGAAAGTTTTATTGAAACATGTTTTGAATATAGAAAATTTAATTTATTCCAAAGTTCCGATGGATGACGCAATCCGTTTAAGACTCGGATTGTGTTTTAATAGCAAATCAACAAGCAAATGATATAGTTCACGTTACCTTAACATTCCCGGGAACTTAGGCATTTCAAAGGCATATGTTTTACAATGTCAAAGGCTTTATAGCTGGATGATCTCATGGTTCGTTTTCCCCGTAGCTATCACTGTTCTTTGCCGTCGATGACCGGAATTCGGCGTTCTTTAACTCTCTTCTTTGCAGCACCTTCTGGATCGTGGGGCAGGCCTTCATCGCCTGTCAAGTTGAGGTTTTTACCCCACTCGATGCATGATACGCTTTTTGTTCTGATTAACTCTCTGGACTTGTGCAAGAAGAAGAATATCCCCTCTCTATTTCCTTTTATATCCCTTTTCTTCTCGTCCTTTCTCGTCCATTTTCGTGATTCCATCTGGCGAAATTCCCTGGTTGCGTCATCCAACCAGACTATGACTACGTCATTGCGGTCGCCATTGTACCAAAACCTGCGTTTGTCTTTTAGAAAGATCTCATCTTGCTTTAACTGGCCATCTACTTGAAATATATTAATCATGCACATATATATACTCGCATGCCACAAACACTCCAATAAAACACGAGTTTTACGATGTTTTTCCCCCTTTTAAAATTAAACAACTAACAACTAACTACAAATAAATATATGAATAATATACTGTTAATCTTGAAATATTCCCACCACCATTTAATATTAGTATTTACAATTATTAATAACTTTATTAGTTAATAGTGTTAGTAGTATCTATATCCATTTCTCTTGTAACTTTTGGCGGACCATTGGCCCTCCTCAGTCCGCACCTTGTTACAATATATTGCTCTTTTTATGTCATATTCACCTTCATTGAATTTTTTATAAATTAGTAACAGTCATATTTCTACACTCATGTAACAAAATCCAGAGTTTTGACAAATTCCTCAAAGCTGATCTAGATGAGGGGTTGAGACCTCTAATCAGATCGCATTTTAGCATCTTCACCAATGCTCTAAGATTTACTACCCTATGAATGACATGTACGAGGCTACACTCGAACTCTTTTAGTTTGCATGCCAACAGTAGAAAAAGGGTAAAACATGAGTCTCAGGGAAGAAATGATTCTGTGGCTCTGTAATTACCCAACACAGACACCTATGGCCTATGTGATATTTAATAATTTGTTAAACCAATGCAAGGTGATAATGCACATTGATATAATTAACCTAAGATAAACTAAATTTCAAATTAAGATGATTTGAATGGATTGAAAAGAACTATGAAAAATACACTAAACATTTAATATGTTTTAATGAAACAATTTAATTCATCAATATGGCTATGTGTCAGTGCATTAGGTTTCACCACAGATGTTTACATAATAGATGGGCAGGTGAGTTACAGAATCTCATATATGCACTTTTATAATTAGATTAGAGCTTAGATCTACAGTTCAATATGCCTGATTTATGCCATGAATGCCTATAAGATTTGCAACAGTTCAATTTACAAGAGCGATGATTTATACTTTTACATTTTCTCTTAATACTATGAGCCACAGCTAGATCATGCATTCAGAAGAAATAAATATAATATAAATATATTGGGTTTTAGTGTGGAGATATTACTGTAAAATATCTGATCTTATTACAATTTAATAATATTAATGGCGAGATGAACTGGGATCTTTTATAGTATAGTTTCTGATAGTATTGTGCTACATTAACAAATACAATGGCGTCTCAGATGTGCGTTTACTCGGGATCTATCAACTCAATGATCGGTTTCCGTAGACCGTACGACTTGCTATGATAAGAGAACACTTAGTTCTGGTGGTCTGATCAGCTTGAAACATTGTCTAGACCCTCGTGTTCCATTTCTAAGAAAAACTATCCAAACAAGAATATGGAATGGCCTTATACCAAATTCCCTTTAATAAATACTTATAGCAAGGCGTATATACACGTGTGCGTGCTTTATAAAGAACACACCCAACACGCAAATAATAATTATTAAATCTAAAAATTGCGCCCAAATCTATAGTTCCACTAAACTATTTATACCAGTTCATAAGTTTAGCATACACGAACATGCCAAATGGGGATTAATTAAGAGATCTAGCTTATAATCAATCCCTATAGTTCTTATTATAATTCTAGGGAGAAATAAAGCATAATAAAGACTTATGTAACCTACTTTTACTCAGATAATACATAATAGGTATTTAATATACATATAATAGGTTTCAGATTGGAGATTGTATGTGGGGGCTTTAAGGGCTATAAGTTATCTATAGAGAGCTTCTAATTGTCTCTCTTCCCTTCCCCTTGAAGAATCTAAATTATCAATCTCCAATCTGAATAGGTCATAGCATAAATTCATACAAATATAATAAAAGCATAACCGCAGATAAAAATAGTTTTAGAAATTTAAATTTAACAAGAGTTACATTATTAGTTATTTTATTTTAAATAAAGTTAGGCAAGTTTTACAAGATTATTCTTATTTATACAATTTATTACCATTAGCATGTTATAGAAATTTGTCATAAGGGAAAGTTTAAATTATAAATTTGTGCACATTTATGTAAAGCTAGCTTAGAATTATTTAGAATTTAATTTTAAAGTTTACTACAGAGTTCTGCTGATTATCCTTACCCATCTCTGCATAGGCGTCTTCTCTCCATGGTATTTGGCACTGCTATTCTTGGCTGGTCTGATTCATCATTACTTTCTGGACAGGCTGCTGGATAGAACTTCTCCCATCACTGCTGACTTAGCTTATTGCAAGGGCACACAGCAACACATCGCCTTTCTAGCCTTAGTTCTTCATTGTATGGGCGGGCATAGCTCCCGACAGGATTACAAGTTAAAATTATATAGTGACCTTCTTTAATTCAAACCAGGGTTTTTTATAATAACCCCCCCCCTGCAAACGTCAGGATTTCTTTACAAGTTGAGATAAAATACATCTGGGTTGCAAGTTTTCAAAACAAGACAATTACCTCAGTAATTAAGAAAATAGCGTCAGTTGACTAGCTTTCTCTTTATTAAAATCCAAATTGAATATCATTTCAAGTTAACTCTTGTTTTTTGGTCAAATAATTTCCAAAAAATAAACCACTTTACAAAACAAATTTAACTTGGTAAACATTCTAGCATATATATGAGTCAGTTATTTAGAAATTATACTTTTATACAAGGAAAGCTAATTAGTATAAAGGTTTATCATAGGCAAGAAAGCAATAATAATTTTAAAGAAATGACGAGGCTTAAAATCTATAACCTTGCCGCTTCCTTTGCATACATGTATGGGTAGAAATTCACATACCAGGTAATGTTTAATTCCAGCACTTAAAGTTATTACTTTAAAATTTAGAATTATTTATGTGTGCCTTATTTATAGAGATCAGTTAACATTATTTGAAGTAAGCATTTGTAAGATGTACACACATACAATTACTGTACATTTTATTAAGTTATTTTTAGTTAATCTTTTAAATATGCATTTATAAAATATATGCACATACATGCATATATGTATTATTATACTTTTTATTAAGTTCTTTTAGTTAATATATGCTAACATGGGGGGCTTAAACTAGGAAAAATATACTACTACAGAACATAGTAGTATAACAGTCATAGTTGTACATTCACACAACAAAAACCAGAGTTTTGGCAAATTATACCAAGGCTGATCTAGATGAAGGGTTGAGACCTCAAATCCGATTGCGCATCCGCTCCTTAACCAATGCTTACTGACTTACTACCCTATGGTCACACTCGGAATCTCCTAATTCACGTGCCGACAGTAGCAAAGGGTGGAAAAAGAGACAGACCCAAGAAATACTACTTAAATAATTGACAGCTTAACTAAACTCACACATCTGTGGCTGGCTAGATAATGTATATATTAATAAATTTGGAAAGTGACTCAATACAAACAGTGAATAAGACAACAGCCATCAGTATGCTTAATATTTAATTATAGTAAAACAACAATGACAATCAAGTGCTCTGGATACTCCACTCACAGGTGGTATCGTGAATATGTGAACTACAAGTTCTCCAGTAGGCTGCAGTTAATCATTTAGTTCTAACATTATTACAAATTGATAATTTCATCTAGGTCTATAATGATGCCTTAATTGTGCTCTGCCATTCTTACCCGGTTTGCCAAGAGTTAAATCTTACAAGAATGACAACCAATAAATAAACTTATCTTTTTATATTACATAAGGAACACTAAATGTGTTCTTTATGCAGATTGCATTATATAAACTAGATCTGAAGTTCAGATCAATGCTGAACAAATAATATTATGAAGAGTGATTTGTAGCGTAACTTCCGAGATTACGGCGCTACACAAATTAAGTAAGAGATGCAGCTTGAATGTGCATTTACTCATGGGATTCAGTAACAACACAAATTAAGCAAGAGATGCGGCTTGAATATGCATTTTACTCATGGGATTCAGTAACAATTACTCGGTTCCTGTGTACCGGACGCTTGCTGTCGGTGAATGTTTAGGTCCGGTGATTGGACCAGCTTTAATATACGGTTCTGGATACTTGTGTTACAGTTCTAAAGGAATAATGGGGTGGCCCTTAAAACCAAAGCCCATTTAAAAAGAGCTGTCCAAACTAAGAATAATGGGGTGGCCCTTAAAACAAAAGCCCATTTTAATAATATAATAGCAAGGTGTAATGCACATTTGCAACGCTTTCCAAATATCAACTATTAAAATTAATAAAATGCTACATCTATAGTTTCATTCTGCAAAACTACTATACACCAATTCGTGAATTAGCATACTTAAACCGTGCTAAAAAGGGTTAATTAAAATGATCTAGTTTACAGATTAACCTTCATAGTTTATGATAATATTAAGGAGGGCTAAAGCATATTTGGAACTTAAAAATTAACTATTTACTCGTAATATGCTTTAACATATCACTTGCATATTTAACTAAACAGACATTTAATAAGCAAACCAACATAGTAGCTTAACTAATATATATGAGTAGGTTTTCAGACCGGAGATTTAGACGTGCACCAAAAAGCAGCATGAATTAACTTACTGAGAACAAAAGTGTCTCTTTACTGTTATAATATTTAGTAGTCTCCACTCTGAAGGCATAGCACAAATTAATAAACAGATTGCAATAATATATATTGTAACGATCCGGAGAATGGAGACTTACGTAATCTGCACTACGGGGCGCCATCTAGGCATTTGAACCTAGAAAAATTTATAAAGTAGGCAGATACGTAAGTCAAAAAAAAAAAAAAAAATTTTTTTTTTTTTTTTTTTTTAAATTTTGATTCCGGTCGTTAGCCCATGTCACTAGCTCAGTGGAATAGCAGAGATTTTAAAACATTTATAAGTTTCAATAGACTTCTATTCTCAAAGTATATATTAAATATTTAGAACAATAAAATAAAAGAAGCCACTGCCAGTAATTAACACACAAATAGATTTTTATTAACGCACATTTAAAATTGAAGATTAAATTTATTTTTAGATTTTAACATTAATATTTTTTTTTTTTTTTTTAAATTTAAATTACTATTTTAAATAGATCGCACAGATTTGCTTTAAAATGTTGGGTATAGATCGCTTACATAGATTCCATGGTCAAAAACATTTCAAAATAAACATAAATGATCAAAATACAAAATTATTGATGCCGACAATCGCAGAGGGAAACTTATAAGTAACCCAATAGTATTCACCATAAGATACTTGCGTTGTCACCAATAACTTAAAAGACATCCGAATAAATACATTTTAGATACTCACCGTAAGGTATCATTATTTATCGAATGTCTATATATTTTGATAAAATATGAAAACCAAAATATAATTAACCGCAAACGAATCCATGCAAGCGTCTATAAACAACTTAAATTTAATACATTTTAGTTAGAACATAATACACACATAAAAAAAATGAACTGGAAATGATTGCTTAAACATCTACATAAAAAAAATAGCAATAATTGAATTTGCATTCTTTAAGTCAGATAAGAGTTATTTTCAGTTATTAATTACTTGCAATTTTAGGAAAGTTCTTATTAGATAGACACAATAGTTTATACTTTACGGATTTAATAGATTGAGAAGTCCATCTTCGTGATCACTTTCGTAGATTTTGTCCTTTGAAATGAAACTGCGACTTGCCATGCATTTGGTCAGGAGCTGTCATCCAGAGGCCTCAGCTGGTTGTCCGGAAAATTAAATTTATTGCAGACTTCCACATCGTGAAAATCTGCAATATAGCTAGTTATAACGATCTATTCATAGTCAGCTCTCAGATAACAATTATAATAATAATTTGGCTTTTATATTTTTATTAGTCTCTTATCATTAGATCTTGAGATTCAACGAGCAAGACGTCACTAATCCATTCGTGTTTCAGTTATGGTCCGTGCTGTCATTTTCGTGTTTGGATTGGTCATTTAATTCCTTTGTATTCTCTTATCTGACCATTTAATTTATTTTACATGCCTCACGAGGTAGTTTGCTTTTGAACAATCATTTAATTAATAAGACAATCATTTCCATTTTCTAAGACTATAGAAATCAACATTATTTCTATTTTTAAAATATCAATCTTTATATCTTTACTTTTTACAAAAAAAAATTACTTTCAAATATTTTTATTTTTTAAAAGTTTTTTAAAGTTGTCCATCATGCGATCTATATATATTAAACAACTTTTAATTTTCAGTTTTTTAAGTTTTTTTTTCTTTTTAATAAATCAAATTTTATTTACGATCTTTTTATTTTCATTTTAAAATAATGTAACGGCATATATTCCGTTACAATATATATATATAGGCATAAGCATAGATGAGAATAGACAGAATAATAACTGGGATAGTTAATATGTTTTTACAAGTTTAATTTAAAAGATTTACGAGAATTTTCAATTAAGCAAGATTTTACAAATTAGCTTTTTAAAGTTATTTTAAATTTACGTTTATCTAACATAGTTTAATTATTATAAGAAATTTAAGTTTAGAGTTTATGCACATTTACTATATACTACAGCTAGCTTTAGGAATGTTTAGAATTGCTATAGTATTATGTTAGAAATTGTTTGAGAATTTGTTACCAGTTTTCTGTCTGCAATGGCTTGCAGGAATATACACGGGCTGGTTCATCAGTCATCCTTTCCATTGGCTATCTTTTCAGGTAAGCTGTTGTTCAGGTCTTCCATCTCCATAAATGGGTCTGCCAAAGAGGCAGCAATGGCGATTTCTAACCACTGATTTTCATTGTAAAAACGGCTCACTGCCTGAGTACAAGTAAGCAAGAGAGTAAACAAAAATCGAATCCTTTCACTTAAAAACGGGGGGTTTTATATTTTATTCTCCTCCCTCTCACAAGCCATTAACATATTTGCAATCTTTATTTTCAAAATCTTAAAATTTAATGAATCATTAATTTTAGCAACTACAATGATCCAGCTGGATTTATTGCAAGCGGGACCTTGTTAATGACTTTGTTTTTGCTTCTAATATTATCTTACAAAATCTGGAAAACTTTGTTTCTCAGTTTAGTGAGAAGTAATTCTGAGAAATCTGTATGAATTTCTTTTTTTAAAAGATTTAAGCCATCAACATTCTAGCATATACATAAGACAGACACCCCTGAATTTAATAATTATATGCGAATACCAGCGATTCCTTAAATTAAATAACTTTAAAGACAATTCGGAAATAATTTAGAAAATCGGTAATGTTTACTAAATCTATCACATTACAGTTACCTTCACACATATATAATACATGGGTATGTTCTCACATATATACGATGTATACAACTTAAACCAATTTAATTAATTTTAAATCATAAATATATATAAAATTATAAAGGCATATACACTATACATACAAACACCAATATATCAGATGTGTGCACAGATACAAATACACGCAAATAAAATATTTATATAACATTACAAAAGTGTATACATTATACATACAAACATTAATGTAGCAGATGTGTGCGCAGAAACAATTACACGGACATATGCGTAAATATATCCTCTTACAGATTAACTATTAAGATTATATACATGTACTTTGAGGGTTTGAATTATGAAAAGTTAGACCAAAATGGGCAAAACTCTCTCCATACAGTAGTGCCACTCTAAGCAAGACAGAATAATCAATGGATGCCAGAAGGTTTGTGCATAAAATCCCTATCTAGTGCCTACTCATCCAATATCCCCAAACTAGTTTCTGGCTTATGGCCTTTGTCAGTGTGGAGCCTTGGATCTGATAGCTGTAGTGATCTCAGATCCAAGGCTCCTCATTGACGAAAGCCATAAGCCAGAAACTAGTTTGGGGATATTGGATGAGTAGGCACTAGATAGTGATTTTATTCACAAAATTTCTGGCATTCATTGATTACTCTGTCTTGCTTAGAGTGGCACTGCTGTATGGAGAGAGTTTTGCCTATTTTAACAACAGTTATGAGCAAGCATGGAAGATAGTGATCATGTGATGTTTTAAGGTTTAATACCAATCCTGCCTTATAGGAAGGTGGTGGCTATGGTTGTAAAAGAGCCAAAGACACCAAAATGTATGGGTGGTGGACTAAGTTCAGACCCATATGACTATTTGAGCTACTGAGCTTAGATTGAAAATATCTGTGTATTTTCAATTTTATTCTCATGGTTTAGTAGTTGTGTAAAGAGATCCTAAGATCTAGGTACAGTGCTCTCAGATCCAAGGCTCCTCACTGACGAAGCCCATAAGCCAGAAACTAGTTTGGGGATATTGGATGAGTAGGCACTAGATGGGGATTTTATGCACATTTCTTCTGGCATCCATTGATTACTCTGTCTTGATTAGAGTGGCACTACTGTATGAAGAGAGTTTTGCCTATTTTAACAACAGTTATGAGCAAGCATGGAAGGTAGTGATCATGTGATGTTTTAAGGTTTAAAAGTAAGACTACTATGATATATAGTAGATGAAACTGTATGATGGCTAAATCATATTGTTTCAGTAGGTGAAATGATATGATAAAGAATACTGTTTCATATCACTGAAGTCATGGAAAATGAAAAAAAAAAGAATTTATTTTACAGGTTTGGTGAGCAATCACTGATTAATTTTTATACGTGGTATTTATAGTATTTTCTTAACATTCCTATTAAGTCTGCACTCTCCTCTATTCCTTTCTATTAAGCTAGTACATCCAATGCACAAATAAAACTGAAACCCCACTCTCTTAATATATACACCGAACTAGCTAGCCACTAGTCTACATATTAACCATTAAACAAATATTATACTATATGTAATATTTACAAAGAGCTAGCCCCTGAAATGATCTAATTCAGGTGGGATCTAGGTTTTCTGCCATACACTGCATTGCAGTTTGAAATGGCCTCTTGTGTTTGATTGCTTGATACGGACCTGATACATCTGGATGCCTGGGCCTCTCTCATCCTGACAGCTTGACCCTTTGGGTATTCTATATGCCGTACCTTCTCAGGCAGTTCCTTTTGCCATGGCATGTAGTCTATAGTAGTAAGAAATTCGGCTTTCTCTTTAATGCTACATATGCGACACCCCACCGTCATCTGCTGGACGTAACTCTGGCATATTTTGTTCAATGATCCTGATGATTTGAGTCTCTGTGAAAGAGAAGGCATTCAGAGATCACAGACATGCCACCTGCATGAAAAACTGTTTCCTTGGTAACCGAACCATAATGTTCTCAGGGCAGTATGGTATATTCTGTCTTGCTTTTCCTCACTCCAAAAGGTTTTGACTAAGGACTTGGCCTACTGTTCGAACGTATTTTGTTTTTCCCTGTAGCATTCCCACAGCAACTGAGCATACCTTTGTAAATAATGTTTAGTGACAATGACTTGATCAGCTGGAGTCACTTGCTGGAAGCAGAATAGCTCTCTTAGACTCTTAATTCTCCTATTTTCCCTTTAAATATTTTTACTTGGATAAATTTCGACAAGTAAGTTTGCCTGTTCGAAACCAATCCCCTTAGTACTCCTCTGCTTTCTATTACACTTCTCTCACAGATTCACCCTTCGTTTATAGACACTGCTTGCTCATTACTTTCTTGTTCTCAGTTTTATGAGGGTAGATTGTAGCACTTCAGTACCTTGACAGTCTGTTTATGCTCTGTTACTTTAAACCAGGCATGGGCAACCTTTCCTAGTTCAGGGGCCAAATTATCTTTCTGTCTTCGAGTCAAGGGCCAGACTAAATAATTAAATAATGCAATATAATAGTGAATGATAAAGAGCTACATAAATTTCATAATAATGACATAACAATTTAATGTGAGGATTAGCCTTGTACTTCAACAATGAAACTATCAATGTTGATGGGAATACTGCTTAAGAAAATCACATAGAATTTTCAAGGTTTTTGTCAGTTATTCTTGTCAGAATTTTTGATTTATTAAATTCCATTCTAGAAATAAACTGTTCACACATATATGTACTGCCAAAAAGACAAAATTCTTTTTGAAAAGGCACTACATTTCTATATTTTTCTTCCACCAAATGTTTATAAAAATCCATCAAAGCAATGTTGTTAAATTGTAATTTTAGCACTAAATCTGCTTGAACCTCAATAAGTTCCATCTGCAAATTTTCTGGCAGATTATTTATATCAGCATCCGTCGGATGATAAAAATATAGTGAATATGGAGTCTTTATTTTGGAAGTCAGCGAACCTTGTATCAAATTGCTCTATTAATGTCTTCAGTTGATTTCCATAACAAATTATAAGGGATATTTTTATGAGTTGCTAGAGTAGGAAAACGGTAACAATTTTTAGCTCTTATCTGACTTTCCAACAATTTTACTTTATTACAAAAAGCACTGACATGTCCATACAGTTCAGGAATCAATTGTCCTGGTTCTTGCAATTTAAGATTTTCATTTAGGTATCCAGTGACATCTACAAGGAATGCTAAATCAAACACCCACTCATCATCTCTTACTTGGTTAATTGTTTTTCCTTTTATGTTCATAAAATCTGCTGTCTTGTCTCGGATCATAAATCATTTTAACCTTTTACCTTTACTCAACCACCTCACATCACAGTAAGATACATTTTCATAATCTGAAAATAAGTCTGCCAAATATTCCTTAAATTGCAGTGATTAAGTACATGTGACTTAATAAAGATAATACTGATTACTACAACTTCCATAACATTTCTAAATTTAATTGATTTTGCACACAGATTTTGTTAGTGGATAATGCAATGAAAATTTATTAAATTTTTCAGATGGATCTGTAATTTTGTTACTTTTTCATGAACTATTCCAATAAATCCCTTCCATGCACCAACTATTGCAGGAGCTCCATCAGTGCATATGCCAGATAGTGAATTCCATTTAAGACCAAATATCTTGAAGACTGTTTTGACTTCTTCAAATATATCTTCACCAGTAATTGTCTGTTTTAGGGCCAAAGTAAAATTCTTTTGTGATATTAAATCCACATCAACTCCCTGAATAAATATTGCTAGTTGTGTTGTATCAGAGACATCAGTGCTGTCATCCAAAGCAATTGAAAATGAATCTAGCAATCTTCTCTTTTAAACTTTTTTGGATATCATCAGCCATGATTTCTATTCACCGGACAGCAGTACATCTCAACAAACTAATATTCTCAAAATCTTTTTTCTTTTCAGGACATATTATACTTGCAACATTCAACAAACATTCTTTGATCTCCTTCACCAAATGATTTAGAATGCTTAGCAAACTTTTCATTTACCACAAAGCTGGCTTTCACAATGCGTCCATGCTGCATTTATTACTTGGTGAACATTTTCTGCTGGGTATCCAAGTTCTTCAATTTCTCTATTTCATCTTTTCATAGTTGTCCATCAATTTTTTGGTGATCTGCATGTTTTGAAGTGTTTCTTCAAGTTGTATTCTTTGTTGACTGATATGGATTCATTGCACAACAAACATATAGGCAAACCTTTATTCAGAATAAAATAATACTTGTCTCTGTCCAGCTGTCTTGAAATTGATGATCCTCTGTATCTAGTTAATCCCTGACATTGTTCTAAATTTCAAACTATATATTCAGAAGTCAAACAAAGCTGTTTTTAACACTGCAGATACTGAACAGAAAACAATATAAATGCAGGCACTTAACAAGACACAAACCCAATGTAAATATTAAAATAAAAAAAACCGATTTTTACACTCCAGATAGAACACAATATAAATACAAGCACTGAACAAGGCACAACCCCAATGCAAGTATCAAAATGACACATTGTAACATGTTCACACACTGCTAGTCAAAATGGGAAAGAGATCTTGATGAGAGAAAACAAATGTGTTTTGCAGTGTCATATGATGTCAGCTTAACTATTCAAAATATTAATTCTGAGAGAAGCTAAATAAGAGAAAAAAAGTGATTTTCAATAATTGCTAATGATTATAACATAATATTTTTATAAAACATTTATTATTAAACCAAAAAGTACATTACTAATAGGGAATTGTCTTTGAAAATATTTTCTTTTAATAAAGATTGCTCATAGGAAATACACGAAAAAGCAGAAATCGCCATTGCTGGCTTTACAAAAACTGCTTTTGCAAAAACAATAGAGAATAATTTTTAATAACAGTAAATAATTTATTAACTTTTATAATTTCTTTTGTTTCTTTGATGATAATTAGTTGTGAATGTATCATTTTTTTTTAATGTTATAAATTTTTAATATTTCATTCTGTGCCACAACATTTTAACTTGGTTCGTAAATTTTCAAAGATTACACAAATATGGCAATCACCAAATATATTTTTTAAAACATAATCTTATGCGAATTTATTTTAGCCAAATGTACACTGAATTAAATTACTAAACCAGATTAAACAGGGACACTCAAATATGACATTTAATATATTTTATTATATTCACTTTTAATTTAAAAAAAAAGCATATTCTCTTTGACTATAGCATTTCCAACTGACTCGAATCTTTTTTTATATATATAAAGAGCAAATACAAGCTTAAATTAAACACAAACATTATCATTTTTTTAAAAAATACAGTACAAATTATTTAACTAATATTCTTTTTATTGATCTTTCAAGATCGAGCAGTTAACATTATTAGGAAAAATCTAATCTGATTCACACATGAATTATAATAAAATGCATATAAAAAAAAACATTTAAAGCCTATGCGTTTAAACTCCTCCCTTTGTTTTAACTCATTTAACATAATATAATAAAATTACCAGCAATAATTCTACACTCTATTGTTGAAACATTTAAGACACTTAATAGTATATATCTATTTCTTTTATGCAAAATGGAAAGTTTACTCGGTAAAAGTTTATAGCTACCCTGATCAATCAGTGATGGTCCTGCGGGAGAAGTATTTCATCCTATGCTTGCCGTGGTTTGCCCAGTCACTAACTTCAGAAAAATTCCAATTAATCTCAAACAAAAGACAATCACATAATTTATAGTTGTTGTTTTTTTTTTGCAATGTTACTTATAATCCTGAGGAAACATTCCAAACTGATGAGCGTAATAAATAGCACGAAAATACCTCCACTATCAAAGTCTCAACAATAGACTTTCTTTCTCTTTCTATCTTTAAGAATTCCTAAGAATTAGAAATAAAACAAAAGACAAACTTTTATATATATAAAAAAAAACCGGCAAGATCTTATGTTTTGTTCCCCCCCCCTTTTTTTTTTTAAATCTCGATTTAATTGATTTCAAAACTTTTAAAATTCCCTTTAAAAAAAAAGAAAAAAGAAGTTTTATTATTTATTTTTAGTATAGTTTTATTATAAAATAATATATATATATGCGATTTTAATAATATATATATGTGAGTATATACCTATAAGTATGAGCTGGCAGAAAAATACCAGCTCTATTCTAATCTTTTCAATACGTTCCATGCAGCTAATTAAGACGTGCTTTTTTGCTATTACCAAGAACTTCATTTTCACATTTATTTTCATTATTTTAAAATATTAATAATTTTAGTTTTTAAATTTTAATCATTAAAAGACTTAAATAAAGATATAAATTTATTAAACAACATAATTATTTAATTGCACAAAAAGTAAAAATCAAACGTAACTCTCGCTAGACTCTATTAAAAAATTTGACAGTCAGAATCAAACATGGCTGAAATAGATTAGTGGCGGGCCGGAGGTTGCCCATATGTGCTTTAAACCTTGTACTGTTCCCTTGATTTACCGTAGTTGCCTTTGCTAAGATTATAGCCACTTGGATTGCCTGATAAGTACCTTCCTCTAGTGTATCATCTCTGGGTCTCCTTTAGATCTCTTTCTACCCTCTATCCTTTTGCAACACCTGGATATCCTTTATTTCTTCCCTCTCTTTGGTTCCCTGGCTCATTTCCATATTCTAAGTTGTCCTTAATTTCATATATTGCCTCCTGTATTAGGCCCTTAACATTTTTACCTTGCTTTTCTCAACAGATGTGTTCCTCATCTAACCCTTGATGAATACGGGATATGCCCCCCTGGAAAGCTGCTTGTTTATCCATCTTATCACGGGCCAGTATTATTTCTACCTTCAATCTAATAACCTCCGAGGTTTCCTTCTTGTGGTCTTTCAGGAGTTCCTCAAACATCATTTACTTCTTCATACTTCCTTCCACAGTCTATGGATAATCTTTCCGTTTATTCTTACAAGGCTTTGAACCTATTTCTGTATCTCTTCCGCTTTCTTTTCTTATTTTCTTTTCCTGCTTTTCTATACTTTCTCTTTACTTCTCATTTCCCTTTCTTGCTTCTTCCATCCCTATGAGCCTGGATAACAGGAGCTCCTGTATGTCTATAGTCATAATATTTTGAGGTTTTAGTTCTGGTGTTGTTTTGGATGACTGCATAGAGTGCACTGGGCTTCCTACAGTTTCCTCTGAGTACGGGTCAACACTCATTTCTCTTTCCATTTCCCTTCTGTTCTACTATTATCCTCTATAGTTTCTCTCCCAGACCTGAGTATCTTGCCTTTATCCCTGGCTTCCTTACCTGTCTTCTTTTCACTACCCACGTTTGCCTCATCTTCCCTATCTCTTACTATTTGATTTTCAGTATGTCTATTCATTTCCTCTATAATTATTTATACCCTATTTAAACTTTGTTTTTTCTCTCTCAGTAGCTTAATTGCCATCTTCCCAACAAGAAATAGTCACAGTGGCTTCCGCCCGCCCGCCTTTTACTCCTACTATTTCAAATTCAGTCCTAAGTGTCTTATCCTACGCCATTACTTATATATAACATAATAACAAATTATTCATATTGTTAAAATAATACAAAAAAAAAATATTTCTTACTCTTGCCTCCTCGTACTGCAGAGCTTTTATAATTTTATGCTTAATCTTCGATTGCTGTAATTCATGACTTCTATGTTTTGCCTCCAATTATATATATTATCTTGCCCAATAATTGTACCTTCATAGCTCAATCCAATTTTCAAATAATTTAATAGGTCCTTTAAAATTTTCCAACGGATAATAAATTTATGTAAGGATTTTAAATTTTGTTCAAATCATCCTCGGGTGCCAGTTATCTGTGGATGATATACATTAGGACCTAATCTCTCTATGCATTATAATACATTTTAAATTGGTATGTGGTTCATAATGGGTTTAAATATAAATTGACAGGTAATTTTAAGTTTCATGTTACAATTCAATACTATACCCTACATAAAGAACACTTTCCTTAACTCCTTGGGACTAAGCCTCCATATTGAATTTTTTTAAAATACTAGTCTGAGACACAATTTTTACAATAACTTCAGTTTTAATTATGTTAGAGCAAAAACAATTACATTGCTAGAAACTAGAAAAACTAAGGAAAACAATAAGCATAAAATAAATAGTAATAACTATATAAAAAATAAGGAAAAAAAGAAATTTTCACACCCGAAATAATTATTATTTTATTGTTTGTTCATAATTTGGAAATTAACATTAACTAAAATGCAAATTACATCTTCAGTGATAATTTCTTTGTATTCCTCTCAAAAAAATCTTTCTAAACATATATAATAAGTCTTACCTGAGATAATCCATAGCTTTACAATGTCCAAAAATGTTCCTATAAGAGTTCTTCATTTTTATCTTCTACCCCAAATGTTGCAAATTGTCAAGGTGCCTGTAAGAAAAAATGTTCTCCTTAATAAAAGATAAAAAAAATAAATTAAAATTCTATTAGAATGTAAAAATAATGAAGGAAGTGGAAATATTATTACTCGCCATTATAAATACAATAAAAAAATAAAATGTCATCATCATCATCATGGTGCAGGTATATGTATATTATAAAAGTGTTGTATATGTATGCATCATGAATGTTTTGCTAATGGTTATGGAAAAACTCAAAAGCCTGATAAACAAAATGCACTATTTTGATTTTAGACTTTTGATAAACCTACCTTGTTTATAACATCATCATCATACTAAATAATCATTGCCAATACAAAAAACAATTTACAAATTTAGAATATGAAAAAATTTCTCATTTCAAGAGGCAGTCAATGATTACTAAAAAGATTCTATGGCAGATATTTATATAAAAAAATGTTTATATTCTACCTCTTTCAAGATATGTCTTCCAGAGAAGCATACCTGTTCATATAATCTAACATAAATATGCAAAATATTTCATATTATTCAATATTATTATTAATAAAACAATACATTCCAGATCATGTTTACCAATTGGCAAAAGTAATCAGTAATGAAGCTGTTACAAAATTCTAATAAGGAAGGCAATCAGGCAGTCATATGCCTATAAAATATAAAATGAAGTTAGTAAAAAACCAAGTTAGTAAAACAACAAATAAAAACTAAATTAGTAAAACAACAATGAAAACCAAGTTAGTAAAACAAAAATTAGTAAAAACAGAATAAAAAAAAATTATTGCATTATATACAATCAAATTGCTAGAGAGAAATAAATTGTAAGTAGTCCTGAATCAGAGTGTCAACCATTCATCCATTGTTCTGGTATCTAAAACAAACCAACAAAAAAAAACCTAATAAAAACATTACCTTTCAAATGTGCTACCTATCACAGAGTAAAAAAATCAGTTGATCAGGTTGAATTCACCTAAAATATAAAATCAAAAGAATATAAAAAATATTCCTGGAAAACAATAAACAAAAAAGTAAAATGCAAATGTAACTTAGCCATTAGAACTTTTCAAAAGTCATATTCCTCATCTGAGCATAAGTAGAACCATCTGCATTGGAAGACCTTCAGATTACATGTTATTTACAATCCCAGCAAGTCCATTTGTGATGAAACTGCAGCTCATGGTTGTGGTAAAACTGGTACAACAGGATTTGAATCAAAAACAAAACATCCTCTTTGTGCATTGTTACAAATAAGTACCAGTCCACATTCCAAACAGCCAAATTGAGTTTCATGTCTTTGTCTTTTTTTTAGACACCCAACGCTTCTTTATGGGAATGTTATGGTGACGAAGAGTAACATGTGTATGGTTTCCATGTGATTTCTGTGCTAGATGTGGAAATACATGTGATTTTGGGACATAGTTTATCCTTGAAGAAAATCCATCAATCAGCATGTTAGATAAGGTTTTCCGAAAATCTAGATGTCTCAAAGCAGTCAAATTCTTAGATGACGTATAAGTACAATACAAAATATATGCATTGGAAATTGTGATGTCAAAGCAATGCCAGAATAGTCGCAATGGCACGTATAAGTACAATACAAAATATATGCATTGGAAATTGTGATGTCAAAGCAATGCCAGAATAGTCGCAATGGCCATCGTATAGATTTTCTGTCCCAACCATATTGCATTCACTTTTGATTAGCTAAGACAACACCACCCATGTACTTGTACATTTTTATTGCAGGTGGACATGGAACTAATTCTTACGATCCACTTTTACTTCGTCGGGTAACAACAGCATCTCCAGAAGGCACATAAGCATTTGTGATAATAGCTATTGTCTTTTTGGCCATCCGTACTGAAAATTGAAGTCCACTATCTTTGTCCAAGACAAAATGAGATTCTCCTCTTTTTATTTTTTATTACTATGCAATTCAACAATGTGCTTTGGAACACCTTTTCTCTTTACATTCATTGTTCCACAAACATATAATTTATTTTCATAAAAGTTCTTTAGCTAGTTCCACACTCGAAAAAAATATGTCACAGAAAATAATGTAATGTTGTTTTGCAAGGTATGGAAGAACTAACTACTTCACAGCACGAGTACCAAGATATTGAGAAGCATTTGAAGATGAGTCTTTTTGCCTTTATACATTTCCATGTGGTACACAACCGTTATGACTATTAGCACATATCCACCACTTGAAACCTTTTTTTATTGGTTTTGATTTATCATATTGTTTCATAACATTGCGACCTAAAAATTTTGTGATTGCCTCATCAACTGCAATCTCTTTGTGCATCTGGTATGCAGCTTTGAAATTTATATTGCATTTTTTTATTATTAGTCTAATCTTATAAAGTCTGTCAAAATCTTTACTCTCTGTCAAAATCTTTACTGTTTACCTTCGGCATTTTTTTTTATTATCGTTGAAATGTATACATGATAAAATATTAGTAAATCTTTTACGTGGCATTATATTTGCAAAATATGATACCCTCACACTAGGATCGGAACTCCAAATGTTCTTCACTCGGATGTCAAAATCTTTACTGTTTACCTTCGGCATTTTTTTATTATTATTGAAATGTATACATGATAAAATATTAGTAAATCGTTTATGTGGCATTATATTTGCAAAATATGATACCCTCACTCTATGATCAGAACTCCAAATGTCCTTCACTTGGATGCGACCTTGTATGAAATTCCTAATGCCATTCCAAGAAAGGTAGACAATTCATGATCTGTTACATTCATCCAATCACGAAAGATGAAGGATACCAACTGTGGTATGGCCATATCCAGAAAATACCTTGGATAAATTGTTCATATGAAGCAGAAAAAGATCATCTTAATGAATAAACACAAGTTCATCATCAACATAAGACAGAGCATATTCCACTGCATTGACAATTACTATAGGAAAATAAAGACCCTAGCAACAAGAAACATGAAATAATTATAAAATGATAGACCTGGACATTGACATTATTCTTGTTTTGGATATTTTCTAATGTTCCATAAGCGGCAGCAAACTTGGCTTCATCAATTTGGAATATATACTTCAATCCTGATCAACTGTTCCCTCAACTCAACAGAGACATACGAAGCAGAGAAAGATCATCTTAATGAATAAACACAAGTTCATCATCAACATAAGACAGAGCATATTCCACTGTATTGACAATTACCATAGGAAAATAAAGAACCTAGCAACAAGAAACATGAAATAATTATAAAAAGATAGACCTGGACATTGACGTTATTCTTGTTTTGGACATTTTCTAATGTTCCATAAGCGGCAGCAAACTTGGCTTCATCAATTTGGAATAGGTACTTCAATCCTGATCAACTGTTCCCTCACCTCAACAGAGACAGCTTATGAACAAACTTCTCTGCAAAACTTAAAGCAGTCCACCACAGTTGCTGAAGATCTGCACCACTGTTTTAAAGGGTGTATCCAATATAATGTAACCGGACCACCGTACAATCCCTTCATTACCTCGGTTGTAACAATTTCCTGATGAGCATGTTGCAGGAAGAAACTATCAATTGGCATTCCCCAATATAGATGTTATCCCCTCCTACAACAATATTTCCTGCTCATCAGAGGATGTAGCATCATAGAGACTGGAAGCATCTAGACATTTCTGTGTTTGGTTTTCCAAATGGTGCCACTAGAGTTCCATCTCACTACAACCTGACTTACGTAGGTCTAGTTATGCCAGACATAGCTCGGAGGCATGAGATTCTCGTAAACAAGTGCACTGAATGATGAGTGATGCAATAAAAAAAAAAGAATGGAACAACTAAGAGTAATTTTAAGTAACAACAATTTTATTTAACAATAATTCATTCCAAGTCCATATGTATCCATGTGTGAAGATTTATTTTCAGTTCACTTATGAGAAGAAGTTTAAAAGCAGTTTGTTTAACAATAATTCATTTTCAAGTCCATATATATCCATGTGTGAAGATTTATTTTCAGTTCACTTATGAGAAGAAGTTTAAAAGCAGTTTGTTTAACAACAGTCCATTTTCAAGTCCATAGGTATCCATGTGTGAAGATTTATTTTCAGTTCACTTATGAGAAGTTTAGAAGCAGTTTAATTTAACAATAATTCATTTTCAAGTCCATAGGTATCCATGTGTGAAGATTTATTTTCAGTTCACTTATGAGAAGTTTGGAAGCAGTTTAATTTGCAGTTAAGCATTTATGATTTACATTTAATTCTAGCATAAATATTTATTTGGTCTGCTATACACGTATATTTTTTATACTTAAGTTCATCAGCAGTTTCATTTATAATTTTAACTTGTTCTGATATATAGCTCAGATATTTATTTTTCAGTTAACATAAACAGATAAGTTTGTTATAAGCATTTCCGTGTTGGTAGAGCATTTATAATTTGAAATATAGATGTATATGCATACGCATAACTTTGTTATATTATCCAGATACAAGTAATATGCAGTTAAGCATTTACGATTTATACAGCATTTAATTATTATAACATAAATATTTACTTCGTCTGCTGCAAACGTATATTTTTATACATAAATTCATTAGCAGTTTCATTTATAATTTGAAATATAGAACACAATTAACGTTTTCGTATTTCTCCATTAATTTTTTTCTTTTATTAGAAACTTTATCATAGCATTAATAATTGAATTGCTACTATTTTTTAATTCTTACCTTTTTACTTGTTCTCTTTCAATACCAATGGGGGCTTAATGAAGGCACAGTAGACAGGCTGGAGCTTACTTCATGATCATGGATGGAGAGAAAAAAGCAGGTTAACCACCCATGTTAAATTGTTTCTTCATGGTTAAGTTTTGATTTTTCTGTTTTGCTTTACTTAGTAAAACTGATAAAAATAAACACTCTGATAATCCTAATTTTCTAAATATTTTGTACTTTTTCTGCTTGTTTTATCCAATATGACTTCTAAAAAGGAAAACTACTTGACTGATAAAAATAAAAACTATTCTCTCTGTCTGATAATCCAAATTTTTCTCAGCCTATTTATACTCTTCCTGCTTATCAGAATGGATTCTCTTTACATGATGCCTGCTTCAATTGGTGTTGGTGGTGTTTTCGTCCACGTTCGTGCCATTTCCCCCAGCTCATTGGCTATTCTTTTTGGCGGTAGAAGACCATTTTTAATTATCTGGCTATGTGTTTTCGAATTCCAATTAATTTTACATTTCTTTGCCTAAGGCATTGGCTTAACACCTCAGTTATTTTGCCTTACAAATTATTTTTCTGAAATACAAAATAAACTTAGCTTTTTTTAATGTTTAAATATAATTTTTTTTTTCCATTTTTACTTTATTGATTTTCTTTTTTGGATTTATAAATTTTAATTAAAAAAAAGATTTATACTTTTTTTTAACCGCAAATTTAAACACTTTTTTTTTTAATTACAAATCATGCTAGCCTTTTTAAATGGGGGGGGATCTTTTGAATACATACGTGGAACAGTATATCTGTTTCAATAAAGAAAAGAAACAATTACCTTTTCACTTACAAGGCAGCCATATTGAAAATTTAAAAAATTATGTTAAGCCACAAATTTTATAATAACTCAACTTTATATTAGTCTAAAGTCATATAATATATATTTTTTTATACATAGAATGTCAAAGAATGTAATGAAGCTGAAAAAATATAGTCATTGATATCCAAAGTAATAAAAAAAAATTGATATTTCTAGAAATTATTTTCATATTTTATAAATTCTATTTTTTCATGGTTATATTATAAAACTACAATTTTATTAATGAGTTGGCTGCATTCCTCATTAAATTTCTAAGAAAATGATGTATAATATGACATAACTTCAACACTTCATGGAATAAAGATATTAGTATCTTTCCATTTTTCCTAGTAGCCCTGCAAAATCTTTTTCTATACAGAGGTTTGCAACAAATATGGCATCTCTGATAACAAGTAGTTAATATTGATCAATAATTAGTATATTTTGAATATTATAATAAAGAACTTTAATGATGTTTATAATTTATTAAAAAATCAGTCTTTCATATTTATAATATGAAAAAATAAGAGGAAAAATAAAAATAAAACATTTTTTTATTTATTAATGATGTGGTAATCACTAATAAAAATTGCTATATACAAAATAAAATAGCAAAACAAAACAATAAAAACAACTTATATATAAACTAAAAAATGATATATGAAATTATTATTTTAAAAAAAGGTAAAATTATATATGAAATTATTAAAAAAAAGCAAAAAAAGTTAAAATTATTATTAAAAAAAAATCAGACAAAGATAAAAATATATATAAAATTAGTGTAAAAAGCAAAGAAAATTATTACAAAGCAAACCAAAATAATATAATTAGAATAAAATGTTAAAAATTTTAATTAGTGGTGATGACTTCAGAATATGACCGATTCAGATTCCATGCTTGGTGCAGCTAAACAAAAAAAAAGGGTTTACGGTCAGTGCTATGTAGTATATTAATAATAATGCTCTTTATTATTTATCCTATCTGTCAGCAGCTTATGACAAACACTTCATCTTGTTAGATTGAATTTACCTAAAATATAAAATCAAGTTATTACTACAAAATGATAGCTTACAATTTAAATAATAATACAACCAAATGCAAATACAACTTACTGATTAGAGCTGCTGCTGATCATCTACATGGGGAGATCTGGACTGAGCTGCATGCTAGTTGATCCCTCCTGCAGAAGTTGATTGTAGTGGTGTCTGAGGTGTGGCACCTATTACACTCTCACTGTGATAGATAGCAAAATAGTTCCTCAAAGCACTATGGGAATGTGACAGATCCACACTCCATGCAGCCAAAAAACCTCTCATGCCTTTGCTTCTTTTTTTAGGCAGACAACACAAGCCTTTCTTTTAGGGATATTATGTTTGTGACGGTCAACTAGCATGTTTTCCAGTGGAATGAAGAGCCAGATGTACAACATGATAAGCTGTATGATTGCTGACTTTTGAAGAAAACCTATCTATTAGGCTATCTGATAAGGCTCCAAAAAAGTAAAAGTGGTCGAACTATTCTCTGTTTTAGAGTCATATATTCGATGTACAGACTATGTGCATTCCTAGTAGCTGTATCAAAGCAATGCCAAAAAAGACACATTAGCCATAGATTAGGCTTTCTCTTCCAACCCTACTGAAGTCATTTCCTATTGGCCAAGTCTACTCCACCCATGAAGCAGTTATACATTTTTATTGCAGGTGGGCATGGATATGAATGAAGTGTCCCATCTTTGGTTTCTTTTAACAGGATCATTTCCAGAAGGTGGATAAGCATTGGTTAGAATTATAATTGGCTTCTTATCCATCCAAATTAAAAATTGATGACCATTGTCTTGATCTATTACAAAATATGAGTCTCCTCTATTCATTTTTTTAATAATTTCTTTGATGCTGTTGGGGATACATTTTCTATTTGCATTTAGTGTGCTGCAACAATAGATTTTGTTTGCGTACAGTTTTTTTGCTAACTGTATGCTTGTAAAATATCACAAAAATGATATGATGCTGTTTGGATGGATATAGCAAAACTACTGAAAGTACAGCTCGAGTACCCAGACATTGGCCAGCATCTGAAGTTGTACTTTTGCCTGTATACAACTCCATATGAGACACATCTATTATGGCTATCTGCGCACATACACCATTTGAATCCTTGCTTTATTGGTTTTGATGGCTCATACTGCTTCATGTTATTACGAACAGTAAATTTGATAATAGCTTCATCAATTGCTACTTCTATGCAATTGATAGGCAGCTATAAAATTTACATTGCAGTAGTCTATAATCAGCCTAAGTTTATATACTCTGTCAAAATCTTTACTTTTAACATCTGGCATTTTTTTATTGTCATTAAAATGTAGGCAAGATATTCAATCCATTTTTGATAGCTTTATGTTTCATTTTGACTGGATACTTATAATATATATCTGGAGGATTTATTTTATGTAACCTCTGATTACAGAATCCACATAGAAATATGGACTCTTGGTACCTACATAATATACCTTTAAATTTTTCAGAGAGATTGATTCTCTGTACCAGATATAATATTCATTTAAATTTTTCAGAGAGATTGATTCTCTGTACCAGACATAATGTACATTTATCTTTCAAAAGGAAATTTTATTCACAAACCATAAGAATCATTTACAAAAAGGACATTTACATATCATTTTCAAAGGAGACCAGTCAACAATATCAGAGGTTCCGCTTGTATATATAAACAAAAAAACAATTAATTTCATATCAATTACATTAAGACATTAGTTATTACCAGAAATTGAAGACATATAACTTCCCATTCCAGTGTTTCTGTGTGTATTTTAACATTTTAAATATCTAAAGAGTAATCATTATGAACCATATATGAAAACCATACACTTTCCTTGTAGATCATGAGGTTAGCCGATCCAATATAGAGATTACATTGATAAAAATTATTTAAAAGGTTTTCATAGAATACGTAAGACTGAAAATTACACGAAATATATCATACATTCTTTACAGTAAACAAATCGGTTACCATTAAGCATTATTAAAGCAGTCTTAATATATTTATTGGGTCATTGATTAAAACTGATCCATTAATCAAATGAAAGCCCTTTCCTATTATTCATCAGTTAGGTGAATAACTTTATAATGGCATTTTCTAGTTCTTGGATCTCTTCCATATAAAGTTTATCTAGAATGTTTTAGGTAAATGGTTCATTCAAATTTTCTCAGTATCTGTGGATTTACAACTTTATATTCTTTTCATCATCGGTACTATACTTTGTTTTAGGTTTATTAGGGACCATGTCTGGTTGAACATCCAATTCTGAGAAAATTTTTGGTCTAATTCTTTAATTTCTTTTAGTAAGTGTAAAAATATTTTAATCATGTCATATTCTTCTCCACTTTCAAAGATAGTCTTATTTCTCAGTGACCAAATGGAAAAATTTATAAATGTTGCCTATCTTATGACCCCAAAATGTCCACTCTTGAAGGCCTTAGTCAAATTTACACAAGCTGATTCTTTGTTTTTAATGAGAGATTTAAAAATGTTCCTTATACTATTCCAAATTTGACACTCCTTCAATATATGTGTCATTGTCTCATCATTACGCCTACATAGTGCGCATAATGTACCGGATCGATCTGTTGAAGGATCTTATTTACACGAATATATGTTTTGGCTGGTTTTAAACTTCTCCATAATACATTTATAATCTTATTTAATTATAAATGTTACGTGAATGAACCGGCACATTCGAGAAAAATGGGAATTATTATTGATAGCTTTAACTATCAACAATGGCCCACCTCGGCTGCTAGATTCAAACCCCCACTATCCAAACACTTTATTTGTTTCGGAGTAAACCCCAGGCGCCAGCTAGTTTCAGACTAACGTATTTGGTCAGTAGGCTCATAATCCAGCGCTCGAAATGATCCCAAAAACTAGCCCAGTCTAATTTTAATCAATAATAAAATATAGAAAAAAGAATTGGTAAAAAGAGATTGATAAAAAGAATTTGATAAAAAGAATTGACCGACAAATAAAGTTTAAGTTTTAAAGACCATTTATTTTAATTAATATTTACTAATTTTAAACATTTTCTAAATCTAATATATTACACGCACATTTTAATTTAACACACTATAATATGTCTTATGAGAAAGCAAAATAATATTTGACATTGATAAATTATCTAACATTCGCAGACACACACATCAATAGGTCATTTTATGCATGCTTATAGAGTTCAAATTACTTGTCTCTATAGGATTTATGAATTACAGCGGTGGCTACTATATATAAATGAGAATAATAAAATGTTTTACCTAGGATTTTTGGAACGTGGATATTGCTTGTTGTTGGCTGCTTCTTACGGAATATATCTAACCGGTTAGATTTGATGCTAATCTTGAGATTTGATGCTAATCCGTTGGTTTTATTCTTGGAGACAGTTGAACATTGACGGAGGATTTCTGAGCTGTTATTTAGACATTATTTCACGGGCAAGTTTTGATGATCTTGTTGGACTAAAAGGCTGAAGTAAGAGCGTATATTCCCAAAAGCTGCTCAGCACTGCATTTCTGTTTCTGGATACATAATATAAATTGCACTATTATTTCTGGTGAAACAAGACTGACACTAGACAAACTGAAACTGAATGTCCAATAAAAATCTAGCTATTTATGTATGCGAAGGGTTTTTGTTTTAATATCCTCCGTCAATATGTGTTGTCGAAATTCCTTAAGTAACTAATCCTTTGACAACGTGTTTTTGAAAATTGTTTAATTAGTAGTAGCCATTACAAATGTGTTGTTTTTATATCTTTAATTAGTAGCCCACCGCTATGTTTTTAAATACATTTCATTTCAATATTTATTTTCATGTGTTTTTCAATATGATTTTAACACGCATTTATTCTAATAAACTGGAATGAAAAGAGATTTATATTTTAACTTTTAATTTATAATAATAATACTCTTTAACTTTTATGAACTCTTAGTTTTTTCTATAGGAAAACTCCCCCGCCCCTCTTAATTAATCAATTGTAAGTTTTATTTCAAGAACTCTCTGATTTTGAAATCTTATTTTCACGAAAACAAACGGCATTTACATTTAATAAAGAAACTTAAACTTTTACCTATTAGTTCTCTTTTAACAAAGGATTTTTATTTCTAATAATTTTTTTAAACAAATTGTTATGTGCCAATTTCAATATTGGTACAATAGAGGGTCCAGATTATAATTCCTTTTACTATGTAGGAAGTCAGCGGTAGGCAAGTCCCCAAGATTGACCTTGATTAAAAAATCAACAAACCTCGGTTCCAATTTTAGATGTTTGGTCAACCTGGAGAACCTCAATATCCCAATCGAAAGAATATTGTCAATTTTAGTTTCTTCCGGATTCATAAGATCATATGTGTTCCAGTAGTTTAGTTTGTTATTAAACATTGTTCCTGGCTTCATTTTTAGATGGTTAAATACTATAGAGATTTGATTTTGAATCCAAAGCCTTCCACTTTTGGGAGGTGGCCTATTGGTAGGAGTTATTTCTTTTGGGAATATTAGCCCTTCCATATCTGGGTTTTTTAAATAGTCTGGTAAGTACATTATGAAAACACTGTATTAATAAGATTTTGACTGAGTGTAGTCCTATGCTGTTCATCTGTTTAAATTTCTGTAGGAGGCTCAGGCTGATGACAGGAGCTCCCCCCCCCAACACAGCTTCCTACATTGGGTTTCGACATTTTTTTATAAAGGCTTTCATCGGTGAGAAGCCTGCAAGGAATTATGTAATCTTGGGAAGCATGACAGCATTCATCAGCATGATTTTCCCAAACAAAGACAAATAAATCTCCAACGATCCAATAAATTTTGTTATCTTAGTCATTAGGTCATTTTCAATTTCCTTCCTCATTTTAGATGGGGAGCGTGCTAGATGAAAACCCAGTAACCTCTGAGGTGGAGCCTTAAATGTGCCGGGAATTTGCTTGCCGGTCATAATCAACCAGATAGCCGATTTATCTTTGTTGACTCTTAGACCAAATTCACATTCGAATTGGTCCAAGAGCTCCTCTAGCCCAACAAGCTCCTCCTGCAAAGCAAGGAAAACCACCACATCATTCATATAGGAGACATGATAGACCCTCTTATAGGAGACATGATGGATCCTCTCTCTTAGCAAAGGTATGGATATCCCTTTAAGAGATGTCTCGATGCTTAAACAGTTAAGATTCACCAGTGATGATGAATGATCACAACTAATAAAGAATACCCTTAATGAAAATATACGCCTCGTTAATAAAACAAATTAACATTTATTACTGCATTTCTAACATATACTTACAATTTATAGATATACATGAAAATTTATATTGTAATGGTTAAATATGTACATTCATGTAACAAAATCTAGTTTTAGTAAATCATCCCAAGGCCGACCAGAATACGATGGTGGAAACCACAGATGTGATATAGCCCCAGTTCCTCTACTATGGCTTAAAGATTTACTACCTTATGGATGACACATGAGTTTACAGCAGTATTCTCTTTCATCACATGCCGGCAGTAGAACATCGGCAAAGCACTAGACAGAAATTGACTTACTAACTAGTATAGCTATATAGATATCATGTGACTAGGATATAATTATTAAACAATGAAATGATTTTTAATAAGTAATAATAAATAATTACTAAATGATGGAATGGTTATGAGTCTATGAGCAAGACCGAGACATGAAACAAAGTTAAATTTAAAATTAATTTAATAGTTAAGTTAAATATTGAAATAATAATTAAAACAATAATTACAAATGTCTATATGCATGGTCTCACTCGCAGGTGATTAAGGGATAGTTTACATTTAAGTTTGGGTTCACACACAAGTGATGATTTTGCAAATACAATTCTTTATGGTTGAGTTATACATAGCTTGGTTTACATATATATGGGTGGTGTGTGAAATCACTCACAGGTGATATTAAATTTTTCGTTACCCATTATTTGGTTTCTTACATATATGTATATCACTCTTAGGTGATAGTTTAATGTTTATGCACTTCCGGTTTATATATAACATTTTAATCACTCGCAGGTGATTGCAGTATTTAGGTTACAAATATTTAATTTACTTAGCTATATATATAGATCTACCAATCGCAGGTGATAAAGAAATTATAGGTTGGAAGATACATTTTCATGAGCCTTAAGGTTACATTATAACTTAGTGAATTTGCTCATGACTATCTATACCTAGTTTATGCTATATAAATAGGATTTAGATTTTGCTTTAGAGTTAGTAGAAGTGAATATAAACATTTATAAAGAACATATTTTACTAAGCATGAATAATCAATATATTCTCTATATAGCTAATATGCATATTAAATTGGATTCGATTTCAGATCAAGGCTGAAAATAACAATTATAATGGTGGGATGAAGTGATTATTGGCAGTCAGACTTCAGATACCAAGAAATATAGAAAATATACAATTCTGAGTCTGCGTCTCGTATATGTGTCTTATTCACGGGATTTTTACCAAGTAACGGTTCCCTTTTACTGAACTCATTGCTGTGGAATTAAGAGACATCTAGTCCGGATGATCGAACAACTAATTTTAACTGGGAGTCTCATGCTCCGTTTCTGAAGATGCAGAATGGGGAGGTGCGAACTCGTCCACCATCTGGAGAAGGTAGTTGTCTGAACTAAGAGTAATGGTGTAGCCCTAACACATATGACCATTAAAGAATACAGCGAGTACGCCATAGCATTTCTTAAGGACACATACGCACCACTGATAACATTATTATATAATAAAAAAGACGCTAAACAATAGTTTCCTTCATGAAACTACCGTATATCAGTTCATATCATAGTATTTATAATTATACTATTAAGGAAAGCTTATGAATCCAATTTATAAAGCTATCTATATAGGCATTTGTACTTCTAGGGAGGATTACAGCATATTGAGGGAAATTACAATATAGAATTATAGATTTATTCTGCATTTTATCACTTCAACTGAATATTGGTTAAATATTATATTTAAAGCAAGTCTATCTTAGAATAACTGTAAGCTTGTAATTATATCTTAATTAAGATATTTATCCATTTCAAAACAGAGTTTCAGTTTGTGTGTCAATATACATGAAATTACATATATGCACGAACTTACATATATACACATGAGAATACATATTTATTTCTCACTAAGGTTTTAACTAAGGGTAAAACTCAGTTTTGAATAAATATAGCATAAACAATAACATAATTGAAAATAATAAGATTTGGCATAGATTTAACTAAAAGAAAATGTAAGATTTAAAATAAGATAAGATTTCACGTAAGTGAAATCTGGAATTTGGCTTTGTTTTAAAATGAAACTTATACGACATTAGCTGAAATTTGATTGATTCAGTTTAGAACAATTTTTAAGTTGTTTAAGAGAATTGATGAAAGTGAATATTATTATTAGCTTAAAATATTCCAAATAACTTAGAAACTTAATTATTATTTTAAAATAGATCATTTTGAATTATATGTAATAAAAGTCATATTAAAATATTTAAAATATAGATTTTAGCAAGTTAAAACTAAATAATTTTTAATTACTCAAAATAGGATGAATACATAAAACTAAATCAATTATAAATTAGTTCCGCAAGTAAACCAATAAATAAAGAAATCAATTCAATAAATTAAATGTATTATTAACATAAATCATAACTCAGGTAAGAAATCATAAAGCACTTAATAAACCAGATATTAAGTAATAAATCATAAATCAATCAATTAATCAGTTTGTAAATCAGGCAAGATTTTAGGATTAAATAAAATAAAACTACATTTAAGAAATACGTTTAGTTTACATTATTATTATTATGGGCATAGAATTTAGATTGAGCTAGCTTATAAGAATTAGTTGACTTTAGTTGAAAGGTTTTAGAATTGAAGGAGTTTTACCATTTTCTTCTTTTCTCTCTGGTAGCAGGCTATTTTCATCATCAGGGAACTTCTTAGGTAGTGGCGGCTCTTACTGCATCTCTTTTCACATCAGGTAGCCTTGACCGAGGGTCAGAAAGGCAAAGCAATTAGCCTTCTACCCCGACATCATTATTATTACACGTTGACAAGAACTTTGTCAAAATATATTGCTAGAGAATTAATAAATTAAAGATGGCTGCAGTAGCTTATATATTGGCTCATCCCTCTCTCCGTCATTACATTATTTTCCGATGCACTTTTCCAGCTCTTACTATCGCTAAAAAATCGTGGAAACCTGCTGTGACTATTTTTTTTAGGCCAGTTTAACCTCGGTCTCTTGCTGTAATTTGTTCAGTTTTTTAAATTTAAATCTAATTTTAACCTTAAATTGAAATTGGGTCATTTTATAGTGAGAAAGATTAACTTTTCTTGCGCCATCCTTTCTAGAAAAACAAATCTAAAATATGGAAAAACATTTTGTTATATATGTAACTCGGCCATTTAATTTAGCGATATATGCAGAATATTACTTTCGGAATAAATATTTTAAGGAAAGAAATTCTAATGTTTTAATCCTGTTAACATTATTCATTCCTGCATATATGTAGTCTCTTGTTACACATACAACGCATTTTCCATTTATTTATTAACAGAAATATATATGTGCACATTTATGGGGATTTACATATATAGATGCAATTTTCATACTATATTTTAATATATATGCACACATACGTGATTAACATATTTAGGTTTTGATTTAGCCTGTTTTAAATACTATTGTAACATGATATATGAGGATTTGGTGATAGTTACCTGTTAAGCATAATTCTTCTAAGAGTTGGAGAATGTCTGTTCTCATATTTATAATTTTGCTTGTGTTTAAATTCAGTCACTGGAATAACTGAACTAGCTGATTTAATACTTATCAGTAATTATTTTTCTTCAGCTTTCAAATGCAGGTGAATGTTTTCTTCTATTTAAAACATCTTATTTCTCCCAATCAGTCATAAGGTGTAGAATACTTTTAATTCAGACAAGACTTTTTTTTTTCCTATATGATGGGCTAGCTGTATGGTGGAGGGGGAAATTGCCCCTACAAGATTCATATAGATTTTTAACCTGCCATCCTTATATTTTCAATCTTCAAAAAAAAAAAAAAAATTATATAAAAAAAATGATTTCAAATTAATATCTTGCAGAATTTGAAGCTTGTCTCTTCCCTAGTTTCAATATTTTAAAAAAAATCTCTACTAACTGATTTTTTTGGACTCTTTATATTTTATTTTTCAGCCAACTCATTTAATTAGATTGATGGTGTGATTTTTTTTAACTGCTGGTACAAAAATAATAAATTCACAAAAACACACTTTCCAGACAACTTAAATCTGTTTTGAAGAAAAATTATCTTAATGATTTTTTTCACATCCCAATCATAAATCTCGCACCTGAACATTTTAACTCCTCTCTTTGATCTAGGATGGGAAGATTTTAAAGTTAGATTTCTCACATCATTTAAGCTCCAATAAAACAAAATCTTTATAACACAAAACTGTTGAGTAAAAAAAAATAATTTAACATTTAACTCTTCCTTCTTTTTTTTTAATGTCTATAACTAGATTTATTTACGCAATATACCCACAAACACGCTGTCATTCACATCATTTATAAAAACTGGCCTATTAAAATAATCTGAATGCTTTTTAGAAATTAGACTGTTAATATTTAAAATTAAATTCTTACAACTTTTAAACCCAAATTACAATCATAGAAAACAAAATAGAAACATAGAATAAAATAGTAGAATCTTGCAAGTGTAGATTAGTTTTGAAGAAAGTTATTATTTGAAATATGAAAATGACAAACTAAATAGCTTGTCCACACACACTGCATATATGTGTGTTATAACATTACTTTTTAACAAAAAAAAATTAACTATTGAATAATTAAAAGGTGTGTACTATTTTTGAGTTTTCTCAACACACAAACAACTAAAGAAAATAACTGTTTCCCCCACTCTCTGTCTTAGGCTTTTGGGACTTGATCCTGAAGGGCTTAAACTTGGGTTCCCTACAGCTTCCTTTCCTATATAAAAAATGTGATGATGATTTTTGTTCCATATTTCCCTTCATGCACATTACTACAAATTTAGCTACTGGTTGAATTGAAATGGCACAATATATAGAAACTACAGTAAATTATTTACATTTATAAATGAACAATAGTAAATATATGTAGAAAGTAAACCAAAAACTAAAAAAAAGGCATTATATTTGTAAGGCACTTGCCTTGTAGCATATACCACATAAAAACTAGGGTTTCAGAATTTTCACGGCAAAAATCAAACTGACCAATGGAACCACTTGGTTGCAAAGTAAGCTGGGAATTTCATAAAACTGCTATCCCCCCCCTTTTTTTTTTAAAAAAATACAAATCAAAAAAGCACTTATTACATTTTTATTTATGCAGATGAAAACATTTCTTTAATGTTTTTCAGTATAGCTAAGAATGTGTCATTTTTATGTAGTCTTCACATAAATTCTGCTAGATAATTATCCAGGGGTTATCTTGCTGTCTCTTGTTGCTGCTTATTTCACCATTTGACAGAACCCCACAGTCGATATTTTGGGTGTGAACTCCTGTTTCTGGATCGACGAAATTATGTGTGATTGACTTGGTAATGGTAGTAACTGGCTTCAGTTAGTTCATTGGTTTAATATGCCTTCCATGAGAGTCTTAGTTGTCCTATCTTGAATTTTAATGATAAAACATTCATCTGTTTCTCTACATAAGTCACCAAACATCTATTCCTCGAGGATAATTCGGCCCATGTGATTTTTACTCTTGGAAAATAGGCTTCAATCTTGCCAATTTTGTTCACACCTCCAGTTTTTTCATTTTGCCATTGTAGCATAGCATTGGTACAAACTTCTCTTATGTAGTTATTCCAGTCAATGACAGTTTTACCTGATATTCCAAGCTCATGTTCTCCCCAAGACCAACTATACATGAATCGGATTGTGGTTAACAGAGGAATTCTTGAACCTTCCAACCACATTTGCCTGCAAATGTCAATTTTAATGGTGCATCTCGAACGTTACAATGCCATTGCTTGTCTGGTATGTACATGTATAAGCTCATATTATGTCCATTTGGACATAACTTTTATAGAAGGCAGAATATCTTGTTCTCGGATAAGCAGAAATGCATCCATTTCAATAGTTGGCAATTTTTAAGTATTGAACATTTTGAAAAAAAAAATGCAATAATAAATACAATGGAAAATCAATGGGAAAAATAGCTGTTGTAAGGAAAAAATTGGGACAATAACTTGAAAAATGACCGATATGATGTCAACTGTGACGTCATCATTGTAGGACTATTTCTTTGAATGAGACATCATCATGACATGACACATTCATTGGGGGTGTGAATAGGTCCTATCTTCCCTATCCTACATTGTATGTTTAGTATCCATGTATGCGTATATCCCTCAATCTTGCATAATTTTCATGTTCTCTTATTCCAGACTAAACTACAAATCCAAAATATAGGTCCTTTGAATTTCTTTGCCTCTTATAACAAATTTATGTGAGGATGGCTCTAAAACTGTTGAGTCATCCTTGGGTGCCAGTTATGAGTAGGTGGTTCATACAAATATAATTCATAATGGACCTAAAGATTTAGAATATCCATTAGTGAAATATAATTGATAAGCCATATTACTGATTTAAGTGTTAAATTTAAACTTTGAAATTTAAATTTTGAGTCTCGTGAATTTTTTTTTATATACCTTAACAAAAGAATTGAAAACAAAATATTTTACACCCATATGTAATTTAACCTTAAGCAGTTATATTGAATTTTTAAAAAATTATGTTAAGCCACAAATTTTATAATGAATTAACTTTGAATTGTCCAAAAATGACATAGTTTATATTATTTGCAAGATAGAACGTCGAAGAATGTAATGAAGCTAAAACAAATAGCCATTGATATTCAAATTAATAAAAAAATTAATATTTCTAAAAATTATTTTCATGTTATTTCATAAAATTGAATTTTCATGGTTAAAATTTAAAATAATACCTTTGTTAATAAGTTATATGATTTCCTCATTGAATTTCCAATAAAATCGTATATGACTTAACCTAAGGCAATCCACCACTTCACACTTCTAGGAATAAGGATATCAGTACTTTTCAATTTTTTTCTAATAGCCCTTCAAAATGTTTTTTATACAGGGGTTTGCAATGAATATGACATCCCTGATAGCAAGTAGTTAGTATTGATCAATAATTAGTATAATTTGAATATTATAATAAAGAACTTCAATAAAGTTTGTAATTTATTAAAAAATTAGTCATTAATTTTTATATTAGAGAAAAAATAGGAGGGAAAATTTAAAACCACTTTTTATTGTAAATAATTTTTTTTATTTATTAATGATGTGGTAAGCACTATATACAAATAAAATAATAAAACAAAATAATAAAAACTTATATATAAACTAAGAAAGAAAGAAATACATAAATAAAATACAATAAAAAAGCAAACAAAATTAAAATTAAATTCACAATTATTAAAAAAAGCAAAGGAAATTAAAATTATACATATTAAAAAAAAAACAAAATAAAGATAATATATATAAAATTAGTGAGGTTAAAAGCAATGCTAAATTCATTGTAGAGTTAGTGGTTCATGTCAGATTCCATACTCTGCCCAGCTAAACAAAAAAAGTCAGTGCTATGTAGTGTATTATTAATAATGCTTTTTATTATTTATCCTACCTGCCATCTTGTGGCAAACACTTCATCTTGTTAGATAGAGTTTTCCTAAAATATAAAATCAAATGAATACTACAAATGATTGCTTACAATTAAAATAATATTGCAACCAAATGCTAATACAACTTACCAATTAGGGCTGCTAATGATCATCTAATTGGAGACATGTTGACTGAGCACTAATTGGCTCTCCTGCAGAAGTTGACTATTGAGGTTTCTGAGAAGTATCACCAACCACACTCACTGGTAAATTATAAAACAATTTCTCAGTTCACGTTGACTGTGATAGGTTCACACTTTATGCAGCCAAAGAAACGTCTGCTTTTTTTTTTAGGCAGAAGACCCAATTTCTTTTAAGTATGTTGTGTTTATGAAAATCAATTAGACTGTTTCCCAATGGTATGCTGAGCCAGATGTGGTATACCATGATACGGTTCAGTAGTTTGCTTATGAGGAAAATCCATCTATTAGGCTATCTGATAAGGTTCTCCAGAAAAGCAAAAGTGCTTCCACTTTATTCTGCTTTTGAATCATATATTCTGTATCGAAGCAGTGCAAAAAAGGACACATTTGCTATCGGTTAGACTTTCTCTTCCAACTATACTGAAGTCATCACCAACTCCATCCATGTAGCAGTTGTAATTTGTTATTGTAGGTGGGCATGGATATGAATGAAGTGTCCCATCTTTGTGTCTTTGTTACAGTATCATCCCCAGAAGGTGGATAAGCATTGTTTTGCATTATAATTGGCTTCTTAACAATTCAAATTGAAGATCACTGACTACCACAAAATGTGAGTCTGCCCTAATCATTCTATTTTATAGCTTTTATTCATTTCTTTGATGCTTTGTGGGATACCTCTTCTATTTGCATTTAGTGTGCCACAATGGTATATTTTGCTTGCAGATAGCTCTTGCTAACAATATATTTGTAAAATATCTATTGCAAAAAATAATGTGATACTATTTTGACAGATATGGCAAAACTGCTGAAAGCACAGCTCGAGTACCCAAATCTTGGCCAGCATCTGAAGTTGCACTTTTTCCTGTATACAATTCCATATGGGACATATCCATTATGGCTATCTGCACACACCCACCATTTGAATCCTCACTTCATTGGTTTCAAAGGCTCATATTGCTTCATGCTATTACGACCAGTAAATTGGGTAATAGCTTTATTAACTCTTAACTCTATGCATTTGATATGCAGCTTTAAAATTTACATTGCAGTAGTCTATAATAGGCCTAATTTTATATATTCTGTCAAAATCTTTACTTTTAGCATCTGGCATTTTTTATTATCGTTAAAATTAGAGACAAAATTGAACAAAATCTACATTGGGTCATAATATTAGCAAAATATAGTTGTTTTATTCTCAAATCAGAACTCTATGTCATCTAATTCATGTACTGGACATATGGAGGAAATTCTTGTTATTATGCCAAAAATACAGATAATTCGCAATGTGATAAATTGACCCAATTGTGAGCTTTTTACTGTTCAATTTACAAATTTGTTTCTAAAAATTTTTTCAAATATTTTTTTTATCAAATAATTGAAAATAATCTAAAATACTATACTCACTAGTAGTGGAAAATTTGGGCCCAGGAGACTGTAAAATTGGACAACCTGATAACGTTAATCGGCAACGCATTCAGATGTGGTCAGGAGGATGGGCCTGGATTGGAAAAATTGCTGCACTTGTATTTACATCTTTGTTTTGTATTTGGTACCACATCTGACTCTGAAACACTGGATATCTGACTCCAAACCACTGATAGACAAGTCATCAAATGAGCTCGAAGCATCTGAATTCCACGGCTCACTTATTGTGAAAACACTGTCACTGCTAGTCTCGGTAAAGTTATCCATGTTCACCCTTTATAAATTTCATGGTAATCTGAATTCCATTTAAAATGAAAAAAGCAGAAAAAAAAATTACTATTACTTGTCAATTTTTGCGATAGAAACCTACAACTTATCTTTCCAGAAAGTAGAAAAGAAGGATGGATCCGAAGATGAAAAAGCTTATATGTAAAGGTTTTCCTTGTAAATAAATATATATTTTTAAAAGTAAACTATGCTGAAAATATTATTTTAGAAAAAAAGTAAGAATTTAGTTAAAAATTCTTTACTTTTACACGAATGTAAATTGAGAAGAAAAATCACTGACATACTAAACATTTTCTAATAGGTTATGAACATTCTTTTGAGGTTCTTCGCTATAAAATATTTTTATAATTATAAATAAGAAACTTATTTTTGAAAAAACTTTCATTCACTTTCATAATCTGACAAATAATTAATTTGCTTTTTACAAACTAAACTAAAACCAATATATTAAAAGACAAATGTATTTTTACTTTTGATTCTGTAATTGATCAATCAAAAGTTTAGAACTTTAGTTTACTTGGCCAATAGGAATAATTGCAGTTAAAAGGATTAAACTGAAATGGGATATTGTAAATTTGAAAATTTGACACCACATTATGCGGTCATAATAACAAAGAGGTTAATAAAATCAGGAAATAATTTTAGTCACTATTCTTGGTGTCCAACATCGACAAAGCATGTGGGTGTGCCAATCGAGACTCCATGATTGGGTGGCCATTATCAGGAAAAAATTTGCATATAGTTCATGAAGGTGGAAATAATTCATACCATCATGTTGCAAGCCATAATCGGGGGGGTAAATTATATATTTATTGCACATCAGCCGTAGAAAGTAATCATAAGGCCCAACGATTGCGTGTTCATAATCAGGAAAAGAAATTAACGTATATAATGGTCATATTTGTACATTCACGCAACAAAAACCAGAGTTCTAGCAAATTATACTAAAGGTGATCTAGGTGAGGGGTTGAGATGTCAAATGTGACCACACTTCAACTCCTTCACCAGAGCTTTATGATTTATTACCCTATGGATGACATATATGAGGTTACACTCAGTCTTGATTTAATCCATGAGCCGGCAGTAGAATTGGGTGGATTATGAGACTGGAATAGCTGATAAACTACTAATAATATGAACTAACAAACTTATAGCTAAATAAATGAATACATAAATTAACATGCTAATGCTAAGTTCATTTGGAGTAATTTGAAGTAGTTTATGAGAGACACACTGAACAATTACAATTTAAAATGACTTTAGTAGTTAAATTAAGCAAATTAATTAATATAAACAAAACAAGTGCATTGGTGATGTCTTACACATGCAAGACTTATAACAATGAGTTAATTCAATTAGAGGGATCTCATCTTTTAGGATGCACTTTTAATACTTCAATATTAAAGTTTATTGCAATTTAATATCTGCGATTAATATTCATGTGTAATATACTAAGCCATCTATTCTAGGTTCACTATGGGAAACTAAATCTTACAAGGATGATGGTTGATAAAATACAACATTCTTATTAACAATACATGATGAGGAATAATACACTCTCTATGCAGATTACTTTAGTAAACTAGATTTGGCATTCAGATCCATGCTGAATTATATAATAAGGCAGGATGAATTGGGGATTGTAGCGGAACTTCCAGTACTATTGCACTAAATTATTAAATGAGTTGCGGTAGAATGTATAGTCACAGGAATAATACCAAGTACTCAGTTCCCTTGGATCATATGACTTGCTAACATAGTTTGAACCTTAATTCCGGAGATCGGGGCAGCTTTGCAATTGTTTTTTGGACCCTCATGTTCCAGTTATAAGGAGACCATCCAAACTAATAATGGGGTGGCATTTCACTATAAGACCATTTACAAAGCATAGCAAGGCGTATTGCATATGTAGTGCTATGTAGCACACATTCATAATGCTTACTAAAGAATTAATTATTAAAATTAATGTGTGAAATACTAGTTTCATTCTGTGAAACTATGTTATCCCAGTTCTCTAATTAGCAGACATTATACATGCTAAGACAAGTTTCATAAAACAATCTAATCTGAATAGTATTTTTAATAAATTAAGGAAGAGAAAAGCATATTCAGGACTTAATTATTATTAATATGTCTTTTGAAATATCCCTGCTATTATTTAACTATACATAAGTTAGAACATAATAGCTTAACTAAACAGATATATAAGAATAGGTTTCAAAATGGAGATTTATGTTTGTTAAAAACAGCATAAATCGTTTACTGGTGTGCTTGTAATCGTCTCTAAAGTTACTAAATTTATTAATCTCCATCTTGAAATGTGGCATACCAAAAAATATCAATAAAACAAAATAGGATAGGCATGGCTGCAGGTTAGGAAAGAATGCATTATAACTGATACGATTATCATGTTTAAGAGTATTATTGAAATTTACAATTATTTCATTTTAAAGTAGGCAAGATGGTTAGTTATTAAATTTAATTTAAAGTTACATTAGATTTATCTTACACAGTTTACGAATTCTGATTAAAATAGCTAGCTTAGAAAACTAAGAGTAATTTCATTAAAGAGCTCTGTGGAGAAATGTCTTTCTGGATTTGGTACCACATCTGACTCCGCAATACTGGAATCTGACACCAAACCACACTGATAGGCAAGTCACTAAGTGAGCTTGAAGCATCAGAATTCCATGGCTCACTTACTGGAAAAATACTGACATTGCTAGATTGCAAAATATTCCATTTTTTCCCTTTTTAAAATTCACAGTAAACTGAATTCTGTTTCAAATTAAAAAATACAGAAAAAGTAAAAAAATTATTTACTTGATTACAAAAATTATTGTAAAACTCTCAATTTTTGTGTTAGAAAAATAGAACTTACCTTTTCAGAAAGTAGAAAAAAAGATGAATCCGAAGATGTAAAAAGCGCTTGTGCAGACCACTTAGTTTTCCCGCTATTTTAAACTCAACGGGATGTAATTTTAAAAATTCGAGAATGCATTATGCGCTCGTAATAATGAAGAGGTTTTTAAAAAACAAATCATAAATGCTATTTGCAAAAGCATATGAAATAAATCAAAAATTAAAATGCCTAAGGCAACAGTGTTTACACGAATTTCACTACATTTTTTAGAAGAAATCACAAATGCTATTTTCGAAATTCTATGAAATAAATCAAAAGCTATTTACGTTATCTAGTTTTAACAAATAATTAGAAAAATCATAAATGCTAATTTCAAAGCTTATGAAATAAATCAAAAATTAACGCAAAGTATTGTACCAGTCGAAAATGTATGTCCAGCCAACATGTCTTAGAATCTGAGCAAAATACCTCTAATCCATTCATGCTCAACATAAGCAGGTCAGGAGAAATTGTGAACCCAAACCTATTTGCCCATTCCCCAAATCTAAGACAATATGAACAACCCTTGCGGTGATATAACATACATTCTTTAATTCCAGGCCTGGAGCTACAGCGTACAACATGAGATCCTATTTAATGATGATGATGAGTGAACAGGAAGACTATTTAAGACACATATATTGATAAGCTTAAAATTATTTAATGATTCAAACACTCTGGACAAAGTCATATTTACTATTACCACAAACATGATATATATATATATTATTTATTTACAAGTGAGTACATTCCATTGAGAAATCTCATCAAGAGATCAAATTATTTATAAACCTACATATATACAAAATACCTGGTTAAGTCAGTATCCACCTGCCAATTTACACTTAATCATTATTCATTTTATTTTAGCATAGTTTTATTAACTTTTAAAGTCAGTATTAATATTTTAGAAAAGACAAAAGCAAATTTTGAGTGAATAACAAAATAGTGCAGCTTATGAGTGATTTTGCTTTGTCCCAAATTATATTTTAGAACTATTTTTAAAATGTGTTTTTAATCTCCACACAACTTTAACCAAGTGTGTGTGATGTGATATTTTCCAATCACCTCGGGAATTGAGAAATTATGTGCGAGTTGTAAATGAAATAAGGGTAAATTTGTATATTAAATTTATAACAAATGAAAGATGGAAAATAATATATTTTATAATTGCTTTGCAACGCTTATTAAGTCTATTGCAGCTTCACTCACATATATATATGTTGGTGCGCTCATACGTATGCAATATTTATACAATTTACGTTTTAATTTATATAAATTATAATTAGATATACATATTATGTACAGCTATATATATATTTATGTTAACACACTAATTTATTTAAATATACCCAAATATACGTGCACTTCATTAAGGTTGATATCTGAATAAAATAAATACTACTATGAATCATAAGTGAGACAGGATGTGTCAATAAATACTATTTCATATCCTTGAAGTCACAAAAAAAATGAGAGGAAAAAAAAATGAATTTACTTATATTTGTACGCAATCATAAATTAAGCTTTAGCATTGGATTTTAAAAGTTAATCTTGCTTAATGAGATTCTTCCTGGACCTTTATCAATCCACCATTAAATTTATGATGTAACCAATGTCATGATAAATAAAAAATTAAAATAATACATCAAACTATTTGTATACTTTTCAGTATCCAAGTTGAATATCTGTCATTTCAAAATTGGTGAGTATATAAATATATACAAATTTACAATTTTGGGAAAATAGATCCCTAGATAAATTTATCTAAGTTAAGTAGGATCTGGGAGTTTATCTCTGAAGGGCTTTAAATTTCAGGGATGATAAATCTCCACTAGGTTACCTTTGTGCATTGCCATGTAACGATCGCCACCATATCATTCCGTTAGGTGATATGGACCGAAGTACACCGTAAACAGGTATTTTCCTGTCGACATCAGGCAATGGGATTGTTGAGTTGCGGCTATTAATTTTCACGTCACATGTGTCTTAAGCTGACTGATACCCACACCCTGATAAAGTCAAGCCCCGGGTTTTCCTTTTTTCTTCTGCCCTGTCTCTGATGGTTTGATTTGTCTGCCCATATTCGGCAGAGCTTCTTTCATTCTCTCTACCAACAATCTCTATCAACTTGACTTTGTCGGTTGTTTCCCGCTTCCACTTCGGCCATGTTTTTCTGATGCTTGTGTAGCATTTCCATCACGGGCCTGCTGGTGGCGATTTTCCATCTCTAGAATGCTTTCCATTTTTAGCTGGAGCACCATTATTAGGTCTCCCATACTTTTTCAGGTGTACTGGGCCTGCTTATCCTTTTTCTCCATTTCATCGATCCTCTTCTTTACCTTTGTGCTTAGGTAATTGATTACTTTAAATTTTTTTGTAGATAATAAGTACTGTTGTTGCTCTTTTTATAATGGTTAATTTGCCATCCTTCACCAAAGAAATGGTGTATATGTTTCTTGCTGTGCTTCCATGTTAAACCTATTGTTTTTATTCCTTTCCTAACTTCTCATGCCTAAATAATATAGTATAATTTCCGATTTTTCTTCACTATTGATAACAATGTAATATATTAAATACGCTTAACGTATATAGTGAAATTAAATTCAACGATTATATTAATATTTCTTAAGGCTAAGCGCTTTCAGAGCTTTCACTCATATTCATAGCCTTTTAACGTAGTAATTTATGCAAATCTATGCAAGCTTATTTATATTGTCCATCTCTTTGAAATGGAAAAGCATGTGTCTCTTCTGTTTATTGCTTTCAAATCTCTTGATATATACCATGCTTCTTTCACCTTCCTTTTGATGTCATTTCTTTCAGTTGTAATTATCCTAGCATTTGCAGGTTCGAATTCATGATTAGCCTCTATTTGGTGGTCCACAAATACTGAGCTGCCTTCGTTTGTTCTTAATACTCTTTTATATAAGTATTTATGCTGAGCCACTCTGGTGTTTATAGTGGCCCGAGTCTCACCATAGTATACTGCACCGCAGTCTGCTTGTGGGCATGCCAACCTGTACACAACATGTGGTGTTGATTGTAGGTCAAGCAGACTGCGGTGCAGTATACTATGGTGAGACTCGGGCCACTATAAACACCAGAGTGGCTCAGCATAAATACTTATATAAAAGAGTATTAAGAACAAACGAAGGCAGCTCAGTATTTGTGGACCACCAAATAGAGACTAATCATGAATTCGAACCTGCAAATGCTAGGATAATTACAACTGAAAGAAATGACATCAAAAGGAAGGTGAAAGAAGCATGGTATATATCAAGAGATTTGAAAGCAATAAACAGGAGAGACACATGCTTTTCCATTTCAAAGAGATGGACAATATAAATAAGCTTGCATAGATTTGCATAAATTACTACGTTAAAAGGCTATGAATATGAGTGAAAGCTCTGAAAGCGCTTAGCCTTAAGAAATATTAATATAATCGTTGAATTTAATTTCACTATATACGTTAAGCGTATTTAATATAGTATAAAAAATTATATTTACTGGTGTTACTTGGTCTTTCTCAGTTGCAGAGTTATTGGAAAATTGATTAACCTGTGATTGCTAATTTTGTCATATTTTACAAATTGACTCCTAGTACACATATATCTCAATAATCTTGCCTAATGTTCATGTTCTTGTATTCCTATCCAAACCCTACAAATCCAAAATATAGATGGTCCTTTGAATTTCTCTGCCTCTGATAACAACTTTATATGAGGATGGTGTTAAACCTGTTGAGTCATCCTCGGATGCCAATTATAAGCCCTCCTTGGATACCAGTTATCAGTAGGTGAGGCAAATACAATTGATAACAGACCTTAACATTTACAATATCCATTAACAAAATATAATTTTTAAGCTATATTACTGATTTATCACAGGTCAAAATATGTCCAATTTATATGATTCTAGGATTAGAGCACCTTGCTGTCAACAAGATTATTTACTGCTCAAGAATTAATTAACACCCTCTGAAATTTTGTTATTGAATTTACATAATCGATTTAATTCTTTGTTTAAATTTTAAGCATATTTTTACGACAACTGAGCTACCCCGATTCCCTAAAGATTAAATAATTAGGGTGCTACACCTATAACAAGTAACATCTACATGTCAAGTTGAAAGTTTCCTAGTTTTTTTTGAAGTTAAACCTCTGTTAATCCACTACTGGCTCAGGAGGACTGATAATACTTCATAGAGTAATTATTTTTGTTAAGTAAACATGAACCATTATTTATCACTAATTAATAATAAGACTAATATCTATCCCTGTATATACTGAGTGATTTAATGTTTAAAACTGGTAGATTTTAAATAGTTTCAATGTCAGCTGATTAAAGATCTAGTATTTTCTTGTTTTATACACTTTTTTGTTTTATTATATTAGATGAATGTTTGGGATAACAGCAAATATCTTTCAAAAATGATTTTATTGTTAAACTCTAGTTAAGTCATTGTCTTTACAATAAGTAGTTACATTTTGGCAAAATCAGATGATCTTACCCGGGGTTTAATCTGCCACGACAAAGTTATTTTTATGAGTGATATTTATTTTCATGGAATATTGCAGTTCTTTTTTGATTAATATAATAGCACTATGGCTGTGTGAGTCAGCTTTTGAACTTTTTACATCAGCATGCTGGATTTTCTTATAATAATGTTGAACACAAGCTTTAGTTCATAAATAATTTTAACAACAAATAAATCATAAACACCTCAATCTCCAAGTTTCTTCATAAATTTATCAAGCTCAACATGTAATATTTATGGTGCAATAAGAAAAAGAAAATTTTGTTCATATTTGTAGACCATATAAGAAGTATCCTTGTATGTGAAACTAAAGTAACAATCAAAATAATCTTAAATATTGAAGTAACTTGACAGCAGGAATCTCATCGGTCCATCGGTGTGTGTCACTAATTAGATGATGAGGCATTTGGCTAATTGCTAGATTTTTCTCAGGGAGGTAAAAATTTCTTGGTGAACTATGTCATCATATGGTCCACCAGTACAAAAAAACCCTCCGGGAGAGATAGAGAGAAGGAGATAGAGGGAGGACAGGATAACAAACATGAATGAACATTGCTGCGGGACAATGACAAACAAAGATTGCTAAGACATAAAATGGGAAAGAGAAGAAGAGAACCCTTAATTGCTTCAGTATGTAGCCTTTTGACCAAACCTTCGTAGGAGACTGACAGTAGGGGAATTGAACCTAACCCTAGTTCCAAACACCAATCCCTCAGCCCGAAAACCTTGGCCTTGAGAAAAGTGGTGGCCCAGTACCTCATATTTCCTGATCTTATCATGTCTAACCTTTTCGAGGTAACTGGAATCATAGTCCCACAGTACTGATATGTCTAATGCATAGTAAATCCTATCCTTCTCTCCCATTAAGTCTGGCTTGAGTCGGTTACCATTGGGGTCCACCCAGACCTGCTCTCATTACATGATAACCCAAATTGACTAAATATGAAGACAGAAGAGAACATAAATAGTCATGCCTCTTTATCCTCCAGCCTGACATAGTGACAGGACTGGAGTATGTGTGGGAGATTCTCAACAGCATCCCCACACCTCCTACATCTCTGACCGGCAAAATCACCCCTCCTGTTGGTAACAGATTGGCAGGGAAGCAGATCCACCCTCATCTTCAAGGCCTTGATGAGGGGATCGCTTCTCAATTGTGCCTTGTCCTTAAGCAATTCATTGCCCATCCCATCACTCCTAAAGGAAAGTAAGTCAGGTCACCCCTCGTGAACATGGTTCCTCAGCGATGTGCCAACCTTATGCCCGATGATGGTCTTATTGGACATACCCCATTTTATTCCATACTTTAGAAACAACTCCTGTCCAAGCTTCCCAACAACACCATGGTTGAGCAAGTACCTGAGAGAAGCTGAAGCATGGCCAGCACCCTCTGCATATGCCTTAGACCTCATACTCTCAGTGACAACCATGGAACCCCACCACAACCACCACTGGCTGGGAGATGAATGTGGGCATCTGGGTATCCAGGAGGAAGATAGAAAATAGCTTTGTATAGCCTTCGGACTTGACCTTCCAACCGAGAGAGGGCAATCTTACCAAGCAGACCATGTGCAATAGAATAAAAAAACTTTGGAATGAGCATACCGATTTAGTAGGATCGCCTTCGCCAGGCTTCGGGCACATCTAGCTCCACACCGCATCGAACCTCCAGTGGTCGAACAGTGTGTGTCCCCAGCACACATCAATCTTCACACCAAGATATCCGATGCTAAAACTATCTATCTGATGACAACTCCCTGATGTCTAATGGGAGGAAATGCCATCAACAAACCTTTTCAACTTTTCATTGAACCCCCAGCCAAAATACTGACATTTAGTGACATTAAGAGAAAGATTATGTGCAGATAGAAAGTCTATCACTACTGAAAGGAGACGAGTGATACCAGCATGACTATCAGACACCAAGAATAGATCATCAGCATATGGCAAGGCTGAGATACTTGTACCATCAGGCAGAGTATAGCCAGTATGCTCATTCAATTCTCATATCAGGGGATCCATCACCAGATTGAATAAGAAAGGAGACATAGGGTCACCCTACCTCAGCCTCTAGTGATGGGGATTTTACTGTCTGACTGACCTCCACGATGACAGAAGGTGGTCACAAACCCTTGTACAAGATCTTAAACAAGACTAATGATGGAATCTGGACAGCCTGCATAAAATAATGCCTTTGATATACTCTTATGAGTAACGTGGTCAAATGCCTTGCTTATGTCCAGAAAACACCATAAAAGGACCCCTAGTCCTGGCCATGCCAATCAAGGACTGCATTGCAATGGCACTGGTATCAGCCGACCTACCAGCCATAAATCCCTGCTGGGACTCATGGACTTGGTAAGATCTTTGTAAGTGAGCAACCAGGCATCGCAAAAACAACCCCAGAAAAACAGAGCAGACCATGAAGGGGAAACAGTGTTAGCTATTTAAAGCCCTTTGGAGGAACAAAGCAGTCTCAAACACCCAACAGTCGAATAAAGTACATAAAATATTTTAAAAAGATTTATTTAATTTGATAAAGCAGCTAATCAATTCCCGAAATATTTATTTTTAAGAAAGTCTGCACATTCTCGACCTCAAAATTACAAGGCTTGGAAATTAAGCAAAATAATAAAACATTTAAAATAGGAGAATGCATAATTGCGGGGTTTTAAAAGAAAATATGTTAATTTTGCAATCATACATTTGTTAAATATTTACTCATTGACCTCGCACATATTCTTATATGTTAAAACCAATAAACGTGTGGATTTTAACTGCAAAATTATTAAATAGTTGAACAATAGTAAGAAAGTCCTCGAACGAGTGAAATTATTAAATAGTTGAATAATAGTAAGAAAGCCCTCGAACAAGTAATTTAACGAGATAATAAAATAGGACAAAATTTATAATTTAAAAAACGCGTTAATGGCAGTGTCTTGATTTAAATAAAAAATGGAGTAATTCGTTCGGTTGATGGCTATGCTGGCACACCATCATAATAAAAGGAAAACAGATTAATAAATACAAAATATTAACCCAAGTATAGAGATAGAGTACCCTAATTAAGTTACAGAATTTAAAGAAACAAGAACAGAATTATAAGATAAAACAAATAGAAACAAATGGAATTAGCTATAGCTTAGAAGGAATATATCGCAAGAGCTCTGTTACCTCGTCAGAAAGTAGGCATTTGAATGCAATTTCAGGTGGAGACTTTTCCAGTTTGACGGTAGCAGCACTCATAAGAATTTGACAGCAAATTTTGGTTCACAGTTCACATTTTAGCAGCGGTGGCAGTTTTCAGGGCTTCTTAAGTGAAGGCATCAGATGGTATGTTGTGCAGTGGCTGGCCATTTCCGAAAGGAAAATAGCCTTCTTGCCTTCTTGCTGATTCTACTCGGTCATTTTAGGATTTCCATTAAAGGCTGGGGTGTGCAGTTTTACGAGATTCTTAAACTCTCAGAAAATTTAACTTTTCAGAGAGCACTTTAGATGCAATATATTTGAATACTTTTAGTCTACTGGAAGATGAAATCTCGACTTCAATAATAAAAACTTGCAGGCTATTTGTTCTCTTAAAAACAAACTGTCAGCAGAGTAGTAGTAATAATTCCCAAACAAAAGAAAAACCCTCTATATATATCAGAGCTGTACAATAAAACTGCCCTGGAGCATTACAAATATACCAAAATTTGCTATCTTATCAAAGCTGCAATCAAACCCATCCGAACATCCAAAGGAATTCAACAAAATTTTAATTAAATTTTCTATTGACCAAAGGAATTCAACAAAATTTTAATTAAATTTTCTATTGTTAACTACCCTGTAGACATTCGGATTAAAACTTTGATTCCATTAAAAAAACTTTCGCTAATTAAAATTTACTTAAGTGGACATCTGCTGTATTTCTAGATAAGTCACTAGAACATATTAATTAAACTATTGTTTTCTTACCAACTCTCATTTATTTTTACATACAATTGATGGTGTGATTTTAAATCTAAAAGAACTTACTTCTTTTAAATTCTAATGTTTAAATCTATTTATAAGATAAATATAATTGAAACTAAAAGAGATTTAAACAGAAATAATTTTACATATCAACATATTATTCCAACTTAAGTTTTGAAAATAAATATATCACAACCTACTTTTTAAACAAGTATCTTTTATGTGTACATACCCATAATTTACATTAGTTATTTATACTGGGAATTAGAAACATAAAAGCATTGTACTCGTGGTTTAAAATTGGGTGGGATTTTCAGCATATAAACGCAATGCAGACACACTCCGATAGTCTGAGTTTAAACTAAGGTATGAGGGTAGAAAAGGTAAAATGAAGATATGCAAAGCAAATCTAACTGTTTCAATATACACTATGATACACATTAAAATATTGTAATGGTCAAATATGTGCATTTACGCAACAAAATCTAGAACTCTGATAGATCATCCTAAGGCCGACCAGGTTTACGGTGGTGGAAGCCACGGCTCTGGCCTAACCCTAGTTCCTCTACCATTGCTCATAGACTTACAACCTTACAAACGACACAGTTGAGGTCACAGCAGAATTTTAATCCTTCACATGCTGGCAGTAGCTCATCAGTAGCACATAAGACGGGCAATAATGGGTATTTTGTATAGCGTATCTATATAGGTATCATGTGGCACACTTAACATTATTAATTATATATAAAATTTCAATAAGTTATAAAAGTGAGTTGGTGAGCAAGATCAAGACAAAAAACCAAAATAAATTTAAAATCAATTTAATAACATTCAACGTAAATAATAAACTTAAATAACAATAGTGTAAGTAACTTCTTTGATCTCACACGCAGGTGATAGTATGTAAGTTACAATCAATTATTTATTTGGCTATACATATATATCTCTATCACTCGCAGGTGATAAAATGATATTACAGTAAATTTGTACATGAGTTTAATATGAATTTTAATTCAGAACGATTTGACTTTGCTCATGGTTATCTATGCCAGATTTATGCTATAAAGGATCTAGATTTGCCATATTAGTGGAAGTGATAATTAATTTTAACAGAACATAATTTAACATAACTAGCACAAATACTTTAATATATTCTCTACACAGTAAAATACTATATTGATTGGATTCCCTTTCAGATCAATGCTGAATTAACTATTAAAATGGCGGGTTGAACTGACTAACGGAAGTTATACTTCAGATACAAGTGCGTAAAGAACATATAACCTTTAGTCTTGTTGCGTCTCATATGTGCCTTATTCACGGGATTTTTACCGGTGTAACGGTTCCCTGGGACCGATTCTCATTGCTGTGGTATTGGAGGCCCTTTTAGTTCGGCAGATCGAGCAATTTATATATGTGAATGGGAGTCTTACGCTCTGGATGAGTCTCATGCTCCATTTAGACGAATGCAGGATGGGTTGGCATGTACCAGTCACCACCTGAAGAGATAATTTCCCGAACTAAGGTAATGATGCAGCACGACGACATGCAACCATTAAAGAAATACAGCAATAAGAAAATAAGCCTTAGCGTTTCGTAAGGACACATATGCACCACTGACTAGATAATCATATTTAAAAATTAAGACCAAAATACAAGTTTCTTTCATGAAACTACCCACATCAGTTCATATTACAGTACTCTTAATAGTACTAATTAAGGGAATTTATGAATCCAATCTACAGAGTTAGCTATATAGGCTATGATTTATTTAGCTTAAGGAGGGTTACAGCATATGGGGAAGGTGGACAAAGTAGAGTAACTTCTATAGTTGAAGTGAGTGGAGAGTTTAGTCTCAGCCACCATTTCAAAGGTAAAACGGGTGTGGGTTCAGCTCACAATTCAATTATATATATAACCGATCTTTTGGCTACAAAAGTTGAACTATTTATATTTTTCTTAATTCTGACCATCTGGTTGTTTACAAGCTTGACCGCAGTTGAGAAATCTATTAACTTATTTTAGAAAAACATTTAATTACTAAAACTAATTTAGATTCTGTTTTTCTACCTTTTTCTTTTTTGGTTTATTATTACAACTCTATAAAATTCTGAGAATTGTCATTAAAATTCAGGATTTATAAAATTAAGCTCAAGCTATATTAAGACTACTGCAGTGACCTAATTAAAAGTTGTTTATAACTAAAACAAAAAGCTGCATTTATAATTTGTATAAAACTTATTTTATCACTATATATGTAGGATAATGACATCGGGAATGCGTTTATATACGTATGCAATTTCAATAAAATAAACCATAAAATTGACCAATAATTCAGATTCAACTATTACTTAAACTCACAATCTTTTAAAATGAACATATATCTGTAATATATACATATAGTCTTTAATTACAGACTTACCACTCACATATATATGTGCGATCCCGCATATATAGTAATTTAAGGTTATTTAGATGGGTACTCTGAGAGTGTTTAAACCTGGCATAGATATAGGTGTGGGGTTAAAATACATGAAACAGACAGGTGGATGAAACTTTTATATCTCATCAAACTTAAAAAAAAAATGCCTTCACTTAATTTTGGATTATATACTATAAGGTTTTCCACATCTTGCTAGGCCTCTATACACACACACGAGTTGATCAAGTTATGGAAAAGAAAAAAATGTTTAATTTTTTTATTTCAAAAAAAAACAACTATATTTCCTGATCAACTCTACCTAGAAATTGTTATGAGTACAATTGTGAACCGAATCAGTTTTTAATTTATAAATGAGGACGCCTTAGTTGTTAGACTCACTGATTCTGCATCAAACATATCGTAACTCGTAAAGTAGTAATTATACGATCGGGATTAAAATTCCTGTTAAGTAGTAGAAGATATTTCCTTTTGACTTAATTAAGAAAATAAATTACTTGGCAAAGGTAAGTGAGGAATCTAAATAATCAAATCTAAAACTTAAATATAATAACATTATTAATTTTATACACGTACAATGAAAGTTATATTAGTAATAAAGATTTATTATAGCCCGTCAAACATCTAATATTTATGATAACAAAAAAAATTATAATATTGGAAAGGATTATGCATAACTAATTTAATAATTTGATTCAAATATTTCTTCTTCAAGTTGTAGCTAGTTGGGTATTTTATTTTTCTGTGGTAACAGTTTTATTCAATACTCAGGTCGTAAATGTTTAGATAAAAATAATGAGATAACTATTTCATTTACATTTAGTGAGGAATCTAAATAATCAAATCTAAAACTTAAATATAATAACATTATTAATTTTATACATGTACAATGAAAGTTATATTAGTAATAAAGATTTATTATAGCCCGTCAAACATCTAATATTTATGATAACAAAAAAAATTATAATATTGGAAAGGATTATGCATACCTAATTTAATAATTTGATTCAAATATTTCTTCTTCAAGTTGTAGCTAGTTTGTGTCTTTTATTTTTCTGGGGTAACAGTTTCATTCAATACTCAGTTCGTAAATGTTTAGATAAAAAAAATGAGATAACCATTTCATTTACATTTCAGTGAATAAAGTTTTATATTAAAGTTATGGCCATTAACTTACCAGTAAGTTTGAAATTTATGTAGGTGATTGATCATCTGAAGTTCAATTCTTTCTGATGTGTAATATGCAGTAGTTTTTTTTATTGTTTTATTCTTTCCAAATCTTCGATCGGTATTTAGGTAGAGCCAGATGACGAAAGTGTCTGCAAACGATAGAGTTCTACTCACTCATGGAGAGTGGTTTAAATTTGCATCTAAGTGGACACATTTTATTTTTTATTAAAAAAAATATATGAGGCACCTCAAATGGCTCAACACTCAGAAAAAAAGCCAAAGACCCTTTTCCAACCTGTCAGTTTCTTTTATATCCCCAGATCTTTTTTAGAAGTTCTGCACATATTTCTTTTACTTTTTGTTTTCTTATTTTATAAACTTCTACATTATTTTTTTTTTTTACTACAAAGTTTCTTCTCTTTATGAATTCCTGCCATCTTTAATTACCATTAGAAAGTTGTTTCCGATATTAATCTTTTACATTTGAAATTTCCTTTCACTATTTGAATCAATTATTCGGTATGCACTTTCCAATATTGAATTTATTTTAATTAAATCACAAAAAAGAAAAAATTAAACTTTCACTGTACGTCTTTTTTTAAAAAAAAATCATATTACAGATCTTTACTCCTTTTTTTTTCTTTTTATGATATACAATGTCAAATCTCAATTTGTTACCTTATATATAAATAAACAGTACAATACAATGATCGGTCTTGGGATTCATATAAACAACTAGTTTTAAGTTTACTCTTGTCTGAACATATCCTACGCTTTGCTAATGCTCCCATGCTCCATCCAATAAAGAACATTTATATACAAAATAGCTAAAAAAAAACATTTCTAAAATAATTAGAAAATACAATTATAAAAAAAAAATTTATAAAATGAGAAAAAAAAACAAAAGGAAAATTTTTTAACATTATATGTGGTTAGTAACCGTCAGGTTTGGTTAGTTAAGCTTATAAGTGAGAAGGTAGAGTTTCGATCCTTTCAACTTTGATGATTGGATTTAGGTAGGATCAGCGGGTTGATTGATACATAATTTCAGTCTACAGGTATTGTAAGCTCCTATGACCATACCCTTATCCTCCAACACATGAGTTATCTCTGCAATCCCTCTTAATTCAATATGGACCTCTGTACAAAGTGAATAGTTTCATGTATTCCCTCTGGATCCTGTACTAGGCCTAGGTGTCTTAACCGACACTTGGTTTCCTTCCCTAAATACATGAGTGCTTTCCTCTTCGCATCCTTCTCATGGCCTTTTGTTGAACCCATATCCTTGCAACATACCAAACCCTGCCTCTATCAATATGTCTACCCTTCTGATAATGCTGTCTTGACTAGGGGTTGGCTCCATTCCCCAAAGTTCAAACATGATAAAGTGAACCTGATGGAGTCATCTACCGTAATATATATTGGGATATTTCATTGGATTAGCGTATTCACCCCTTATGTTAGCACCCAAAGGTATCCGGAATAATATCACTTTCTTTTTATTCTCTCATGTGTTTGACTGGACGTTTCTCAGGGAAGCGAAGGTTCTGTACGCATTTGTGTTGGTCATGTTTCTCATTGGCCTGATGTAAAAGCAGACCCATGATCTGAAAGGATCTTCTTAGGTTTTCTGATGATTGGAAACTGCCGATCTTGTGAAACCCTTCTTGCACAACCTGAGCCAGGTCTCTGCACCGGATTTTTTTGAGCATACTTTGGAAACATCACATGTAACAAAAAACAGCACTGGCAAGGAGGTGGTAGCATTAGTCCAGCAAAAATGCCTCCTAATGACTTCTTGTCTCTCCAAGGTCCACATTACCCCCTAATGTAATGTTTATAACAAACCAGATGCTCCCCTACTTTAGGAGGAGCTACAGATCTCCAAGGATAGTTCTCTGGGCCCACTGGTTTTGGTAATATTCCACTCCTAATCTGGTATCTTCAGGTTTCCACCATCGCTCCGGATAAACCTATGCTCCTGTCTGAATATTTTATAATTTTTAGATATTCAGGGTGTCTCCTTTGCCAGTAAAGAAGGCCTCGTAAGATCCCCTTCAACTGAGCTGTCCATTTTATTGGTCAACAATGCCAATGGTTGATCTCTTATTGTTGGGTAATATGGTTTAATTTTTACTGAATGTCTATCAAAGATACCCATGACCACGTTTTCCTGACCAGGGTAGCACATTACTCTACAATTAAGTTTCTGTAGTGCCATAATCCATCTGAGAACATGTTCACTGCCTTGGTAACTTCTGCTTTAGTTTCGAGCAACAATTCTGTGTTTAGTATCTTCAGACCAGATTAGGAACTGTTTGGACTCAGTGACGTGTAATGATGGATCTGTTCAGGACCTCAACCGACAAATCTCTCACCAGCATTTCTATGCCCTTATGGTTAGAGTCTGCCTCTCTTCCTCTTCAACAATAATTTCTAGCAGCTGGTGGTTAGTCTCACATGCTACAATCTTCTCTGCAGCTGCAACATGAGAAACCGGAGATCCATTTATTTTCCCGGTCTCCCCAACCTTGAACTTCATAAATTCTATAGCTCTAATATCTTTATGCCTATATATCTCTACCTCCATATTCATATCATCCCTATTCTGACTAACCATGGCCCCCATGGATATGTGCATCTGTCCCCTTGGATGGTTAACACGGTCCTCTCGGAAAGTTTGTTTCTGAACTATAGGTATCTGGGCATGGGTTAGGTTACTTTTTTAATTCATGCAGGCTATCCAAAATGTCTCCCTGTGTACTTTGTAATTCTTTTATGACGGTCCTCTTGGCAAGTTTGTTTCTGAACTATAGGTATCTGGGCATGGGTTAGGTTACTTTTTTAATTCATGCAGGCTATCCAAAATGTCTCCCTGTGTACTTTGTAATTCTTTTATGATCTCCGCTTGTACCCTCAGCTCTTCCTTGTTTGGTTAGTTTTATTTCTAATTCGCATTTAATCTTCTCAACCGCTACTTCCAATGACACTTTCTGGGTCTTGACCATCTTTCTCATTATTTCACATTCACCCCCCCCCCATTTTTGTATAGCTTGGTCCATTTCCTCCTTGTGAGTTTCTAAGAGCTCAATAACTTCTACTTTTATATTTTGGAAATTCTGTCTGCAATCTATCCTCAACCTTTATAAACTTTCTTACAGCCTTTCTTTTACTTTTGTATCTCTGGTCTCCAATTTTTCTTCGATCCTCCAATCCCTTGCCTCCAGATTTTCCTGGAGTTTTGTCATATTCTGCTGGTTTTCTTCTGAACTCTCTTGAATTTTTGCTTCCAGACTCCCCAACCTTTTTGATTGTTTGTCTACACTCCCTTGAATTTTTAAGAGCACTGTCAGCCAAGTCTAAACTTGTCCCCGGTGTTACTATGGAGGGGTTTTTAAAACATACGGGGCTTTCCACGTATCCTTTGGGTCTCGCTCTGCTCTGATTCTTTTATTTCTCCCTCTGAATCATGGTCCCTACTTGATTGACTTTCAAGTATCCATCCACCTGTATTACTATCCCCAACTACACTCTCCTATCACAGCATTTTCCCAGACTCCTCAGGTGTAACAGAGCTTATCCTTCATTCTAAGCTTTTGTTTATTACTCCACATTTTCCACCTCACTTCCTTTTCCTATTTCTTCCTCTATACTATTTATTCTTTGATATGTGATTCCTGTTAATTCCCTGTTGTATTACGGTTGAAAATTTTGGAATATCTTATCACTACAACTTCTCACAGCTCTTTCTCCTGGAAATTGCTCACTCTATGGTCCCTTTCTCTACCAGCCTCAGTCCACTATAGCTTTCTCCTAACTTAGATCTCCATCTTTATGATCTGTAGTGCCATACATAAAATTAAAGCAATTTGATCAAATCTCGGTAATGAAATTTACCCGCCCAACATTTTACATATATAAGATTCATATATTAAAATTGTATACTATATGAAATTTATAGATTAAAACAATATATAATCTATAAATTAAAATTTAATAAAATAAATTCTTACTCCAAAGTGCCTGTTTCTTTCTTATCTTACGCTGCAATCATTTCTACCAAAAAAAATTTTTTTACAAAGATTCATTATTGTATTTATTATTATTGCTATACCAGTTTTAGCTTTATTTGAATGCCCATACACTAATTCTGGTCATTGATCTCGTCGAACTCGTTTCATTGTCCGCATCCAACAACTCTTTAAAATATTACAAAAAAAACGTTGGATTTCCTTTATTATTATTTTACTTCTTTTCCTCACTCCTGATGACAAAATTTATTATCAGAGAGAACTTTAGGTTTTTCAGGCACCAGCCATCAGTGAGCAAGTAAAATTACAGCCATGCACATCATGTATTTCAAAATTTTTAAATTGTTTATCAGTCTAATCTAAGTATAACCATAAAGCATTTCACTTCAATCGCCCTACGTATATCAGCCCTGCGCCAACGAAGGGAAAAAAAAATTCATGAAGTTTTTTTGAAGTATATGCCAAATGAAAAAAAAATTTACATATGTAGTCTGGGATAAAAAAATTTATATCCACATACTATTTTATAATTTTAAAATGGGACTTACATTTTGACAAGAGTGTAAGAAAAAAAAATTGTTACATGATTTATCCCACATCAAAGTAACACACATACATAGTAAAAGTTTTGGCATATTTTAACAAAATTTGGAAAAAAAAATTATATAGTTGTTGACACAGAGTATGAAGAAATTAACCAATCTAGGGTATGGAATGAATTGATATATTCCCAAATTGAGTGTTCAAACCCAGGGGAAAAAAATTCTACATATATTATGGGGTCAATGTGCAAATAGTTCACATATATACATGATGGTCTATTTAGGGTGTGGAATATAATGACAGGCCCCACACTTGTGTGTCCAGAACATGGGGGGGATCTATGTAATGATAAAAATTTACATCCATGTAACAAAATCCAGAATACGCAAAATATACTAAAGCTGATCAAATCTAGGTGGTAAGATCCAGAATCCTGCCATTGTTTAATCCTTTCACCTCTTTTCAATTATTCTAATACCCTGTGGATGACATTTCCCAAGTTACAGATGCATTCAATTTAACCATGGTCCACTGCACCAGGGTCAAACAAGAGACTCATAAAATAACTAAATTAACACTAAATTGGTAAGATATACACACTTGACTAAGTGAACCATTACTATAATAATGATTAATTATGAAATTTAATAGAGTGGTCTATATATATATATATAATGATGTATGTACAGGTAAATATAGGGTTGGATGAAAATGAATTGACAGACAATAAGGACATGGAAAACTAGTTATATTTTAAATAATATTAATTTAATAAACAAAATAAAAGGTATGAAAACTAAAATGTACAAAATTGTATAGTTGGAACATGAAATATGTTCGCAGGCATTACGTAGCTAATGAGATTAGGTTCTACATATGTCATTATAAGTGTTCAATAAAGTGGAGTGCGGTATTCAAGTCTATGCCTACAGTAATATGCGAAATTTTTAGCTTTTTTGTAGTCTGCTAAATTATATGGAACATAATAGCCAAAGTTATATAAGTAAACTAATAGCGCTTCTATGGCCTCTATCTATATATACCCAGTTAAGTTGAGCACATAATCAGGCTCTGAGATATGCAGGTTAGTGTGTTAACCTAGATTAGGGTCTATACTAACACTGAATAAGCATTTAATATAAAGGGAGAGAAACTGGTTTATTCTAGGTTTACTCATGGCACATATTAAAATATTAATGAGTTATTCACGGACTTCAGCATCAAATTCTCAGTGCCCTAAGACTGAACAACTTTCTACGAATAAGAACAGTAGTAATTCAGGGAGTCAGATACGCATCGATATGAATAATCTGGACCCTTGTGTTCCAGTTCTAAAAGTGTTCAGCATCAAATGCTCGGTGCCCTAAGACCGAACGACTTGCTACGAATAAGAACAGTAGTTCAGAGAGTCAGATAAGCATCAATATGAATAATCTGGACCCTTGTGTTCCAGTTCTAAAAGAGTTTGCTTTACTCGAACTAAGTGGATAAATTTGATCTCCACCAGCAACTCATCAAGAAACATACAGCAAGCAGTTAATGTACATACATACTTAGTAAGGAAACATCTGCAGCTTATACATATATCATGAAAATATGTATAATTCTCTTAGCATGCCTTAAAAATAGATAGCATCTATTTGCATATCTATACAACCCAGTTCTCATATTTAGTATTTCATATATACTATTTAGGGACTAAATTAATTAGTAACCTAGTTTAAGATTATCACCTGCATTTCCAACATAGATAAATCTGAGGAGGACAAAGCATATTTGAGGGGCAATTACTGACAAAGCATTAGAAATATGCCATGATAATATCCCTGTGGCTAGTTCCTATGATGTACAGATTACATATATGGAGTTATAATTTATAACTAGAGTCGAGCAAACTACAATTTGAACTAGAGCACTACTGATTACTATAATATTAATTCACAAAATTAACCAGTAAAACAATAATATGATCTTGAAATGGTGACTGGGAAAAGTAATAATTCAATTATTTATTATCACGAAGATTTGAAGTTATCTTCGCAGAGAAATAGGCTAAAATTATTTATATATATACTCGCTGTTTCAAGTTATTTGGCATATTAAATACATGTAATATTAAAACGATAAAATTATAAAATAAATTGCATAGATCAAAAATAGGCATAAAAGACTGCAAAAAATACACATATAGGTTAAAATAGATTATCATAGTTTTACAGTTTAAGAGAGAATTTAACATTATAAGTTTTATAGTCAGACAAGATACAGACAGCATTTAACATCTTTCTTTACAGATTTTAGGAAAGGTGTTTATAAAGGCAGGTTTGATAAATAGCTAGCTTTAATTAGATAATTGAGAATTACGCTTTATGAATAGAGCTCTGTGGAAATTTATCAAGTTACCCGTTATCTTCATTGCAGTTCTAGTCGCTTGGGGATGATATGGTTGACACTCTTCTTCGATGTTTGACATTAATGGAGATTCTTCTACCACGGGCTTCTTTGCTGAGGTATAGTTCATTATATTTTGCAGTACCATGCTTCCACGTCCGCAAGGAGGAGGCGGTAAGCGATTACCTACCTACTTCTCCATTTTAAAGGTAAAACAGGCGTGGGTTAAGCTCACAATTCAATTATTATAGATGTAATTGATCTTTTGGCTACAAAACTTGAACTATTTATATTTTTTTAAATTCTGACCATCTGGTTGTTTACAAGCTTGACCGCAATTGAGAAATTCACTAACTTATTTTAGAAAACCATTTAATTACTAAAACTTATTTAGATTGTTTTTCTACCTTTTTCTCCCCTGGTTTATTATTACAACTCTATAAAATTCTGAGAAGTGTCATTAAAATTTTGGATTTATAAAATTAAGCTCACGTTATATTAAGACTACTGCAGTGACCTAATTAAAAGTTGTTTATAACTAAGACTAAAAGCTGCATTTATAATTAGTATAAAACTTATTTTATCACTATATATGTAGGATAATGGCATCAGGAATGCATTTATATACATGTGCGATTTCAATAAAATAAACCGTAAAATTGACTAGTAATTCAGATATTTCTTAAACTCAAATCTTTTACAATGAACATATATCTGTAATACTTCAATTACAGTGTTACCGCTTGCATATATTTGTGTGATCCTGCATATATAGTAATTTAAGGTTGTTTAGATGGGTACTCTGACAGGGTTTAAACCTGGCATATAGATATGGGGTTAAAATACATGAAGCAGACAGGTGGTGGAAACTGTTTCAATGTCATTGTTCAAATAATTCTCCAGATAATTATCTTCTCTTACATATTATTCTAGTCCATATACAGTTGAAATTTTTTGTTTCTAATTTTTTATCAAAAATTGAAGAAAATGAGTATTAATTGCTTTTAATATCATAACATCCAATCACTATAAAGTTATTCCTGAAATTAAGCATAATTCTTGTCTCAATAATATCAGCACCATGCTTTTCATTTTATTTAAAGCATTAGCACAATGATAAATTAATAGTTGATGATTGTTCAAAATAAAGTAATTTTATATACATCGTATTTGTTCCAAGAAATTTTATTTAACAAACCTATGAAATTACATTGAACAGGAAGAAACAAACTGTTCGATAGTTATATCACTGACTTGATAGCAGGTATCTCTGTGCATATTATTGGGAGACTGACATCTCAAATGACCGTGCAACGGAGCTGTTTGTGCCAGCAATAGATTATGTTGCAGTGTTGTATCTATTTGGTTCTGCAAATATGGATGTAATGGACTGGAAGATGGTCTATAGGCTGTTGCATGTAGCTGATGGTTGGTGGAATCTCTTGGGTATGTGCATGTGTTTATTGCATCATGTAGTTTGTGTGGGGATCTCGAACAGCATCCAGGTATCGATAAAGGCAGTATGTGATGATAGGCTTTCATCTCATTTTTTTTATTCCTGATTAGTTTTGATGAAGTGTAATGCATCTATGTGACCTCCATCAAAGGCTAGCCTGCACTGAACTAACTAGATGGAATAGGTTAGGAATGTGGAAAGCCTAATCGATGCAAACATTTTGGTGCCTAGGCAGTGCTGAATGGAAGTAATCATTTGGTAACTGATTTTGGATTTGGCTTGAATAAGATGACAGATGTTGCTGAGGTAGGGGCCGGTGTTTATAATATGGTCAAAAGTTTCAGTGTCACACATACAAAGCTGACAGAAGAGCTCTATATTTTTGAACACTCTTTTATTGACCAGGAACCATTTTGTGGGCAGTGCATCGAGGTTGATATGATAATGAAATCGAGATATTTAGTTCAAGATTCCCAAACTTGAATTGAGATTTTATCTTTTTGTTTGTTATATTCAGTTTGGGTGTTGGACCATTTGCATGCTGGTGATGGAGTTTATACACATCCCGGTATTTTATTTTGGATGCATCCATGTTTGCCATGGAGTTGGTGCAGTCTTGTTAGTGTGAAGCTATGTAAAAGAGCCAGTCCTGTTTGCAAGAGAGTGGCCTGTTACTGGGGTTTATCGGCAGTTATTTGAAAATTGTCAATCGCCTTGACTAGTTTGTAAATAAGGTTGTGTGTTTTCTGAAGTATGAATGTATCTGGAGTGTAGTGACATACCAAGTTGTGTAGTTTTCAAGGATTTTATTTAGGGTGCCAAGATATCCTCATGAGGACAAAATAACACAAATGTCATCCGTATATGCAGAGGCCAATTTCTATTTATAGTCTGGGGATATAAATACCCAGAAGTTGCTTTTCGATTTAAAGAAGGGGGTTGATGTAGGCTATGAAAAGTAATGCGCTTAGGGGGGATCCCTGTGGAATGGAGAGTGTGGGTCTGAAACTACTTGACATTTTTCCATCTAGCGAGACTATGTGACGGTTTTGTGGAACGTTGTAGATGATTTGTAGATATGCTTTTGGAACTTTACGTGTTCTGGTGTGTATTAATTCTGAGTCAAATGCACCTGCAATATCTAACTGAACTGTGATTTGCTTAGTTTTCCTGCAGTCTGAGGTAGTCAACCAGGACCTTCATCTGTGCCATGGCTAGGGTGGTGGAAGATCCTTTTTTGGCATATTGGGATGTAGAAAAGTACCTGAGGATATGTTTTTGAATATTGAAGGTCTTTGATTATAGATTCTATGATTTTCAGTAATAGTGGGATCATTGAAATGGGTCTCAGGCTGGAGAGTTCTGATGAAGGTTTGTTTTTCTTGAGAAAGGGTACTATGGCTATTGGGTATAGTAGATTGGGTATGATTTTATTACCTTCTGCAAGGTAATCATTTTCAATATAATAAGTATATTAAATAATAACCTGTAGATTTATACTTTACATTGTCTTCAATATGATAATATTAAATCGTGCTATCACACTTCCAATGTAAAGCTATAACAACAAATAGAAAACTAAATTAAATGGCGGAGCACTTTCAGGAAGATGTACTTCTCATATTCATAGCCAGTTATGATTCTTTCTTTCTTTGAAATCATTATATCAATAAATACTATATGCAAATTCTATGCAAATGAGTCACTAAGACCATCTTTTAGATATAGCAAAACATGCATCCTTACGATTAATGGCGAAGGAGTCCTCTGCTATAAAGTAAGCTTCTTTTACCTTTCGCTTAATATCATGCCTCTCAGTACAAACTAATTTTGCAGATGCGGGTTCGAACACATGTCCTGACACTTTTTGATGTTGTGCAAAAATTGAAGTGCATTCTGGATTCATATGTGCCTTATTGTATCTATACTTGTGTTGTGATATCCTAGTAGCTATGGTGGCTCTTGTTTCACCATAGTATGATGCTTTGCATCCATTATGAGTGCATGCCACTCTGTACACAGCCTGTGGGGTCTGATCAGAAGCTATAGTGTCTTTTATGTTGTTAATAAGCTTATTAGTTGAGATGGGTGTATGAAAACTCAAAATGAAATTCCTTTGAGAAAGTCTTATAAAATGTTTTATGCAAAGAGTGCACATAGGGCAACAATATCCAAGGCTTGTTGTCTTCATCTCTGTGTTTTCCAATATTATTTACAAAATGTCTAATTTTGCTATATACTATATTGTGCCTGTATCCTGATTTGATTAAGTTGTTAGTATAATTAATTAAGTTAGACCTTCTGTCTGCCTCAAACTTGCACAAATAGTAATTTCTGAAAAGAAATGATGTCAATCCAGCAAACTTGTGAGTCATAGGTGTGTATGATTCAGGGTGAATCTGTACACGAACTTCTGGTGGCTTCATGACCATTGTATAGTTAAGCATACTTTACTCTCTGTGTACCTTGATATCTAAATAATTTACCTCTTGCCCCATATCTTCCCATGTAATATTTAAATTTAATGATGTGTTCACTTGTATCCGATTTTTGATGTGCTCAACAATATTTACTGGAGCAGCAATGAATAAGTCATCCACATACCTCGTATATATTATATTATTATCTACTATGTTGTATTGAGATAATACTTATTTTTCATAAAAATTCAAATAGATGCTTGCCATGATGCCGCTCATGGTTAATCCCATAAGCCACCCATCTTTCATGTGGTACCACTTGCCTTCAAATGTTGCCATAATATTTACATCTAACCATCTCAAAAATTTTGTTATGAAACTAACACGAGCCTGAGCCACATTTTTATTTACAAGTTCTTGTATAATATTGATAGACTTCTTTCTATTAACAGACCCGTATAACTCTGAAATATCTAATGCAGCAGTTTTAAACTCTGGCCTTATTAGCGCATTCTTGACTCGCTCAACAAACTCGAAAGAAGATTTAATAGTAAACTCTCCAAACCCTAAGTCATCTATCAGCCAATGATTTATCTTCTTAGCAGTCTCAAAATAATGCATGCCTCCAAAGTTTAACATCAACCTCAGAGGCATGCCAGGCTTGTTAATTTAGCATTAGTAAACATCCAAGGGGGCGTGGAAGAAGATGGATACACATTTTATAATATTCGGCTTTAGAAAAAGCTTTATTGCAATGTATACGAAGAATCGATGTTATAAACTTCTCCTTATTAAGTTTGCTATTAAAGTTTACTGTGTGTACAAATTTCAATTTATCAATTTCTAATTTCATTTTATTAACATATTTGTTTTTATTCATTTTGACAAATTTATTCCCCTTGTCTTCTCAAGCATGTAATTGAACCATCAACAAAAAATGTTTTGGTGTCACTAATTTTTCTACTCCATGTATCTGCCACTGTGTAAAGCGGCTTGCGTCTAATCACTAGCGATTTGGAAAATGTAGTTATCCCTACACCCATTATTAACTAGTCCTGCCTCAATATCCGCCATCATCTCCATCCTCGGCTTTCTCTACCTGCCACCAATGTATTTGGTACCCAGTTCCAATACTTTAACTACCGCAGGCAATATTATATTAGTCAAATTGACAAAGTCCTCTCTTTTGGCCGTATTAATATTCACTCCTTGTTTTTTTGCTAGAAACGCGAACTTCCGTTCAAATTTACGACTCGATGTACTTGCTAAACTGTTGCACTTCTTCGTCACCTGAGGAGGAATCGCCAAATTTCCCAAAATTCTCTGCAGCCACTTTTTTCTTTCTTGAGTGCCTTATTACATCCTTTAATGACCAGTCCAAGTAAATATATCTACACCTGTACATTAATATTGCTTCGGTTATGTATAGAGTTATTTATATTAACTCCAACAATTTGGGATAATTTTAAACCTCGCACATTTTTGCAGGAAATTTATCCATTGCTGAAAAGTGCATACCGATAAGCTAAAATGTAATATCTGCTTGTATTGCCGATTATAGTCCATGTTAAAATATTAGGTAATAACCTGTAGATTTATACTTTACGTTGTCTTCAATATGATATTAAATCATGCTATCACACTTTCAACATAAAGCTGTAACAACAAATAGAAAACTAAATTAAATGGCTGAGTGCTTTCAAGATGTACTTCTCATATTCATAGCCAGTTATGATTCTTTCTTTGAAATCAAATAAATACCATATGCAAATTCTATGCAAATGAGTCACTAAGACCATCTTTTAGATATAGCAAAATGTGCACTCTTTGCATAAAACATTTTATAAGACTTTCTCTAAGGAATTTCGTTTGAGTTTTCATACAGCCATCTCAACTAATAGGCTTATTAACAACACTAAAGACATTATAGCTTCTGATCAGACCTCACAGGCTGCATACAGAGTGGCATGCAAATTATCATACTATGGTGAAACAAGAGCCACCATAGCTACTAGGATATCACAACGCAAGTATAGATACAATAAGGCTCATACAAATCCAGAATGCAATTCAATTTTTGCATAACATCAAAAATTGTCAGGACATGTGTTCGAACCCACATCTGCAAAATTAGTTTGTACTGAGAGGCATGATATTAAGTGAAAGTAAAAGAAACTTACTTTACAGCAGAGGACTCCATCACCATTAATCGTAAGGATGCATGTTTTGCTATATCTAAAAGATGGTCTTAGTGACTCATTTGCATATTGTATATATTTATATAATGATTTCAAAGAAAGAATCACAACTGACTATGAATATGAGAAGTACATCTTGAAAGCGCTCAGCCATTTAATTTAGTTTTCTATTTGTTGTTACAGCTTTATGTTGGAACTGTGATAGCATGATTTAATATTATAATAAGTATAGTAAACTGGCTGAGATGAGCCAGTATGAAGCGAGGAATACCGTGAAGTCCTGGATGAATACAGTCTGGGAGTGCTGCTATCTTGTTTTGAAGTCTGCTTTTGTTTATGTTGTGTAAATCTGGGCTCTTGCTATCTCTCCATATTGGTGAATGGAACTTCAGGTTCTTTTACTTTACTTTCAAATGCCTTTATTTGTACCTCAAGACAATTCAAGAGGCATAAGTTTTACAATGCAATCAACAAGAATCATTACAAAGAAATTTAGGGAGTGTCGGTGCGTGTCAAGCGCATCCGCACCCATACACTTGATTCAATGCATATGATTTTGAACATTCAAGTATAAATGTATGGATAGGTGAGTGGGATATTAATAGTTCCAGAAGTGCAGTGACACAAAATTCACCTGCCCTTCCATACTTTCACACATAAACCCAACTTCTTATGCTGAAATTATTGTTCACAAAACTGTCGAATTGTACATGTCCATTTCTCCATTAGTTATTTGGAGACAAAAATGTTGTTATATTAACAGCAATATTACACTTTCAGAACACTTCTATTCGTGTCTCATTATTATTTGGGGCCATAGCTCAAAAGAAACAAGGCAACCGCTTCAGTTGCAGTGAGAATATTGTCCTTGGATTGTCTAAATGTACAAGTCTATTTCACGATTTGAGCATTCCCAGTACTGTTGTAAATGAGAAGGTGTTTGGATTGTCCAATTGTACAAGTCTATTTCACCATTAAAGCTCTCCCAGTTCTGTTATAAATGGCTTTATAGGTATAGATGCTTATTTCTTGGTTTGCATGGCATACCACTTGTAGAGCAGTCATTATCCCTTCTATTTATTCCTAATCTTTTATTAATTTGTTCAGGCAACTACCTTCATTTCATAGGATTTATCATCGTGATATGTTAGTGCTCTTTGGGCTGTTATAATTTCTAATTACTAATATATAGATTTATTTATTATGTAAGGTAAGCACTATACTAGGCAAGACATGACCCTAGTTTGATCTGGTTCCAAGTTTGATTGGTTAGCCATGGCTGGCATGTCCTCTTGTCATGGTCCTTGGCATCATTTAACAGTTTGAAGTATAATACCTCAATATTGTAATCAATACCCTTTTCAAAAGTTACCTTATTTCGTGCCAACCAGATGACAAAGTTAACATAAGTTGCCAATCTAATACTGCCACAGGAGCCCTTTTTAAGAGCTTTCACCATATCCACCCAGGCCCAGTCTTTATCTGTGGTCTTTTGCAATGTCAGGTAGCGTAGCTTATTCCAGGTCTCACATTCCTGAAGAAGGTGGGAAATTGTTTCATAGGTTTTCTTGCACAGAGGGCATATCGGATCCATTTTATACCTCCACTTGTGGTGGAGGAATGCAGCCATTGGTAGGGCCTCAAGGTTAACTTTAATTATAAAGTCTACTAATTTTGCCTCCAGCTTCCAGAACTTTGTTAACCCTGCAAGCCGCTTGATCTCTAGCTGAAGTCTGGTCTTAGTGATGGGACTGCTACCATTGATTAGAGCATGGGTGTCCCAATAGGAAAGCTTGCCATTGAAAAGGGAATTGGACATTGTTACATTTTTAGTCATGAGTGTGACCTGTTGCTGTAACCAAATGTTACCCTTTCTTGGGGGGGGGGCGGTCAGTGGGTTCAACCTCATTTATTGGTAGGGGGCTTTCCATTTTTGGATTCTCCTGAAATAGTTTGGTTAAAATATTGTGGGCTTTCTGGATTAAGAAGGTGTTGATTGAATGGAGTCCAAGTCCATTTTATGATTTAGGCTTTTGAAGGGAGTTGAGGCCAATTACTGCTGTTCTCATGCCCCAGCAAAGCCTCCTACATTGAGTCTCCACCTTTTTTATAAAGGTCTTAGTAGGGGAAAAACCGGCCAGAAAATAAGTGATTTTGGGTAGCACAGCTGCATTTAATAGTGCGACCTTCCCCAACAAGGAGAGTGGGACCTTGGTTAGGGATGTCACTGTGTTCTTAACCTTTGTGAGAATATTTTCCTCCAGCTCCTTTCTCATGACTCTAGGAGGGGAGGCCAGGCTAAAGCCGAGAAACTTCTGGGGGGGATGCTCGGAATCTCCCCTGGATCTGTTTTCCAGTTCTGATCGACCACATGGCTGATTTCGCTTCATTTACTCTTAGACCTGATTCGGAACCAAATTGATCCAAGAGCTCCTCCAGCCTACCAACCTCATCCTGTGATGAGAGAAACACAGTCACATTATCCATGTAGGATACATAGCAGACCCTCTTTCTCAGCAAAGGGATGGCAATTCCCTCAATGGATGCCTCAGTGCATAACAGCAATGGGTTGAGGTAAGCCATGAAGAGGAGTGCACTCTGTGGCGAGCCCTGTGGTATTGAAACAGAGGGCTGAAATCCTGGAGCCACTCGGCCATCCAGTGAGAGAAGATTTCTCTATTCTGTAGAAGATTCTCGATCATTTGGAGATATGCCTGGGGCACTTGGAGTTTCTCCAGTATACTGAGTAACACATTGATCTGCACACAGTCACAAGCACCGGCAAAGTCAAGTTGGACCACAACTGGCCAGACCATTTTATTCCTGCGTATATGATCCGCTATGAGGCAAAACCGACTGATGGCTTCTGCAGTCGAGCTCCCTTTCTTTGCAAATTGGAAGGCTGACAGTTTATCAATAATGATCTTCTGTATGTCTTCTTTGATGAGGTTTTCGATTGTTTTTATCAGTAGCTGAATCATGGAAATAAGTCGCAGATTCCCTAGCTCACATGGCCCCTGGGGTTTTTTGAGGAGGGGGACCATTGTGACGGGGTAAATCCCACTAAATTTCCCGACTGCCATCAGCCAGTATATCCACCATCTTCTTAACAATCAGTATTGTGAATGAGCTCAGGTGCAGCAGAAGGAATTTTGGGATTCCATGCAGCCCAGGATGTGTGCCATCAGGAAAGGCTCTAAGCGTTGCCAGGATTCTGGCCTCAGTTATTTTGTGTGGTGTATTTGCCATGGAGAATGTTCTCCTAATTCTGTTAACACCATTGGGATTAAATTTTTTAATGTAATGCTGTCTGATCCTGAGCAGCATGGATGTACCAACATATTTGTTGCCATCTATCTCAATTGAACCCGGTGCCCTGGATTTGCTGTTGGTTCCAAGGGCCCACTTGAGATAACCCCGGGTCCAGCAATGTTGGTGTTCAATGAATTGCCGAGCTCTTTTAATAGAGAGGTATTCGGCAACCTCCCTCTGTATAAGACTATTTAATTTTCAGTTCAATTATTTGGGGAACATTATGAGCCTCATATGGCATATGTTGTAATTTATATGCAATATGGTCCAGTTCACTAATTAAGCATACAGGACCCCTGGACTTCTGAGTGGATATATTAATGCTGTCAACAAGGGATTTAGTGAAGAGCCTCCAGCCTCTTATTGCAGGCAGGGACAACAACTTAATTCTATTGAAGGCAATGTATGACTCAGATACTAATTTAGTGGTTATGTTCGATTTAGTTAGCATGCGGGTCATTCTTTCTAGGGAGTTTGTAGGTTGATCATCATTGAGTGCCAATATTTTGACAAGCACAGCATGATGATCTGAGAAGGCAACAGGGCATAACTTTGCCTCCATTCCCAGGATCAACGTTGGGGATACATATATCAGGTCAATCATTGAATGGGCTGACTTAATATAAAAGGAATAATCACCTTCACGGAAAAACCGTTTACCACTCATAAGAGGCTGGCTAAGGCAGCCTGCATATTTGGCCTGGAATTGGTCATATTTGTGATTATAATCACCAATTATTAAGGTTGGGAAAGGGCTGGTTCTCAAGGTGCTATTGATTGAGTTTATAACACTAAATACAGTTTCAGGGTCCTTTGGAAGGTACAAATTTACTATGTTAAATGAGTGGCCTTTATCTTGTACTATTGCAATTAGACAATTTAAATTGATCATCAAAATTTTGAAGGAGGAGATGGATGATTTTTTATTTATGATTATAGCTACTCCACCTGATGGAGTATTAGAAAAGGAGTAGTGTAGGTAACCCATAGTCTGTAGTAGATCAATGATTTTGTTATCAGATCGAAGGTATAATTTAGTTTCGCATAAGCATAGTATGTCTGGGTTGTGCTGTTTGAACCAATATATCAGGGCATATGCCCTGTTAGTAGTGTTCAAGCCCCTTATGTTCAGTGATGCAATATACATTATTGATGACCTAATACCCACCCGATGATGAGTTAAACTAGTCTCCAGGTGGGTCAAGCTCTCCTACTGTGACCTCAGGAATAGAGCCTCCCTCTGATGCTGTGAGAGTAGATGTTTCAATCTCCTCAACTAGAGATATTAGTTCTGGGTGGCCATTTTCCAATGGGGTGATTTGCAAAGGGGAATCTTTCAGGCTGAGGGGTATCGGGCCATTCAGATAGTCTACCTGTGTTGGTGAACTAGTTCGTGTCTTCTTTCCGTTAGGTGGGCATTCCTGGTTTGGTGTTTCATGTAATTCTACAAGATCCCCCACAAATTCTGATTCATCACAGTCTGTAGAAAAGGAAGATAAAGGTTTAGGCCTCTTGGATCTTTTTGCCTTCCTGTGATTGGGTCGGGTTGTGGGTGGTGTTAGAAGTTTATCTTCTGACTCTTGCTTGGAATTATTCTCAGGCTGTGCATTCTCAGAATGTTCAGACATGAATATGTCATTGTCTTGGGTGACTATCTGTTCTGTTTCTTGCATTCCGGACCTACTATGATGATTCTGTTGCTTTGGCTTTCTTAATTGAAAGACCTCTGAGTTGCATATATTATTACTCATCATATTCGGTTACATCTGTGGAATTTCTTGTGTATAGATCCACAATGTATGCATTTTCGATCCAGGCAGTCTCTCATTAGGTGTCCCCTCTGGTAACAGTAGAAACACTGTGGGGAAACCCCTCTGAGAATAATCAGTAGTGAGGCCTTGTAATACTCCACCAACCCAGGCACAGCCAATGGGGACACTCCTTTGGCAAATAAAATTCTGAATTCTGCAATGTTTGTGAAAACCTCAGCTCCAACATTTGGTGCGAGGATTTGTTGAAGTTCTGATTGTTGAAATTCAACACCACAATTCTTGACCATTCCACTCATACACATCGATCTATCCAAGTCCACAGTCACCAAATATCTGCCTGCTAATGTTTTATACGTGTTTCTGAAGGCTTCCTTGGCAAAGGGGTTGGTGAATTGTATGGTCACATAGCAATCATTCGGGTGAAATAAAACTTTATATATGGAGGACCATATCCCTTTTGTCTTAAAGAGATCAAACAATGATTGGGTGGGAAATTTATAAAAGGATATGTTATGGTCTGTCGTGGAAGAAAATAGGGTATTATTATTTCTGTAGGGTTGAAAGGACCTCATCAACAAGGCAGGTATTGACTGATTAAAGTGGTCATTGATGACCATATGGGATGTTGGAGTATCTTCTATAATTGGAGTCACTCCTGCTTCTTCTTGATCTGTGCTTTAGTCTTCATATACATGATCATTATCCACGATTAATAGTGACTTAGCAAGTGTGCTTGGCTCAGGTTTGTTATTATCATAATGTTGAGAGTTGTAGTTTGTAGGATTTGTATGTTCTGTGCTTGCTGCTGTCATTCGAGCATATGATAAAGATATGCTGCTTCTATTCCGAGTGTTATTGTCATTGTTATATGTAACATTCTTACTTACTACCTTTGAATTGTTTCCTAAAGCCGGAAAATCAAAATTGTAATTGCTACTGTGATTATTGATTCGGTTCATCTTTCTGTCTTCTTTGGTGCCTTGTTTGATACTGGCCTCATGTTTTCAGTGTTATCACTAGAGTTGGAGAAATGAAAACTATACGAGTTTGCTTTGGGGCTGAGGACAGATTTGGGGTTGGTGGTATTTTTATTTGTACTGATCTGAAGGTTATGGTAGTCATAGATACTTTCTTGAGACTGCATTTCTGGGTCTTCAACTTTGTTCACTGACAGTGAGCATTGTGGAGAGTTTACTTTGGTTTTATTCTCTTCTATATGATTGGGAGGGATAGGATTGTTAGAGTTTGAGTATAGCTTAACCTTATTTTTGGTTTTTTTAGGCATTTCGAACAGTTTCTTTGTTTGTTTTGGATCGACTTTTGGGATAATAGTTGTATCTGGTATATTACAGTGAGTTGATAAATTTGCATTAAGGTAATTGTGATCCTTATTTGAGTTTGAAGCATTTTCACCTGTGGAAAAACTCATTGTTGTGATCTTAGAATTCCTCAGTGGATTCTGTGAGCGTAAAAAGGGTTTAGCACTTTTATTTGGCCTTGTTTCTTTGATTTTGGGTTCAATTTTTAGTTTGTTACGATCTAGCGCTGATTTTCTGAAAAAAATATTTGTCGATGGCGCTGCTGTTCTGGCGGTTTTTGTCCCATATCTTCCTTTATATTCATCCAAAAAATTGGTTCTTGGGTCATTTTGTAGGTCTCACTAAATTGCATATTGTTTGATTTAAAAGTTGGAATAGTCTCACTGATTTCTGGGGTTTTTCTTGTCCACCGTGTTTTCCCGCAAACCGCAGCTTCCGTTTCGACACCAAATTGTCGTAATAACGGAAGTGCGCTAGTTTTTGCCTTGTAACTGTTTTGTTCTAGGGTTTTTATACTGGGTTTTTTCACAGTAATGTTCCTTTTTGAATTGTTTATTGAATTATTATCATTTAAAGTCCCGGGGTCTATTTTATTACTACTTTTTTTTTTCAAAGTCAGCTTCTGTGAATTTGCTATTTGCATTACTTTCACGTCGTGATGATTAAAATCTGAGTTACTAGGGTTTTCTAAATTCATTTTCGGTGAATAACTGGGATTGTCAGGAAGTCTATTCTTGCTTATATTAGCTTTTTCGCTTTTGCTCTCAATGGTTGGTTTTGTCTTGTAACCAAGTGAATCTTCTAAACCATCTGCTTTGGCTATAGCCTTGTTGAAGGCAGCCATTTCCGTGCTCACATGTCATCGTAAAACTTAATTTTCCTCACTGAAAATTAGCTTTTTTTTAATAAAAGGTTTATGGAACAATAGCGATAGTACTTACTGATAAAACTATTGACTTCAGGTTTATTTGTTAGGAGTTCTTGAAAGTGCAGCTTGATGCCTTCCAACTTTCAGTGACCAATATATGATTCCTTTTTTAATGTAATTACTGTGGGTGTATTTTTGATTTTGTAAGCACCAAGGGCTCATTGCATATTTCCACAGGTCCAGCTGTGCTGGGTCTTTAAATATAGCCTCGCTCGTTTGATAGATATATGCTCTGTGAGTTTCTTCTCTGGGTTTTATTTTGTAATTTTAATGACATGATGTCTTTAATATCAGTGTTGCTAGGTATTATTTTTAACTTATTGCTAATGTTCTGTAATTCATTAAGTAATCTAATAGGGCCTTTTTGCTTCCAGGTATAATTGCTGATGAGTGACTGTAACATCTTAATAAATGAAAACCATGCCACTTCAATGGGGTTTGTTAATAGGTTTATTTTTTGGAAATAAATGTATGACTGATATGATCGCTTCAGTGGCTGTAGCACGTGTGACTCGCCAGTGTGTAGTATATTGTCTTGTTGTAGTTTAATGTTCTGGGCAATGTGATCAGAGAACATGATAGGATGGAGCTGTGCTTCTATTTGAAAGTGGATTTCAGGAGAGTAGTAGAAGAGGTTGATAAGGCTTTTGGAATTTTGAGTGTAGAAGGAAAAGGATTAAGAAGGAAGGAATCCCTTGCCACACGTGAGTTCGATTAAGAAGGTGGAGGTATTTGATTTTGAAATGGGCATAGCTTGTGTTAAAGTGACCCATGAATAACACTGGTGCAGTGTTGTTGTGTAGTGTCATGATTATTATGTGAATAATACTGTGGACGTTAATGGAAGTGTTTTGTGTGTAGATGAAGACAATGTTGATAGTGAAACCATTATAGTTTACATTGGTTATAATTATGTAACTATCGATGTAAATTATTTTAAAATCACTGGATGGGTTGTTTTTGTTGATGATTATGCCTAGAAGTGGTGTTGGAAATCAAAAATTTGATGAAGCCATGAGTTCCAAGATGCTGGGTGATTTGACCGTCAGAGTTTATATGATATTTTGTCTCTGCCATAAGGAAAATGTGTGGTAAATGTGTTTTCAGCCATAATGTGATGGCATGCAACCACTGGAATGAATTCAATCCTCTCAATTTGATTCCTACAATTTTAATATTCATTATTAAGATCTAAAAAGTTCTGGTTTATATGGAATAACTATGAGTTGTGACAACATCTCAACACTATCTATAAATACAATATTATGCCAACACAGGAGGGGCCAGTCTGGTTGGGATTCATCTGTCCCACTAAGCTTGGTGGTTTCCAGTAGCATAACCTCATTATGTTTGGGTAGGATGTTTGTATTGTCTGAATCATCATCTGTAGGGATGCAGGCTAAATCAGGGCTGACTTGTTCATCTGCTTGTGTTGAAGAAATTGGAAATTTTGCTCCACCTTTTCTTCTCTTGTTGCTGCTGTTTTGATGTATTTGAGTCTGGATTGAGTCACTTTAGGATTTTCTCCATTGTTGTGTGGAACTTTGTCTGAATAGAGTCCACTGGAGAATGTGTTTTATCTTTTCTCTTCTGTCTTTTATCTAGCATGGTTTGATATCCTGTTTGAATGGTGTCTGCATATGAACTGGTTTGTAGATTTTTGATCATATCATCTGACTCAATGTCGGAATCTTCGTTTGATTCACAGTGGTCATAAGTGGATGAGTTGGCTATCTTTTCATCAGCAGTTTGCATTTGTTGGTTTTGTAGCTGGTGGGTTGTTTCATTGTCGATGCCTATCTTTGTTTTTTAGAGTGATTAAAACAGGAGCTTTGATGTCTGGGAAGTGCTGATTTTGAGTAGATTTGATGTCATGATTTGACTTGCCCTGTGCTTTGATGTTTTGAAGGGTTTGGGGATTGGTTGGGCTTTTAGAGTGAATGAGATTAGAACTGGGTTGAGGTGATTTGTCTGTTTGGAATTAGGGTTGGTTCTGAGTTATGTGCTTTAATGCAGTGCAAGTTCTCTGTGTATATTGGATCAAGTTGAATTAGATTGATTGGCTGTGGTACTCTTGTTAGGTGTGTTTTCCTGTTGAATGTTCTTTTTCATGAGTCTGTCTTTTTTGTTCTTTGCACTGCAGATTTTACAGACCCTTGCTAAGCAATCCTTTATTAAGTGTGTGTGCTCTAAGCAGAAGAAAGACTGAGGGGGCATTTCCTGAAGTGGGATAACTATTGGAGATCGATGTGCATAAATCACTGTGGGGATGTCCATCACACTTACTCCATGCTTTAGTGTTATCCTGAAAGAGGCTGTGTTTGTGAGTATGTGTGTTTGATGGTCATACCATTATTGAAATTTGCTATTTTGCCATAATTCTTCAAAATGGTTTGAAGCTCCGTATGATCAAAATTAAGGATGCAATTTTTTATCATGCCCTGAATGTGCTGGGTCTGTTGTTGTCAATGGTGATTATAAATTTGTTGTCTAGTGTTCTGATTATGTGCATTTGAATACATTTGTTTCCCCATGTCTTAAATTCTGTTATAATATACCTGTCATTTGGGTGTGTTAAGATTCTATTAATGCACATTTCTATATTCTTTTCAGCTATCATATTGTAGAATTTGTCCAGTGGGAATTTATAGAAATTTCCACTCAGGTCTGTGGTTGTTGGAATGAGAGCTTTGTCATTAGAAAAGTTGGCAAAATGATTTAATTAGGTTTTCAGGGACAGAATTATTAAATTTGATTTGGGTATTTTGGTAGTCTTTCTCATTGTATTGAATAGTGTTTTAATTTGGAAGGCTATTTGTGTTTTGTGATGCTTCTATATCATCAAAATCAATAATATTAAGTAGTGTTGAATCAGTTTGCTTGGGTTCATTTCAGCTTGAGTGACAGTTGTTTTGGTGTTTTGTAGGGTTTCAGCATAGAATTTTTTAGGTATTGATGTATTGTGAGTTTTATTATCATTTTTGTTGATAGAATCTTGTGTATAAATGGATTCTGGTGCTTTAAAACTACTGCTTTTATTTACATTGTTATCAAGCGATATGATATGATTGAATTGCTTATTTACGGTAGATTTATTTATTTTTTATTTCTCAGAAAAATCGGTCTCAAAATTCCTGATACTGTTGAGATTTTGACTTGCACTGTTACAAGTAGTCAGAATAGGGCTTATTTGATGTGGTTCATTGGTTTTTAATTCATTATTAACTGTGTCTTTGCAGAAGGTCCGTAGTGAATATTTTCATGTATAACATTAAAATGTGTTTTGGTGCCATCTTTAGGTTTTTTGGGCAAACTATTGCTAGAACTTTGTGCTTTAATTTCTTCACTTTCTGACACTTCTGGAGAGCCTTTTTTACATTGATAATTAGTATTTTTTCTGCTGAATCTAAATCTGTTATTGGTTTGATCAAAAACATCTACATTAAAAGTGAATTTTTCAACCTCGTGCAGATTTGTAAAACTTTCTTCGCTCTTTACGTTTGAATTAAAGTTAGATTTAACTTTTTTTAAATCTGATTTTTAGTACCTGTGCTGGTATTTTTATTTGGTTTAATAATTGTGCTATAATCAGGTGTTTTGTTAGGATTTTTATCAGAGGATCGCTGTCCTTTTGCATTGGATTGTGCATTTGAAAAATTTTTACATTTACTTTCATCGCTATCGGTTTGAGCTTGCCAATGGCAGATCTTGGGCTTTTTCACCCGTTCATGATTATTAAATAAATAAAAACCCACTTTTCATTTTGGGTAGGTTTTGATGCTTCTTTTTTTTTTGTAGATTCTTGGATTTCTATTATCTCTTGAAATGCTGTGATGCTCAGCAATAAACGCCATCTAGTGGCATATACATACATAGTATTTATGATGCTAACAAACCAATATTACAAGTTTTTGTTTCCTTCTGATAAAACTAGTTGGAGTTTCATAATTGTGTATATTTAACAATTACATTGCAGTGAGAAGAATGAGTCAATTTGAAAGTAGGTCCCAGCAGTGTTCTCTCCCTTTCATTTTTTTTAAGAGCTACAATTAATTGATTAATAGATTCACAATTAGCCAGTTAATTAGTTAATTAATCAGTCAGCTAATTAATAATTACCATTATGTGAGAAGCTATTCTTATAAGATAAATAACGTGATCTTAACAAAATCAATGATCAATGGATTTTGGTTATTGTTTATTGATAATTAGGTAAGTTAATATTAAAGCTGCAATGTAGGGAAGATAGGCCTTTTCACACCCTCAATAAATGTGTAATGTTGTGATGTCAAATTGAAAGAAAATAATTTCTGCGAGTATACGTGAAAACATGTTTTTTTATCAACGCATTTTTTTTTTTTGGAATACTTTGAACTATTCAGTTATTGTCTAGATGTTTTCTGATAAGAGTCAGGATAAATAAAAACGTAATAAGAAGTCTAATAATTAATATGTATTTTTTTTGTACTTTTGTTTCTTTATAAAAAAAATGTTTATTAGCACTTTTCTGAAAATCCCAGCATATTGTACCAGTCAAAATCGTGTGTTCATTCAACAAGACCTAGAATCCAAGCAAAAGTACATCAATATAGCATGTGCAAGATACATAAGTCAGGAACAATACTAAACATTAACCTATTTGCCTGTGCCCCAGGGTCTATGACTATATCAGCAACACTTTTGAGGATACAACAAGTTTCCCATTAACTCGGATCCCAGCAATGACAACAGGGTGAGCATAGAGACTTGGAAATCAATAACGCATTCAAATGATTAATAATTCCTACAAAATGGTGCAGACTATTTGCTTAATTTTTAATTAATATTCAGAGGTGTAATAATATTCAAGGCAACCCTGAATAGAAGGGATTTAATTAATACTAAAGAAAATTTCATTCAATTAGGGAACAATATAACAATCAAATAATTAAGACTAGAAGTTCAGGCAATAAATGACAAGTATGATAATACAGAGAAATGACATAACATTAATTTATTATATGATTAAATGGTAGCTTAATGGTTATAATTGAAATGAAAGGTATATGTGGAATGTCTATACAATTCTTATTACCAATTTATTGAGGATTTGATTTGTAATTAGGCATCTGGATTAATTAAATAAATCATTTGAAGTTATATACATAAATAAAATATTTGGTTATACATATAAAAGTTATATAATTCTATAATTAAAAATCACTTCTTTTCTTTTCAAAAACTTTATTTGATGTATATATATATCCACTTATTTCCAACGTTTCGACTATCTTTACTCTATAGTCATTTTCAAGGATCTAGAAAAAACATTACATTATAAACAAACTTCACATAATAAAAACAAAAATAATCAAAAACAATATAAAGCATATAAACCCCATAAAATTTAAAAATAAATAAAATACATTAAAATCAATTAAATTAAAAACACAAAACATACACCACACTTACTTGACTCCCTTCTCAAAAAACTTTCCCTTTTTACATTTTTTATCCAAAAAACCAATTGTTACAATAAAAAACTTATTTCCTTTTTCTTTCTTATATACTTCAAAAATGAATTTATTTCCAAAAATAATTCTTTATTCATGTCTTATCCAATTCTATTTAAAACAGGTTTATATCTTTTTATATATAAACTCTCTTTTACCATTCTTTCTTTATACAATCTAACCCCCTCCAACATTTTAATCTTAAAATCTGTATGTCCAATTTCCTTACTATGTATATTTACATTAGAATTCCTATCTCTCAAATGCTGTTTCAATATACATAGTAAGGAAATTGGACATACAGATTTTAAGATTAAAATGTTGGAGGGGGTTAGATTGTATAAAGAAAGAATGGTAAAAGAGAGTTTATATATAAAAAGATATAAACCTGTTTTAAATAGAATTGGATAAGACATGAATAAAGAATTATTTTTGGAAATAAATTCATTTTTGAAGTATATAAGAAAGAAAAAGGAAATAAGTTTTTTATTGTAACAATTGGTTTTTTGGATAAAAAATGTAAAAAGGGAAAGTTTTTTGAGAAGGGAGTCAAGTAAGTGTGGTGTATGTTTTGTGTTTTTAATTAAATTGATTTTAATGTATTTTATTTATTTTTAAATTTTATGGGGTTTATATGCTTTATATTGTTTTTGATTATTTTTGTTTTTATTATGTGAAGTTTGTTTATAATGTAATGTTTTTTCTAGATCCTTGAAAATGACTATAGAGTAAAGATAGTCGAAACGTTGGAAATAAGTGGATATATATATACATCAAATAAAGTTTTTGAAAAGAAAAGAAGTGATTTTTAATTATAGAATTATATGGCTATATGTACTGTATATTTTTGAAAAGAAAAAAGGATTGAGTCGTGATTAGAAACAGAAGTAAATGGATTTATATAAAAGTTAATTTGTGCGGTTAATATATTTAAGTTAAAATTGTTTGGTGTGGTTAATATACATATAAAATTGGTTGGTGTGGTTTAATATAGATTGGTTTATATGGTTAATATGCCAAGGTTATGGAATAAATTGGTTAGGTAATCAATAAATTATATTACCCAAACTTTACAAATTTCACACTAATGGATTTGATTATGACATTATACATATAAGTAAGAGTTAATGATGTGTGACTTCAAGAGCATGCACGATCATATTTCTCAGATTTGGGAGATCACCTCATAGTGGGAGTAAGATGGTTCAGCCTAAAAGAAGCTGTAATTGCATAATCTGTTCTACAGAATTAAATAGAATGAGTGGTGAAAAACATGCAATTATGGCTGACAGAGAGCATTGCAGGTTTATAAATAAATCAATAATAAAGGTGGTATTATGTTATAAGTTACAATCACATACCGGAATGAAGTCACTTGGGACTCTTGGGTGGCTTTGTCATATTTGCATGAGAGAGTGTGCCTGCATGAGGGCCAAGGTCATTGCTCTGAAGGATAATGGCACAAGAGTGAGAATATGTCTGCACAACAGCCAAGAACATATCTCTGAAGAACAATGATAGCACAAGCTAGCATGTTGGGATAGTTTATCTGTATATTACCATCCACATATCTATTAGAAGTGCCTGGAAGAGATCCTTAGTAGGAAAAGCATCTACTTTGAGAGGGGTGATGAGGATTGTGTCCAGGCATTCCAAAAATCCCAAAGTATATGGCAAAGCAAGAAAATCAATGATTGTAACGAGACTTTCATAACGTCTAAGCATATATAATTTGCGTCATTAACATCTACGACAAATTCATTAATACCTATTTAAAATAATTTGCTCTCCTGTGTAATGGAATGCCTAAACACAAACCATTCCTGGGCAATTAAAATATCTTGTTACATTTCTATAAGTGATTAATGCATATGTAAGTTGGCGTAATTACAAAAATAAAATCATCGATATATAGCCAGATAATACATTAAATATTACACTCACTTTTGGTGAGATTTAATTAAATAAATTGGCAAAACAGATTTCAATGGTTAGATAAGGATTTAATTTCTAATTAATGAGGGCATCTCAGTATAAACATATTAAAGCTTTCCATTCATCTAAAGGGTAAACATTATATAAATAAATTGCTATACAACTAAGCGAGTTTACACTAATAAATATTAAAGAAATTTACATCAACAATTTAATAGGAGAAACTAAAGGCAGTGGGGTTAAATTTACTCACTGGGATGGATATCGAATTGGCATATTAACAATAAATCTAAAATACAAACTAAGAAAATAAAATTCAATCTAAATTACCACACCAAATAAAAAAAACGTAACAGATTTAAAAGAAATTTGTATAGACACTAGTTAACATTTTACAAAATAGATTTCAAGAATTAAATATAACAAGAAAAGGATTGCAATTTAATTTTAAATAAAAGTTAGATTCATTAAGAGTTCAATAGTTGACGGCAGTGTAGACATTTTACCTTTGCCAACTTGTTGACATTATGCAGGTGATCGGCGGATTGTGCTCAGAGGAATGGTTTGGTTGGAAACAGGCATTGATAAAGATTTATAGTCCACTCTCAGGCAAGCATCTTTGAACAGTTCACATACAGCCTAGATGTTTCAGGCTTCAGCATCATGAATGGGAGATGAGATTTCCAGAGGCATGGGGAAGCAAATGGTCACTTCTTTTACTTCGACATTAGTTATTTCACCAATTAAACAAACATAAAGTATGATAGCACTCCGTGATAAGACTTAGAACAAGATTTTTTAGATGGCCCAACTTATAGCTATTTATATTTAATTCAACTATTTAAAGAATACTGCCCTGAGGTAAGACATTCATTTTGCATGTATCTAGTAGAAGGACATAATCCTTTGTTTCCATGTTTAGATTTTAATCTAATCAAATTTTAGCCAGCCATTGTTTTAAAATCAGTATACCTGGTTATATCTTAAATTGACCTACATCTCCATATATGGAATAAAAAGATTCATCAATTAGCCCAATGAATATAACTATTGAATGATACAATGATTTGCTAAAATTTCAAGGTCTACTGATTGCATTATGATTCTTAAATGTTGATTTAATTTTATATAAATTAGTAAAAAAATTTATTTACAATATATATATAAGATTATTCATTTATCCTACATATACACTAATTAAATGGGCATAAAGAAAATTAAACCTTTATATTTATAAAAAAAACCAAATATCCCTTTTATAATTAATTTACTATAAATATTTAAAATATTAAAAATATAGAATAAAAATTTTTACTCTTTAATAAAATAGAATTGTGAAAAACGTTGACTTCTTTTTAGATATAAAAATATGACAAAATTATTTATTATAAATTCGATCTACTCCTGCTGCAATTTAGTATTTGCATTGGCCCCTCAGGTAGAGAAGCATAATACAGGGTACCTATAGCTAGACTGATATTATATCAGGTATAATCTACAGCCACATTTCTAAGCTACAGAACTTCTCCCTCTGCTGAATTCAAACCTGTCATTTAAAGCACTTTGTTTTGAAGTAAACTTCAGGAGCCAGTTATTTACAAGAAATAGCTAACACGCTCTGGATGACAGCCACTAGTTCAGCACCTGAATATCTCAACTAGCTCTATCAAAAAAATAATATAATAAACTGCTTTAAATTAGTGGTATTAGTAAAAGAATTGACCGACAAATACTAATTTCTAAAAATAATTTATTCTAAATACTTTAAAATTAATTAGAGCTAAGTCATCTCTTTCTTGAATAAAATAATAATTACATAATATCCCGGGCACACACATAATGAACATAAAACATTAAATAAACAAGCATTAAAACATATACCATGCCCAAATGTTCTGTCATATAAGCTGTTGGTTTGTTTGATTTGACAAGTTCTAGGATTATCAGTTTATTACATTAACCAGCACATAAATAGTTCATTTTATGCTGGTTAAATTCATTTCTGTTCACGTGCAATGGCTACAATAATAAATTACTGACATATTAGGAATGGGAATAATTTAATATTACCTATAGGTTTTTCAGATATGCATTACTTTGGATAGATGGCTGCTTCTTCTTATGATGCATGTTGTAGCAATCGGTTGGAATTTGGATTGCTGATGAATGTAGTTCCTTGCTGCATTTCAATCCAGAAGACAAATGTTCAAATGGCCCAGGGGTTGTTAGATATTTATTGCGACTAATGAGACCTTCAGATATTCTAGGGTGGTCAGAGACTGGAGTACAGCAGCATACGTTCACTTCTGATTAGCAATGCATGTCTTCTTGGTATTCACAAAAATAAATTTATTTGCACAGACTGGAATAACACTGTTAAAGATCTGATGATGACTAGTTTTTTTTAATGCATATTTATTTGTGGCTTTACTATTGTTCTTATCATTCCAAATCAGCTTGATTAACATTTAAATTAATTAAATTTTCATTGTTTATTTGTTCACATTCTTTCTTCAATTAATCTGACTGTGGATAACATAACTTTTTAATTATTCCCATTCTTTATTTGTAGTCATTGCTAATTAATTATTCCCATTCCATCTTGGCTTATCAGTCGAGCAATTTTTGAATTTAACTTAACTTTTATGTTACAAACTTTATTTTCTTTTTTTTTTTATTCAATATTATTTTATACGCACATATATATACACATTTTAACGCATATTTAAAATCAACACACGCATCCCTCATTCTTAAGTAAATGATAAGAGAGTGATTTTTAATTTTTAAGTTTTCCTTTTAAATTCACTAAGTTAAATTTTCTCTACCCCCCTCCCTCTAATTACTCTTTAATTCATAAAACTTTATGAATGATGCAGCATTTTGTCTTTTGGCAAACTGTTTTGTTTTTTTTAAAAAAAACTTCAAATTTCTATGTGAAACTTCTCTTTATTAACTCTTTAAAGAACCCTTTTTTTTTTCACTAAATCTTTAAACTGCTTATAAATTATTTTATCTTAATTTTTTTTTTTTTTAAATAAAATTACAGACATGTAATGCTGTTCATTAGCGGTACAATATATATATATATTGTAACGATATATAAATATGCCATTACATTAATTTAAAATAAAATCTTAAAAGTTCGCAAATAAAAATAAAATCTATTAAAAAAAAAAACAACTAAATGCTAAAATTAAAATGTTTGTTAAACGTATATATTCGCACAGATTCAAAACTTTAAAAATATTTTTTAAAAAACAAATAAATAAGTATTTGAACGTACTTTTTTATAAAAAAAGTACAAGACTTAAAGATAAAATATTTTTGTAGATGGAAATGATTGTTTATTAATTATCCAAAAGCTTTGTAATTAAAAAGTCAGATCAAAATTAGATAAGGAATAAAGAATTAGCTTGTCCAATATAGAAGCAGCAAATAAAGGCCCGGACCATAACGAAAAAATGGAACTGTGACGTCTTTGTTTATGGAATCCGTAGGAGGACTATAAAAAGAAAAATATTGAGTTCCAGTGAGTTTTTCTGGTTTGTTTTTGAGGGTCGGTGATAGGATGCACATATCACACTCTATTTTAAAAAATGAACTGACTGTGATACCAAAATGAACCAGCTAATGCTACCTCCGGAACATCTGACCGGGTTTTCAAATAAAGACTCCGTGGAAATTTACATCAAGAGCAGTGATTTCTTCTACTGTAAGCTATTGACATGAACTCTAAAATTTAAAAATAATTAAGAACTTTCGTTCAAGCTTATGAACTTATATCTGACTTTTAAGTTTAAAATCAATTGAAAATGTTTAAATTTATATGTTTTGCGTTGATGAACATCATTTCCATTTTTTTTCTTATTGTATTAATACTTATCATATAAATTATTTAAATGCATGAAATTTAAAGTTGGGTATAGACGTTGCATAGATTCGTTAGCGGTTAATTATGTTGCTGTTTCATAGTCGATTGGAATATATAAGTCATCATGTCACTGCGGTGTCTTATGATGAACACCATTGGGTTTTTTTTGTATTCCCTATGCAATTGACATTATCGATGACTTTGTATTTTGATCGGTTATGTTTATTTTGAAATGTTTTTAACCATGGAATCTGTGCAGCCAATCTATACTCAACATTTAAAACAAATTTTATAAAATTCATCTGTGCGAACGTATTTAAATGTTAAATTTAAGTCAGGCGAGAATGGCTATATAGTTTTGTAAAGTTATATTAAGGGAGGGTAATCTTAGGTTATTTGTTTCATAGCTGAATTGGCTCAATGGATTGGATATATTTGTGTAATTAGTAGATGTAGTATGAGATCCGCTATGGGCAGGATTGCATATATACGCCACTCACCTTCTGTTTGCCTATGGATGGGTTTGTAAGATGGCAAAGGACCGCAATCCATTCCTATGGAGTTTTATGTTTATTGTTCTACTTGCCAACAGATATAGCATTCCTGTTGGTGGAGAGACAATGTCTTCTCTAACTCTACTTACTGTTCAGATGTACATTCCTGACAGTATAGTATTTTGTGTTGTCGTATTTTCATGCTACATTGAATACATAAATGTATCAGATGGATTGACACCAGTTTGACTGCGAACTTTTTGGCCTAAGTTTAAATAAAGGATAGAATATTTTTTCTTTTCAAATACAATCTATATAGTCTATTCATACTCGACTCACTAAATAAATATTAAACTCATTATTGAAATCTATTTAAATTTAAAATTAAAGATTAATATAAACATCTAAAATGTTAAACTTATTCCTCAAATTAGAATGATTTTATGTGTGCGTAAATAAATATTTTTATGCGTTAATTTCTGGCAGTGGCTTTTATTTTTTTTATATTTGAGATATAAAGTTATATTTTATAATCTCTGCTGTTCCACTGAGCTAGTGACTTGGGCTAACGATCTAAATATTTAAATAAAGTGAAATCTTAACAGTGCGTATCTGCCTACTCTATAAATTTTTCTAGGTTTAACTGCCTAGATGGTTGCCCTGTAGAGCAGATATCGTAGTTTGCGGTTAGATTTGATCTTCACTTGCATTTCGATCATTACAACTGGCTACCCAACTTGGGCTGATCACGAATGCCCTGAGAATTTTAAAAGTGTATCATGCCTGTAATATTTTTACTGAGATTAGTATAAATATATTTGTTGTATTAACGTGGAGTTACAGTTTGAAATTTTGTCTTAAAGGTACTGCCAGTAAGAAAAATTGTGCATATGTAAAGATAAATTCGAGGAATAAAAAGTAATAAATAAAACGTAATAATAAATATAAATCATAATTTTTTTTTAAAAAAAGTCTTGTTTAAATTAAAATCTAATCGTTCAACTTGCGTAAGTAATAGTTAAAAATAGAAGAAAAGAAACTTGGAAGGGAGGGGGCAGAAATTTAGCTGGTAGTAAGGAATCATCAGTCAACATTTTTTTTTTATCATTATATTTGTAATTACTGTTTTGTCTTTAAAAAAAAAAAAAAAGTTTTGTCCTTTTGAAATTTCATATATAACAAATTTGTGTAACGTAATTACTAACACTAAGTAAATTCTTTTTTTTTTTTTTTAATGTTTTTATTTTTTTGAGGAAGTTTACTGATATGTAACGATATATAAATATGTCGTTACATTAATTTAAAATAAAATCTTAAAGTTCGCAAATAAAAATAAAATCTATTATAAAAAAAAACTAAACGCTAAAATTAAAATGTTTGTTAAACGTATATATTTGCACAGATGCTAAACTTTAAAAATAAATTTTTTTATATAAATAAAAAAAGGTATTTGAACGTACTTTTTTTTATAAAAAAAAAGATTTAAATATAAAAATAGTTTAAAAAAGAAATAATGTAAGTAAAAATAAAAACAGGTATTAATTAATTCCTGTAATCTGTAAATGGAAATGATTGTTTATTAATTATCCAAAAGCTGTGTAATTAAAAAGTCAGATGAAAAATAGATAAGAGAAGAAAGAGATTTTAGCTTGACCAATGGAAGCAAATAAAGGCCCGGACCATAATGAAAAAAATGGAACAGTGACATCTTTGTTCACGGAATCCATAGGAGGACTATAAAAAGAAAAATATTGAGTTCCAGTGAGTTTTGTTTTCCAACTTGATTTGGGGAGACGAACGACAAGACGCACTTGTCGTTCTCCCTCACTTATTTAAAGAAAAAGAAAAGACTGTGATACCAGAATGGAACCAGCTAATGCCACCTCCAGAACATTATTTTCCAATGGAGACATCACGGGAATTAAAAAAAGAGGAACCTGGACTCTTCTGCCGTAAGCTATATTGACATGAACTCTAAATTTAAAAATAATTAAGAACTTTCGTTCAAGCTTATGAATTTCTATCTGACTTTTAAGTTTAAAATCAATTGATAATGTTTAAAATTTTATATGTTTTGCTTTGAAAAAAAATCATTTCCATTTTATTATTTTTTTATTTGTATTAATACTTATCGTATAAATTATTTAAATGCATGAAATTTAAAGTTGGGTATAGACATTGCATAGATTCGTTAGCGGTTAATTATGTTGCTGTTTCATGGTCGATTGGAATATATAAGTCATCATGTCACTGCGGTGTCTTATGATGAACACCATTGGGTTTTTTTTGTATTCCCTATGCAATTGACATTATCGATGACTTTGTATTTTGATTGGTTATGTTTATTTTGGAATGTTTTTAACCATGGAATCTGTGCAGCCGATCTATACTCAACATTTTAAAACAAATTTTATAAAATTCATCTGTGCGAACATAATAAATGTGAAATTTAAGTCAGGCGTGAATCGCTATATAGATTTGTAAAGTTATATATAGTTTAAGGGAGGGTAATCTTAGGTTATTAGTTTCGTAGTTGAATTGGCTCAATGGATTGGATATATTTGTGTAATTAGTAGATGTAGTATGAGATCCGCTACGGGCAGGATTGCATATATACGCCACACACTTTCTGTTTGCCTATGGATGGGTTTGTAAGATGGCAAAGGACCGCAATCCATTCCTATGGAGTTTTATGTTTATTGTTCTACTCGCCAACAGATGCAGCATTCCTGTTGGTGGAGAGACAATGTCTTCTCTAACTCTACTTACTGTTCAGACGTACATTCCTGACAGTATAGTATTTTGTGTTGTCGTATTTTCATGCTACATTGAATACATAAATGTATCAGATGGATTGACGCCAGTTTGACTGCAAACTTTTTGGCCTAAGGTTAAATAAGGGATAGAATATTTTCTTTTCAAATGCAGATCTATGTAGTCTATTCATACTCGACCATCTAAATAAAATATTAAAATCATTGAAATTTATTTAAATGTAAAATTAAAGATTAATATAAAAATCTAAAATGTTAAACTTATTCCTCAAATTAAGAATGATTTTATATGTGCGTAAATAAATATTTTTATGTGTTAATTTCTGGCAGTGGCTTTTATTTTTTATATTTAAGATATAAAGTTATATTTTATAATCTCTTCTGTTCCACTGAGCTAGTGACTTGGGCTAACGATCTGAATATTTAAATAAAGTGGAATCTTAACAGCGCGTATCTGCCTACTCTATATAAATTTTTCTAGGTTTAAATGCCTAGATGGCACCCTGTAGAGCAGATATCGTAGTTCGCGGTTAGATTCGATCTTCACTTTCATTTCGATCATTACAATATATATATATATTTATTTATGCTATCATCCATTGCTAGATATTGTTCTAATTTCATATGAGTTTGGTTCAAATCAGTGTTGGTGGTTATATAATTAGCGATAGGTGAAGCACAAATATGTAGAACCATATTTACAGCTTTAATACTTTGCAATCACATGATATATTTTTGGCTATTAGCAAACTTTGTAGGAATGGCATACCATAGTTAAGGCATGACTAGACCGTAGATAAAACTAATAAACATTTCATTGTAATAAACTCTTTTAAAGTGCAAAAAAGTTGAGAACCTGCTCTCATTGCTATTAAGACACTGTGTGTAGATCCCAATGCACTCTTATATTTGTATTATTTATCATATTTTATAATTAAATATTTAAAACTTACCTTTAGTGTGCTATTTGCAATTCATTGCCAAATCTTATCCAAATCTACTCTAATATAGTATTAGTTATTGATGTATGCATTATCTAGCCAGCCATAGGTATGTGTGTTTACTAAGTAATTTAGTTAATATTCTCTGAGTTTCTTGTTCCATCCTTTGCTATTGCCAGCATGCGAACTAAGAAATTTTGAGTATAGCCTCATATATGTCATTCATAGGATAGTAGGTCATGGTGGGTTCATGGAGGAGCTGATGTGCGATCTGATTTGAGGTCTCAACCTTTCATCTAGATTAGCCTTGGTGTAATTTGCCAAAACTCTGGATTTTGTTGTGTGAATGTACAAATATGACCGTTACAATAAGATATGCCAACTATTCTCGATGTTTGTTAATAATAAGCTAAACATTACCAGAATGATATAATATAAAGCAGGGGTCCCCAACTTTTTTGCACTTAAAGAGTACATTCTATAATACTGGCCAGATGGTGGGCACCATTTATTTTTTCAATGCAAATTTATAGTTGGATATTGTTAATAATACACATAATGTACAAAAAAATATTTATTTCAAAATTAACATATAATTAACATTTATATTTTTTATGCAAATTACTAAATTATATATAATATTACAAGTCAGTGTGATCTTTGGCATTGCACTTCATTGGCATTTGCTTCATAATTAGGGGAGTATGATAATATTCCTGCTCAGAGGCAATCATCAAGATGTTCATCACTCAGTTCTTCTTCCCTAACTTCAACAAGCTCTGCAATTTGTGCAGCTATTTCGGTTACATTTACTTGGCAAATAAAAGGATTGACAAAAAAAGGTGACCATTGGCTTAATGATATTAAACTGTTGAAATTGTTTTTCAAACTGGTTTTGAAGTAATTGAAGACTGACAACAAATGATGAAAAGTCAATTTCAGTGTCGCCTGTCATTTTTTTCATATCTGTGATGAAACCCAAATCCACAAGCCAGGAAGAGTTCGTTAATTTAACAAAATTTTGATTTTTAGAATTGAGATAATTTTTTATTTCTTCAAATAAATTGACAAATCTTGAAAGAGTTTTACCCTTATTAAGCCAATGTACTTTACTATGAAGTACAAGATCTGGCTCTTCAGAATTTTCCAATAGGTCTTTCATGACGTGTTGCACCACAAAACTTCCTGATGGATAATGCAATGGTAAGACATAAAATTAGGAAATGATTTGTCTTTCTTGCAGTGGCGATAAATCCATTGATATTACCAACCATTGCTGGTGCTCCATCAGTGATTATCACTGGCAGCTTGTGCAAAGGCAAATATATCGATTTTGCATTTGTTAAGAATATGTTGTAAATATCCTCGCCTGTTCATCCTTTCATTGGTAATATTTCTAGTAATTCTTTTACACTAAAATCACTAAATATCATTCTCACCATAACTACTGTGCTGTATCTGTTATGTCTGTAGACTTGTCAAATGGTAGTGAGAAAACCATTCATATATCTCCAAATCACTCTATAATCGAGTTTGCAAGTCTTTTGAAATATTGTGTATTCTTATGACGGTGTTATCAGACAACTGTAAGTCTTGTATTGCTGACGTAATCTCATGTTTGTTGGAAAATCCCTCAAATAAGTAATTATCACCAGTCAGAAATGCTTCTTTTAACAATTCCCCATCCTGGAAAGGCTTTTTATTCTTTGCGAGCATGTGAGAAATTTTCAAAGAAGCAATAATGGTATTTTTAGATTTTACACTGGCCTAGTGAAAACTGACTGTTGGGCAGACAGGTTTGACTTTAGTTGAGATATTTTTTTCTTTCTTAATTTAGATTTAAGTGGATAGCTGGTATTAAAAGTGGAATGGGTTGTCTGGAAGTGATGTTCAATATTATGTTTTTTCGCCACTGCAACACTTTTGCCACACAACAAACAAACATATTTATCTTTAATATTGATGAAACAATGTGATTCTTCCCAGTCAGTATTAAAATTATAGGTTCTTTGTCTTTTACTCATTTTGGGGTTAAAATTTTTGAAATTTGATCTTTGAAAAATAAAGAGTAATTCAATTCATTCTGAATTCGACTCTCAAAATGTCAAACTTGTATGCACAGATACAATTTATAAACATGCACAAAGCAGAGAGATTGGTGTCTGTTAACTTTACTTATTCTGGGCTAGTGCAGTATGCAGAGAAAGACCGCACTTGGCGGACTGAAAGATACTCTTACGCTGAAAAAGTATAGTATGGCCTACAATTTGATTACAAGAAATTTTAAAAATTAAATTTATTTGTATCAGATAAATATTTTTTTCTCGTGATCAGATAACAGTGGGCACATGTAAAATGGTCTGTGGGTACCAAGGTGCCGCAGGCATATGGTTGGGGACCCCTGATATAAAGCATTAATTTTCCAATTCTAAATTATCAGTGAGCAATTAATATGCTCGAATACAGATTCCCTTGGCAAACCAGATTCCAAAGTTTGGACCAATGTCTAAGTTAACTAATAGGGTGGAATGAACTGGTTACTGTAAATTGGCATCATAGACTGGCGCTAAATGCTGCATTAAAGATTGCAGTATGAACTTGCAGTTATTCTCTGGATTCAGTACCCATTGCGGTATGACTTACTAGCGCAATATAGAACATATTTTGGTGTGTCGGATCTACTGTACATATGGTTCTGGACCTTTGTATTCCACTTCTAGAAGTCTAGCTGTCCCAACCAAATAATGGGATGGCCTGTCTCCATGAACCTATTTAAAAGGAAGCATAGCAAGGCATAATGCACAATTGTACTTAGTAAAAACACATTTTCAACACTTATAAATAATAGTAATATATTAAACATAATTTAAAATATGCTTAAATCTATAGTTTCATTGCAGAAACTACATCAACCCAGTTCTCAAATTAGCATATCTTAATCATGCTAAGAGGGGTTCATTAATAGTAATCTAGTTTTAATAAATGGAATCTGTATATATTCCTTTATAATTAACTAGGGAGGGGAAAACATATTTCAGTATTATAATAATTACAAATATGTTTGCAATATCATCTCTAGCTATTATTCAATGAAGTCAATAATTGCAAACCTCTAACAAACTAATATATGTCAGCATAAGTAAAATGTATATAACAACAAACACATAGCAATCTGTTATATGCTAGAATAGATTGCAAAGCTGCGATTTATATAAAAAGCAATAAAACATTTTACTGGAGAAACTTCTAATCATATCTTCCCAAAGGTTTATATTAATTAGTCTGCTTTGAAATGAAGACATAACATAGCACATGAATATAAAATGAAATCAAATAATTAATAGAGATTAGGCATGGCCTCCGATTTAAAAAAAGGTTAAATTAAATGATTTAGTTATTACAATTTAAAAACTTGTTTTAAAGTTACATTGATAGGCAAGCTTTTGCAGTTACATTTATAGATTTATTTTAAGCAAAGTTTTAATTAAGAATTATGACTTTATGAAGGTTCATAGTTAGATGATTAAAATATTATAAATGTAATAGATTTTTAGAGCTCTGTGGTGATGAATATTACTGCTTCTAGAGTTGTTCGGCATTTGGAATAGACACTCATTTCTCTGGATAGGTTGCTCTTCCTTGATGTCTCATCTTGGCAGCTGGTGATATTGAACTCCATCCTGGCAGTGATGATGATTGCTGTGTAGCCTGCAGGATGGGCTGAAGGTCACGTCTTTCATAGGAAGACTGAAAGTTTGGGGCCTTCCTAGCCACTCATGTCAAATTTTCAATGGACATAGCTTCCTGTGGTATAATTGCTTAGATATATGATCTGAGAGATTTTGAGTGCTGAAAAATGTGGGGTTATATATTGTAATGATAAGATTTATACATCCATGCAACAAAATCCAGAACACAGGTAAAATACACTAAAGCTGATCAAGTCTAGATGGAAAGATCCAGAATCTGACCAACATTCAATCCTTTCACTCCTGCTCAATGACTTAATAGCCTATGGATGACATTTCCTAAATTACACATACATTCAGTTTAACCATGGTCCGGCAGTAGCATCAGGGTGAACCACAAGCCTCATGGAATAACTAAATTGACACTGAATTAGTTGGATATATACACATATGGCTAAGTGAACCATTACTATATTAATGATTAACCTAATAAAGTCATCTGTATATATATATATATATATATAATGATGCACGTACAAACTAATATGGAGTTGGATGAAAAATGAATTAACGGACAATAACGACATGAAATGAGTTATATTTTAAATAATATTAATTTAATAAAGAAAATAAAAGATATTAAAACTAAAATGTACAAAATTATGCAATTGGAATGTGTAAGATTCCGCTCGCAGGCATTGCATAGTTAATGAGATTACGTTGTACATATTGTCTCACTATAAGTGTTTAATAAAAATGATGTGTGGTATTCAAGTCTATGTTTATATTAATATACCAAATTGTAGCTCTTTTGTAGTTCGCTAAGTCATATGGAACATATTACACAAAGTTATATAACTAATCTTGTAGTGCTTCTGTAGGGTCTATCTATATACAACATTAAATTGAGCATATAATCAGGCTCGAAGATACACAGGTTAGCGTGTTAACCTAGATTATGGTTTATCCTAACACTGAATAAGCATTTAACATAAAGGGAGAGAAAACTGGTTTAATCTAGATTAACTTAAATACACTAGGACACATTAAAATATTAATAAAACTAGGTATGAATGGGTCATTGTTCACGGACTTCGGCATCAAATGCTCAGTACCCTAAGACCGAATGACACTATGAAAAAGAACAATAATAGTTTTGGGAGTCGGATAAGCATTAATATTAATATTCTGGACTCTTGTGTTCCAGTTCTAAGAGTTTGCTTTACCCAAACTAAGTGGATAAGTGTGACCTCTGCCAGTGACTTATCAAGTAACATGCAACAATCAGTTAGTGTACATGATGAACTTAGTAAGGACACATTCGCAACATACACATATATAATGCAAATACATTGAAATTAACTTAGCGTGCCTTAAAATAGATAGCTTTTATTCGCATATCTATACAACCCAGATCTCAAGTTTAGTATTTCAAATATACTATTTAGGGACTAAGTTAATTAGTAACCTAGTTTAAGATTATTACCTGCATTTCTCACATATAAATCTAAGGAGGACAAAACATTATAAACATGCTTTGATAATATTCCTGTGGCTAGTTCTTATGATGTACAGATTACATACATAGAAAGCTATAATATATAACTAGAGCTGAGCAAACTACGATTTTAACTAGATCATCATTGATCATTATAATATTAATTCATAAAACTAATCAGTTAAACAATATGTTCTCGAAATGGCAAGTGAAAAAGTAATAATTCAATTTAATGTTTATTATCATGTAGATTTGAAATTATCTTCGCAGAGAAATAGATTAAAATTATATATATATACTCGCAGTTTCGAGTTATTTGGCATATTACATACATGTAATATTAAAATGATAATATTATAAAATAAATGGAATAGATCAAAATCTGCATAAAAGACCACAGAAAATGATATACATAGCTTAAAGTAGATTATTAGAAATTTACATTTTAGAAGTGAATTTTACATTATAAATTTTATATTCAGACAAGATTGAGTTTTACAGAAATTAGTGTTTAAAAGCTTTCTTTACAGATTCTAGTAAATGGATTTATAAAGGCAGATTTGATAAATATCTAGCTTTAGATAGATAATTGAAAGTTACAGTTTATCAACAGAGCTCTGCAGAAATTTATTAAGTTATTGCAGTTTCAGGCACATGGAGATGATATAATTGGCACTCTTCGATGGTTGGATGTTTCTGGAGATCTTTCCACTATGGGGCTGCTTTGCTGAGTTATAGTTCATCATATTTTAGAGGACCATGCTCCCATTCCCAGCAAGGATGATGCGGTAAGCAGTTGCTTACTTACCCCACCATTTCAAAGGTAAAACATGCATGGATTCAAACTTATGACTCAATTATAATATATGACTTTCCTTTTGACTACAAAATTTGAACTATTTATAAATTTTATTAATTCTGACCATCTGGTTGTTTACATTAACTCATTTTACAAAACCATATTTAATTACTAACTAATATTCTGTTTTTCCAACCCTTTTCTCCCTTGGTTTATTATTACCGGTCGACTACATTTTGTTTGCAACTTTATAAAATTCTGAGAATTGTTATTAAAATTTTGGATTTATAAAATTAGACTCACGCTATACTGTGGCCTAATTAAAAGTTGTTAATAACTAAAGCTAAAAGCTGCATTTATAATTAATATAAAACTAATTCTATTACTATATATGTAGAATGGTAACGATTTCAATAAAATAAACTATTAAATTGACTAATAATTTAGATTACATTGTCTTTTAAATTCACAAATTTTTAAAATAAAAATTCATCTGTAATATATACATATAGCATTTTAATTACAGACTTACCACTCGCATATATATGTGTGATCCTGCATATATAGTAATTTAAGGTTTAGATGGATACTCCTAAAGGGTTTAAATCTTGCATAGATATAGGTGTGAGGGTAAAATAGGTGAAACAGACAAGTGGTTGAAACTGACTGTTTCATATCCCCAAACTTAAAAAAAAACATGCCTTGACTTAATTTTCAATTACATACAAAGATTGATCTTGGGATTCAAATTAACAACTAGTTTTAAGTTTATTCTTGCTTGAACGTATCCTATGCTTTGCTAATACTCCCATGCTCCATCTAATGAAGAAAACTTATATACAAGATAAACACATCTAACTAAATTAATTAGAAAATATCTATTTTAAAATAATAATACCAAAACAAAATTTTCTTTAAGCTATGAGTGAGGTTTTGTTAGTTAAGCTATGAGTGAGAAGGGAGGGTTTGATCCATACACCTTTTAGGGTTTAGTTCAGATAGGATCAAGGGGTTCACTTATGTGGTTTCAGGCAACAGGCATTGTAAACTCCTATGACTGTGTCCTTACCTTCCAACACATACGAATTATTTCCATAATCTCTTAAATTCAATATGGGCCTCAATACAGTAGGAAATTTTCTTGTATTCCCTGTGGAGTCTGTTACTAGGCCTAGGTGTCCTAACCCACACCTTGTTTTCTTCCCTAAACTGATAGTACTTTTCCCTGAGCATTCTTTTTATGGCCTTTTGTCACAACTTTATTCTCACAGCATACAAATCCCTGTCTTGGTTAATGCATCCGGATTTGTCTGATAATGGCATCTTGATCACAGGTTGGTTCTACTCCCAAAGTGTAAACGTCACAGATCGTTTACCGTATTATTAATATATTGGGATACTTCATCGGATCGGCTTACCTACCCCTTACGGTTAGCATTTAAATGTGTATGGTATAAGTGATTACTTTCATCTTCTCACATGGGTTAGACTGGGGATTTTTTATGGAAGTCAAGGTGTTCTTTACCCATCCATGTCACCCATCGTTTCCATTTACCCGACAAAAGTGGACCCATGGCTGAAAAGGATCTGCTTAGGTTTTCCGATGATTGAAAACTGCAGATCTTGTAAAACTTTTATTGCACAACCTGAGTCAGCCTTCTGTATTGGATATGCTTGAAAATATTTTGAAAATAGATTATAGGTAACTAACAAAAAACGGTATTGGCGAAAGGGTGGTAGCAGTCCATAATAGTCTAACGCCAAGAATTTATTTGGTGCTGATGGGATAATGGGTCTCAAAGAACCCTGGTATGACCTATTGGGTGGTTTATTGCAGGCACATATTACACATTGGCATAGGGTTCTTAAGATATCTGCCTACAAATTAGCCCAGCAAAATTGCTGTCTAATGGCCTCTTCAGTCTTCCGAGGACCATAGTCTCCCGTAATGCAATGTACATAGTAAACTAGGTGCTTCCTTAGTCTGGGAGGGATTATAATACTCAAAGGATAGCTTTCTGTAATACCCCATTTCTAATCTGGGTACACCTCCCCTGGTTCCTATTATCGCTCCGAATAAATTTACATGCCTGTTTGAGTATCTTCATAATTTCTAGATATTCAGGATGTCTTTTTTGCCGGGAAAGAAGGCCTCTAAGGTCCCTCTTGATTGAGCCGTCTATCATATTGGTCACCAACACCAATGGTTGGCCTTTTATTGTTGGGTGATATTGTTCAATTTCTACTGGGTGTCTACTAAGTATAAAGAGATAATATATAGTTCCCTTCATTAAACAAATATTAATGCACTTAATGAGTAGAAAATTACATAAAATTATCACGCTAGATTGCGAGGGATGCAAATGATTAATTATACAAAAGGTAAGGTCAGTAAGCTTTATATTATACAATATTAAAATTAATTAAGTCAATAGCATTAATATAGTAATAAATTGATATCTTAAAATATGACAGCGAATACTCTGCCCTTAGCACATAAAACAATTTAATAAGATTATTCAATCGAGTGAACTTTGAGTTTGGTAAGAAAGCTTACATTTAAGTCTTTAAAATTCCATAATGGCAGAATAGAAATTTAAGATAAGATCAGTTCGCTAGATTGAATTATTAGCATATTAAATCAAATATAAAATAAAGTTAGACGTTGCCACATTTAAAATAATAAGACAAATAGTGAAACCCAGCAAATATGCTTAGAGATTTATAATATTCGGCACTACATCACCGATTAAACAAATTAAAATACAGATGGAGATTTTAAGAGTTCATATTGATGGGACAGACAGGATTACCTTCTGTTTTTTGACAATTTGATGGCCATATGGGTTGATATGCATATGGAAAAATAACTTGGAAAAACATGGTCAGCGATGCAGATTTTTGGAGAAATAATGACATCTTTTAAGAGTTAAATTAACATTTAATTAGGACAGTCTTTAAGTGGCGATGGTATAGCGGTATGAAGGCGATCTTGAAAAGATCGGGAAAGCAAATTTCTCCCACTACTCGGAAGTCATTTTAAAAATTTGAGTGACATAGGTTCATTCTTCCAAACCTTTTGAAAATAAACCACAGAATGACTAGCATAGAATTTTGGACTGTATTTATATACTACCAAAACCTTCTGGAAATTTCTATTGCCCTGCTGCTGGTGCGACCCGGATATGCATTGACTGGCTTGCCTGCACTTATCCTTTGTTAACAGTTACATTTTAAAGATGACGAGATAAGTTCTAGAGAGTATTGTTTCAATCTATTTCAAGTTTGGAAATAGATTCATGAGATATATTTTCCATTAACAGAATTTCTAAAATAAATTACTTTACTATTGACATTTTTAAATTGAACGAGGTACGTTCTTTTGTTTACAAATTTCAGTTATGTTAATTACTCTCTAGAACTTGCTCTGGTATTATATCAGCTTAATAAAAATAAATGAATTATAAAAAAAAATGAAATATTTAATAAAATATAATATGATTTACAATATTTGCAGCTATCTGTGATACATATACGATTATTGTGGAAATTTAAATATTTCTGAATTAAAACTATTATTTATTCAAATGACTGTTTAACTTACAGAACAGGGGAGGTAATCATGTGTATATGTGTACTTGCACTCCCTAGTGATTAAGTATAAAAATGGGTTTGAACCTCTGGTTGAAGGTTTCTAAGATCACCAGACAGTGAAGCAAAATATGTATAACCAATTTTATTGCTTCAGTGTATCCCACAATAGAGTATGGAAAATAAATAATTCAGGGTTGTGGAAAATAACCGTAGCCACATGTTGCTGTGCCAGAACCAGGGGGGAAAATGTAACATTAAGATTTGTATATCCACGCAACAAAATTTAGAACACAAGTAAAATACACTAAAGCTGATCGAGTCTAGATGGTAAGATCTGAATCCATTCAATGTTCAATCCTTTCACCCTGTTCAATGATTTAATACCCTATGGATGACATTTCCTAAATTACACATGCATTCAATTTAACCACGGTCCAGCAGTAGCATCAGGGTGGACCACAAGACTCATGGAATAACTAAATCAATATTGAATTAGTTGGATGTATACACATATGGCTAAGAGAACCGTTACTATATTAATGATTAACTACTAAACCTAATAAAGTGGTCTATATATATATATATATAATGCAGATACAAACTAATATGGAGTTAGATGAAAAATGAATTCACGGACAGTAAGGACATGAAAACGAGTTAAATTTTAAATAATATTCATTTAATAAAGAAAATAAAAGATATTAAAACTAAAATGTACAAAATTTATGCAATTGGAATGTGGAAGATTATGCTCACAGGCGTTACATAGTTAATGAGATTAGGTTGTACATATCTCATTATAAGTGTTTAATAAAAATAATGTGCGGTATTTAAGTCTATGTCTTTATTAATATGCCATATTCATTCTCCTCGTTGGGGGCTCATGAGCTATAGTAGCATATATATTGTAACAGGAATTAAGAACTTAATTAAACTTTTGACTTTTTAAAACTTTTACAACTTGCACTTTTTAATTTTAAAAACTTTCTATTCTAATTTTATAATATATTTTTTTGCAGAAACACCTTTTTAAAAACCTGATACTCAAGCAGTAGAGTAAATATGATTAATACCTACATATCAATCATACCCCTGGTCAGACTGCGATTTAATAAAATATTTAACCAACATTCATCTTTCCAGACCGAAGTAGTTCCCTGGCTGCATGAAACATCCCTTGGGGAAATTTATAACAGATTTAAAACCCAGGGCACCATCCAATACTGAGATTGGAACCCATGAGATGTCACTAACATGTTTCAAGCGCTTGACCCATGGCTAGTTCTTCACATTAGACCGACTACACATTTACTTATGAATGGAGAGAGAGAGAGAGATGGAAAAAATGACATTAATAATTTTAAACAAAATTTTATTTAAAAAAAATGATAATAATTATGAATGTAATAATAATAAGACATAATTAAAATGTAAACACATAAGAAATACATTTAACAAATTTTGCATGCTTAGGATAATGAATAAAATTTAAAAGTTTTAATCCTGATATCAATAAATATTTACCTAGCATTTATAGTGCGGCTTTTGGAATTTATTTATTGTTCAACATTGTCTTTGATAGGCAGTTTAAATAGTTTTTGGGATCCATGGTAGGTATCATAGTTCTTGGATTTTTTTGTAGTTGGGTGATCACCCCTTTTGTCCTCGTATCCGGTTAGTTTTTTGGTCCTGGCATTGGTATTTCTAACTGAAAGACAGCTTCTTGGTTTCTTGTTCTTGATGGCCTGGTTTACATAATTTTCACTTAATTTAGTAGGGCAGGTTGAAATTTCGGCAGAAGGTGAGTCAGGGTAATTTATTATAGAATTTTGCTAAATGGCACACGAGAGAAGAACGGAGAAATTGACCAAACACAACGTTCGGTTTTAGCCAATCATTCTCTTTAGTAACACAAACTGAACTCCTAATTCAAACTTAACTCAACTCCAACTGAACTCTAATTGACTCTAGCTGAATTGAAGACAATAGAGAATGTATGCCTTTTATATTATCTGACTCCACCTTTGCTAGAGTTTTTGCCACATTATCAATACATCTTATCTTAAAAAAATTTAATTATAATTTTCATTTCTTTATGATCTGTTTTTTAATTTTAATTGCAGAGATTTGAATTAGTTGAACTAATCAGTCTGGAATTTTAATCTCCAGAATCTGATTATTTTTGTACAACTATTTAATTAATAATAAAAAACCCTTTGATTATTTTAATTAAAAACACTTTTTTCCTAAAGAATATTTTTAACAGATCATAATGTATAAAAGAAAGACAAGTTATAATTATTCGTTTCTAACTTATCTCTAAATTTCCCTGTATTTTAACTTCTATATTTTCAAGCTATTGATTCTGATATATATTTTTTTAAATTTTATATTTTTTTAGTAAATAAAAAAGTGAATTATGTAACTCGTATATACACACACACCTGCACAATGCGTGTATATTCATACTGTTACAATATATATATATCAAAAGTAAGAAATAATAATGAGTTTAATTAGATTCTTTATTATAAAATATGATTTATATTATATTCACACATAATAATATCTCAAGACATATACAATAGAATAAAAGGCATTAGCTGTACATTATTTCCTGTTTCGGTACTCTCTGAGGGAGTAGTCTTGAAGAATCTACTGAGTCAGGAATTAACTTAGTGTGTTATGGATATAGGATTTATATCCTCTTCACTCCTATTGTCATTCTGAAATAATGTGATATCTAGTAATCTTTAATCAGGTATGAAAATACATTATTTGGTTTTCCAAACACTTCAATTTTACATAATTTCTTAGTAGTTAATTATCAACACACATCTTTTAAGCTATTTGTGCATGTTTTACATTTTTCTAGACTGAATACAGGCAGGAATACATGACTTGTCTCTATTTATAAATAATATTCTTAAGTATAATTCTGATTTAATTTGCAATATATACCTATATGCACAATGCATTTTACATCTTTACTTATTCTACCTTAATACTTTATCTTCCTACATGTTAGGATGTAACAGTCAGACTTTGATTGGTAAATGATAAGAAAGAATATTATAGTTTATATCATTAAATAATAATCATATATCTAAAAGATAAAAAAAAAATCAAGTCAGATGTCACATGACCTAATTTTAATAAAGCTCGTGTTACAAATGTTATATATAGAGTTCGCAAAACAAACTCTTAACAAGCTTTTTTTTTTTTTTTATCAATTTATTTTTTGCTACTAAGGCTTTGGCGATTTTATATTGCTAGAGCTATTAATATATGGTGTATCTGAACTTAGTTCAGTCCCATATGGCTATTTGAGTTAGATAGCTGGATTTTTAGACATATAGATGTCTGAAAATTTCAGATTTTCTTCTCAATAGTTATACATTAGATAAAGTGCTGGGCTAGTCCTAGTATTTTTTATCTAATGAATATCCTAACACCTCACTGACGATGCTAGATGCAGAAACCGGTCTGGGGTTGAGGGTATTCTCAAAGCTTGTTAAGAGTTTGTTTTGTGAACTCTTTATATAATATCTAAAAGATATAGTGAAAAAAGTATATTAGAGAAAGGGAATTTGACTAATCCAAGAAAAAAGTTAGCAATAAATCTTACTATAATAATTAAATAAATTAATATAATTATAACGTATAATAATCAGACAAATTATGACTAATTGACTACGATCTATTTCAAAATCTTGACTAAAAAAGTTTAATATATTATAAGCTTTGTAAGTATGATTTATGCACAAAAGTTCATGAGAAAAAAAAAAATTAATTATTTGGTTGTTTTTTTGAATATATATATTTGATACTTTTTTTTTTTTTTTACAAATGTAAAATCTATTGGATCTGCAATTGGAATTTTTTATGGAAACCTTTTGGTAAGGATTCAATTTTACAGCTGTTTATTTTTTGTCTTTTAATATTTCCTTTTTTTTTTGTTTGTTTTAGTTGGAGCATGTGACCATCATCTTCTGTTAAATGTGTAATTTTGAAATTATAAATTGTTTATTATAATATCATTTCAGAATTTTGTAATATATTATACTTTATTTATTAGGTTTAAGTGTGAAATTGTTTGCATTTAGATTCCAATAGAAACAGTCAATTTTGATCGCTTCGCCTGTTTCACCTATTTTTCCCTAACACATATACCTATGCCATATTTAAATCCTCTTAGTGTACTTATATAAACAACTACAAACAGTTATATATGTATGATAATACATATATATATATATATGAATGTTAAATCTAATCAAATTGACATATATATATATTACAGGTATATATTTACTTTTAAAAGTCGCACGGTTTAGAAAGCGATTCAATCTAAATTATTAATCTATTTTATTTTACCTAGATAGCATATATATTGAGTTTATTCCAGGTACCACCATCATACATATATAGCGAAAAATTCGTTTTTTACCCATTATTAATTTTGTTAGGTTTTAAACTAGTTGTAAATAATTTTAATTAAGCCACCATGTCTAAATTTGAAATGTTAAATTTACAATATTTTTCTTAAAATTAATAAAGTTGTAAATAATGTGCATTTAACTGGCACTATTGAACAATACTAATAGACATTTAAAATTGAAGCAAAACTAAAGTTAAAATTTAGAAATTAAATGTTAAATCTCACTGATGTGCTAATGGATTTTCCAACAGCCTGCAATCTTGTCAACAAGCAGATGGCCAAGGATAAAATCATATAAATAGTTCAATTTTTAATAATATATATACTGTTTTGCTAATATTAGAATGGTCAACAGAATCCATGCCTGTTTGAAATTTAACATGCGGAGTAGAGGGCATAGGCTTGCCACTTTTCCGACGGGACATGATCCCCTTTAACATGTCACAGTTAGCCATCATAGGTGCGATGAATAGCGTTCCAGCCAGCAGCCTATTGTAAGATCCCGATTGACACCAAGCCATCTACCCATGAATAGTGCCAACACCAGAATCCAGTTTGCCTGAAGCTGCCACTAAGAGAATTGGTATCATTTTTAATTGCAGCAGAACTCTAATTATGAACTTTTGATCTTTCAATTTTAATTTATCGAAGCTAGCTATAAAGTAAAATGAACGTTCTGTATTTGTTCTATAATTTTTTAAATTAATGTAAAACTCAGTCTTGTCTGAAATTAAAACTTATGATTTTAAAATGATCTTTTTAAAATTGTAACACACTGTAATAACTTAATTTAGTCTAAATTGCTGTAGTTTTTTATATGCCTATTTATTTTATTTCAATTTATCTTAATATTTTTATCATTTTTATTATATACATATTTTAATATGCCAAATAACTCAAAACCATGAGTATACATTATCTTGGTTTTATTTTAGTAAATATTAATTAATTGAATTTGTTACTCCCAACTCGCTGTTTTGAGATCTTATTGTTATTTTAACTGATTTGTATTCATTAATGTAGTTATAATCAGTTACATCCTAGATAATATTGTGGCTTGCTCAACTATTGTTATAAATTATAACTCTATATATATGTATTACATCTATCATAGGGAATTAGCCATAGAGATAACAATAAAGCATATTTATAATGTTTTATCACTAATTGCTCGTCAAATATGCTTCCCCCCCCTTCTATATTAGAGATGCAGGTCTGGCATTTTAAACTAGGTTACTAATTTATTTCATCCCTAAATGTATGATCAATATCCTAGTCTTGAGAGCTGGGTTGTATAGTTGTGCATGTAGATGCTATCTGTTTTTAAGGCACCCTAAGTTAAACATATTTATGTTTGATATATTTATACATTGAGTATTCTTACGAAGTACACACTGTACGCTAACTACTTGCATGTTTTCTTATGAGTACTGGCCAAGGTTATTATCATACATTTAGTAGGGATAAAGCAATATTTTAGAACTGGAACATGACGGTCCAGATTGTTTATTAAAGGCTTATTCATCTCCTGAACTCTTAATGTTCTTATATTCATGGCAAGTCGTTCGGTCATAGGGCACTGAGTATTTGATGCTGAAATCCATGAATAATGACCCACTCATACCTTAATTAGCTTTATTAATATTTTAATGTGTCATAGCATGTGTAAGTAGACCTAGATTAAACCAGTTTTCCTATATTAAATGAGCATTCAGCATTAGGCTGAACCCTAATCTTGATTATCATGCTAACCTGCGTATCTTTGAGCTTGATTGTGTGCTCCCTCTTTAAACTTAGATATATAATTAGAAGCTATAGAAGCACTGTAGGTTTCGTTATAACATTGGCTAATGTCTCTCATAATTTAGCAAGCTGCAATTCAACTAGGGTTTGGCATATTAGATAGAGGCATAAATTTAATCAGTGCAGATAATCTAATTAAATATATAAAATGAGAGAATATGTAACTGTGAGTCTAATTAACTATATACTGCCAGCAAGCATAATATTCCATGTACTAATTATGTAATGATTGTATATTATATATCATTATTTGTTTTATTATATTAATTAAATTATTTCTTAAAATATAAACTCGTTTTCATTCTTTATTACTCAGACTGATTCGCATCCAATTCCATATTAATGTTTGCATCAGTTTATATATGTTAATATTACATTTAATTATTAGTTTTAAACACATTTTATTCAACCCTTTAGTCAAGTTTATGATGTCAATTCTCGAATATCTTTTTATCCTGTGCTATGCCAGCCCGTGATTAAATTGAAACTCATGTGTAACACATTGTGGAAAGGTGTAATCATAAACATGATCAAAGACATGCACATTTCATACTGAACCATCAATCAGCAGTTGATCCAGATCACAATCTCCCACACACATCTTTATTATTGTTTGTATAAATGAATAGCAATTACTACACGTTAATTAATGTGTTATGCTTACTGCTCTCACAATTTTGATTTTGAAGATTAAACATCCATTTTGCATATGTTTATGATTACACCCCTACACAAGATAATAAAAGTGAATAGTAACTAGTCCTTTCCTTTCGTGTCAGAAGTGAAATTACACTACCAAAATATTATTCTCTAAGTGGATAATCTCTAGTCTAATGAATGATAAATAAAAATTATTAATATACTTCCATTAAGTGGTTTGTGCAAAAGTTGTGAGGACAGTAAGTTTGACACATCAATTAAACTGTAATAATTGGCTATCAATATATGTATATACTGAACAATAATAAAGAGATGTGAATTTCTGGTTAGGCGAAAATGTGCATCTTGGGATCATACATTCATTTCACGTCTTTGATTATATATTTAGATTATATCTCTCCATAAGGTATCGAAAGTGGCTAGAAACCAGTTCCTGCCATACGCGAGAATGGTATAGTGAAAATTACATGACAGAAATATTCAATAATTATGACCATTGTTCGATTTCACTATGGAGTTTCTCATATCTCTGATTTTAAAAAATGTCTTAGCTACAGTATAAAAATTTGTATGAGATACTTAAATATCATGTGATTTCTTAAGTATCTAATTATTTTTTATTTATTTCTCAAAATATAATACTGTGTGAATATTAGGGTTTGTTTTGGTTTTAATGCGGAACTTTTCTATAAGTTGAATAGTCACTCAAAATAATTGCAATTATAAGATGGGAAGTATTTCTTATAATTGTTAGAATGGCTTGAAGGGAAAAAAACAAAATATGTACATTACAAAACTATTCTACATTGTATATTTGGCAGAAAGTACAATATTCAAAAGGTGTTACTCATTCACAAATTTTAGTGTTTGGCTTATAAGCTGATGTAGACTGATATTCATTATTTTGTGTTGTCTTTAATGTAATTGACAATTAATAATAATAGGTAAACTGATTTGGATTTTTTTTTTTTATCCAACTAATTTTATATAGAAACAAAAGGAGTAAATCACTTCCCTAGGCTATGACTTAAAAGCACGCTAAATGTTGAACAGTGCTTTTACGTCATAGCCTGAAGGAGGATGATTTACTCCTTTTGTTTACATATACATTGAGCTATGTTTAATTTAAATTTTACATATTGAATCTTGTTTAATAACTCTTCAAGTGCCATATTCCATCTGTGTTTTTCTGAAGGTTTGTGATGATGGTGTTCTAGCTGTATTTTTATATTGGACTATTTCCATCATCTAATATGTGTGTTGAATGTCTTTAGAAAAGTTTAATTTTTTAGTTAAATATTCCAAATGCATTCAAATGTTAGTAATATCTGTTTGCTGTGATATTACTAACATTTGAATGCATTTGGAATATTTAACTAAAAAATTAAACTTTTCTAAAGACATTCAACACACATATTAGATGATGGAAATAGTCCAATATAAAAATACAACCATATTCCATCTGTTTGACAAATTAATTTCAGTCTGAATTACCAACATATTGACCAAAGTATGCTTATAAACAGCAGAGCTATCAAGAATAGGTGGATTCATTCTATTCATGATCCTTTGTTAAACATTTAGAATGCTTTTTAAGTCAGTCTGGGGAAGGATGATTTACTCCTTTTGTTTACATATATATTAATCCACGTTTAATTTAAACTTTCTATATGTGTGTGTGTATGTATAGTTGTATCAGAATGATGACATGTAAAAGTAATTATATATTACACGATTCACCTTCATTGTTTTTATGTTGACATTTGGTTTGAGGATAATTGGATAATGTAGAAGTGCAAACTTCTTTATGTTGTACACACATTCTACAGGCATTTAAACAAAATATGAATAAGTGAATGTACCATAAAATTATATATATATCTTTACATAATGTCTGATTATTAGGATTTAAATATTACAAATGTTTGAGTGTTTTCGAATAATGATATTTGATTTATGTTTAATGCATTCATCCATTACATTTAAGTGTGAAATGATTTTTAAAAATACAGACTAGTTATAATTTTAAGAACAAAAAAATATATATAGTTATTTTAAAACTGACTCTATTTACCACTAGTGCTTTTTAAAGAGCTTAAAAGGAAGAGTGTTGTAATAAGTATAAAAAAATATTTTTGAAGTCTTGAAAAATAATGTAGATAATAAATTTTTGCCTAAATACATTTTACTACTGTTCAAGTTCCAGTAGATATGTCCAGGAAAATCCATTGTATCTCTTGACATTTTCATCCTTTAATCGTTTTAAAGTTTTTTGTTTTTTTTCTAGTGCCATTAGGGCATTAATCTGATTTATCAGCGTTTGGTATCTTCCATTATCTTAAATTTGCATCTCTGATATACCACTTTTCATCAGGTTAAGCTTTTAGATTTTATTTATAGAAATCCCACTTCTTTTGTGCTCTCAATATTTGTATCCTTATAGGTTTTTTTATAACTGACCTATTTTGACATATGAACATAAACTTATGCAAAATTGGAGGTGCTTGTATAAACAAATGATATATACATATATTTTAAATACTTCTCAAATCAGTTGTTTTTTCACCTTCTAACTTAAATAAGCCCAATTACATAGTATTTAACATTAAATTATTTTTCAAAGTTTTATATGAAAGTAATCTATGGCCAAAAAAAGAAGTTATTCAATCTCTTATTATTTGTAATTTTTCATCTTCAGTCACCGTAAATTGTTTTCATAGCTACATGTAAAAAAAAATCTGATTCTTGCACATGTACATTTTATGCTCACAAAACGATACTGTTTACATCTATCAGAAATCTGAAAAAGTTCATATCCCAACTTAATTATACTGTAAACAAATACTTAAATTAAATTATCAAACAGACACAACAACTAACCTCTGACAATTGTCACTTTGTTAAATGTCTTGTAACTCTAGCACAATTTAATAATACATGGTAAACAAGATTAGATAAATCAATGCAATCAAGAAATAAAAACTAATCTTAGAGTAAAAAAAAAATCAATTTTTTATTATTATTATTAACAAACTGTTTATATTAATCTTCATTAAAAATGATGTCAACAATGAATTGAAATGATGACCACAAACTTACAAGTTGAACAAGCTTTTTCTCAAAAAGGAAATAAAATTTCTTATCTACTGAAGAACGTACAAAGTCTTACATAGAGGATTCGAAGTTAAATATCAACCAAGTTTGAGTGACAAGGATATCAAAAATGAATACTTAAATAACCAAGAAAGCGAGAGCGAATGTAGAGAATTAAAGTTAACTAAACAAGAAATTCGAAATTAAAGCCTTTGCAAGTAAATTCAAAGTACACCTGGGTTTCATTTTACACGATAGATAGGTTCCTCAGAAAACGCGCAAAAGAAATCGCACAAAAATAGACGTAACTTACCTTGAAAAAGGGGGGATACAGACTGTGATTTTTCAAAAATCGCATAAAAGCAAAGCACCACGTAAAATTACTTTAAAATTAGCGCAAAAAAAAAATAAGGAAATAAAGTATGACTAATAAAAATTTTCAAATTTGAAAAAAAATGATACAAGACAAACTTTTTTTAACTATAATGTTTAATTTTATTCAAAACAATATATTTTTATGCATAATTTATAGTAATTTACATTTTTTATACACGTTTTAATTATTATCGCTATTTGCCGATAAACAGGTTCATTTGCAAACTGGTAAAAAATCAGATTCTTTCAAGAGGAAATTCAACTAGTGCCAACTTCACTCTCATGTTGTGTTAATGGTTTTCTGGTGACAACGTAATTAGTAATTAATCTAACAACTAAAAATTAAATTCTTATTTTTGTCTTTAATTTTCAATTTTAATTGTGCCCACTGCTATTACTCACCGTGCAAAAATAAACTTGCGGACACTAAATGATTAATAATTGATTACGTTCTTTGTTAAAAAGCAAAAACAATGTAATTTAAAATGCAAAATTAACACGCACAATGTTTGAACAAATTTACATTATAATCTTGTAAAATTTAATGTGGGTATACATAAAATGTGAAAATCATGATTTTAATTTCATTATTGCATAAAATATTACTACTATAAAGCACTGAAAATATTGAAATTACTAAGATGAAAGTCGAATTCCAATAATGTGCTATTACTTTCAATATGATGTAAGTGCGCGAAATTTATTATTTAAAGTAATAGCGCATTATCGGAGTTCGACTTCTGAAGAAACATAAATCACGTAACTTCAAAATCGTGTTAAATAAATCCGTGTAAAACGAGACTCAGTTGTATTCAAGTTTCCAAAATACCGGTAATTCTCAGTTATAGATCTCAATATCTAGATTTGAGAGTATAAAATAATATAAGAAATATTGACTTTATTCTACTCAAAACAAATCATTAAAGCAAAATATAATTAATGATGAAAACAAATATGCATTGTCAAATGCAAAAGTTACATCGGGATGGAATTGACCTATCACTCCACACCTGCACTATCAAACATCAAGCAGATTCATAATGAAAGGATCCTATTACTGTTCATTTCAAAGCAGAAATTTCAAGTAAGGATAACTTACCTGATGGATGTTCTAGAACACATGAGTTACCACTCACACTTGGAATGGATTACTGGAATGATTCATTAGGACACTTTTCTTTATAAACTTCGAAACCAAGTTAAAGTTGGCATCATTCACTTTATTTGTATGTTTGATAATTTTTTTTTACTTTAATATAGAGGCAAAAGGGGATAATATCAGTGTTGGTCTGTAACATAATGAACTAATATTTTACCTTTAATGTAAACAAAACAAAATAAAATATAATTTATGGTGAGTTCTTGTTTGCGTATTCACACAATCATCATTAAAGGGAAAGGGTAATACAAACATTTATATACTTGCAACACATTTCTCTATCTAATCAATATAGTATAAATTATTGGAAATAAAATAACTAAAACAGTATTAAATTCGCAAATAAACATTTTTGTCATTGGAACTATTTTCTTTAAACAATGTATTAATACACCAAACGTTTTACCGCCTAGCCTTAGAACAATAACTGAACATGTCAGGGTGGGCTTGTCTTTTGTAAGGAGGTTTTCTTTGAATTTCCTGTCATTTATTGTAATTTTTTGAACAAAATTTTTATGTAATGAAATATACAGAAAAATCACATTTTAACATAATACTTGTGGAAAAATTCACCAGGGGGCGAATTGGCCAAAAAAGTAATGCATTAAAGTAATATGTATTAGGCTATAACCTTAAGACTATGCGCCTGAAATACGACAGTAGGGACCTCTACAAATCTTAACACAAGATTAATGACTTTAAAAGATAAGAGCAGCTTCTTATCTTAACCTACTTTTTAATTATATAGGCGAATCTAAAGCATTTTGATTGAGAGTGTGAGGCTATTAAATACCTCACTAATTAATTCCACAATTTTTATTACTTTCACAAAATCTTCCAATTTACAATGAGGCAGTGCTGAGATCTTATGCTTAGAAATCTTTTTAAGACTATAAAGTTGTAATAATTAAATTTGTTAAGCGCATATGTATTAAGGCTATTTCAGGCACAGTCTTAAGATTATAACTGTAATGAGTATGCACTTAACAAATTTAATTATTACAACTTTATATTGTCTTAAAAGATTTGTAAGCATAAGATCTCACCACTGACTCGATGTAAATCGAAAGATTTCATGAATGTTAGTGTGTAATAGAACTTGTGGACTTAATCAGTGAAATATTTAATAGCCTCACGCTCTCATATCAAATGCTTTAGATTCGCCTATATAATTAAAAAGGTTTCTGAAGATAAAAGGCCACTCTTGTTTTTTAAAATCGTTAATCTTGTGTTAAGATTTGTAGAGGTCCCTTCTTTTGTATTTCAGGTGCATAGTCTTAAGGTTATAGCCTTAATATATATTACTTTACGGAGTATGCGCTTAACAAATTTAATTATTAGTAAAACTGTTATAAAATTATGCAAGGTTAATTGGTCATATCTGCTAACATATTTATCAATATTTTATCTATTTACAAATAATATCACATCCACACCTATTATTTAACACATACACATGTTTACACTTATTTACATTTCAAATGATGGTAATATAACCTGAATTATGTGGTCATGTAGAATCTCCATGTATTCTAAACTCTGGATAATGGAAATGAAATGTGACATGGATGAGGTAAATTAGATATATAATTAAATATTTAATTGGTTCTTAATCCTCTCCTAGAAATGAAATCAATGCGTATATGGTATGCATAGGTACGATTAACAAAGATATAATCAATTAGTCATCATGATGATCTCACCAGCCTAATTAAATACCGGGGAAAGCCTGTTCTGTCACAATATAAAGAACAGGGCGCTTAAGTATTAGCCCAGATACTATGATTGATTACAGATAATTCCGGCTATGAATTATTAACTGATAAAATTAATGACTCAAATTTTAAATTGTTTAATTTGTTTTTAGAAATTATAAATGACTTTTTAAGGAAAATTCTGACAAATGCAGCAAGAGTATTCACAAACATATTTACAACATATTAATAGACAGGATTGGGGGCAGTTCTTTTTTTTTTAAATGAAAGTTTGTAAAAGTGATGTGTATGGACATTTATAAAAAATGTAAATTAAAATAAAATCAGTTTAGAAAATCATTAATTTCATTGATTAATAATTGTATCCGAAATTATCCTAATCAATCTTGGATATCCAGACTAATGCTTAAATACCAAAAAAAAAAAACCTATAGTAACAGATATGGAAATAACTTAATTTTTGGATAATATCATTGAGCTATATTTTCTGATGAAAACCAGTGTTTTGGTTGAGATATTAAAACAGTTGTGTAGATAAGTAATCATATTGTTTTAGTTTTTTTTTAAATTTTTTTAGTTGTAAAGGTTTGTGAGAGCTATGATAACTTCTATATTCAAAGGTGGGTTAAATTAATCTTACAATACAATGAAGAAATAACATTTAATTATAATTTATAGTAGCCACATAGATATTTATCTTTTAGCATATAATTCTAGTGTCTCAAAGTAAGCATTGAGAATTAAATTTTAAAATGCAATTCATTTTCATTATTATAAGAATGCATATGTCAATTTTATGAATAATTTTATTTTTTCTGAATTTTAAAAATAGTAACTAACTTGTGTAATTTTGCTTGCTGAGTGTAAAGTTATATTGAGTAACTTCTTAAAGAGAATCATACACTTTAATTGCAGTTGAAATATGCTTGCAAATTAAGTTATATTTATTTGGAAAATTATGAACATCCAAATAGTACACTTAATTTTAAAATATTAGTCTGCATAATATATATAACTGCATAAATATCTTTAAATTGTCGTTTAAACATTTAATTTGCTACTGTTTAACAATATTCATTTCTATTTCATCTCGTGAACTCAGTAGATTATCTGACCTCTAATGTATTGATGTCTTATTTCTTAATTAGACACATGACCATGATGCTTTAGTGATTATTTTACATACCTTTTTATGGGCAGTTTGGAATTTTCATTGGCTTACTAAAAATCCTTTAATCTCAGCCCTTACCTTGTATGGCGCAGGTAAGAAAGCTGAAACCCCAGGACTTCCCTGCATATTTTTTCTCTAATTCATATTTACTTTATAATATAACTTGCAGGAAAAAAATTTTTGTAGTCATACCAATATAACTTGTTTTATAGTTCTTCCACAGTGTAGAATACAACATAAGATTCAATTATCACTTTTATTAAATTGTTTTCTTTCGAATTGTTTTAAAAATTCATACTTTCATGAACCTTACAGCTGCTGTGAGACAGTTTCTAGATCAAAGTTCCTGCTTTAAAGCCATTACACTTCTATGACAGCAGCTTTGATTTGTGCTTAACTGCTGTATAATAACTTTCACTTGGCTGGGGTTAATCTGGGCTACCAATATTTTAATAAAATCTTTATTTCTACAGTAAACAATCCACTTTTCCTAAGGAATCTGTAAAATTAGTGTTGCACAATGCATATCATCTAAATCAGTTTGCACGTATGCAAATTACTGGCTAATTCACATTGGCTTTTCAACAAAAGTCATCTTATCAATCAGTGTTTATATTACTGGAATCTCCTCCATATGTGTTGAAAACTTTTGTACGGTTTTCTTTCTTTAAGTTATGACATCAAGATATTTATAGTTATTTCTGAGTTTTTTCTTTGGTTACTTTTTCAGAAACAAAATGTACAATATCTGTTACCTAGTTTTATACTGTAACAGTCAAGTTTGTACATTCGCATAACAGAATTCAGAATCCAAGCAAAAGAGATCGAAGCTGACCAGACTACGACTGTGACATCCCAAGTCCGACCACACTTCAACTCGTAAGCCAGGATTCCAAGACTCAAGACCCTATGAATGACCACCTTGAAATTACATGTAGTATACCTCTTTCCACACGGCCAACATAGGTCACGGAGAAGCAATAAGACTCTGATAATTAAAAGAGAGGTTTTTAATTGACTAAAATATATCACTAATCTAATTTAAATTAATGCATAATTTTCACATATATAGGCTATAAATAATAATTAGAATTGGATTGAATTAGATCAATAACGAGACAGAGAACGAAATACATTAAATTAATTATATATTTATTTACAATTGGCATGAAATTGATCAGTTTTACACATTTCAGCGTCGAATGTACAAACATTGGGTGGATAAGAGAACACATTCTCTTTTTATATGCAATTCAAAATCACTTTACATAAGTAATCATTAAATTTCATAGATGAGTTTAACATGTGCCCATCTTATGAATTGTTGACATTTAATACATAATCAATCACTATGTTAAGTCTATAAATCTGGATAAGCCAAATCCTATTACATTTGTGGCTGGTATATAAATAATTATATTAAACTTTGATCATGAATTCATTTACTAAAATATACAATATGACTTAATAACGAGCGCATAAACCAGCTCAAGTAATGATCGATCGAACATGGCTTTCGAGAGAAAATTTCAGAATGCTGAAAGCGTTATGTTAAGGTGGGAGAGTTGGCTGCATAAGATTTTACCAATGCGCTACGGCACAGGTAAACAATAATAGGAAAAGTTGCTCTGCGGATGGAGGAAATAACTTCAGGGTTCTTGTGACAAACGCCGGTACCCTGTAACCGATCGCAATGCTGCGTGAAAAGGAACATTTTGTTCAGGAATGGCGGGGGGACTTACGTGCTAACCTGGCCTTGGCTCAGGCTTCGCTACTGCTCTACCCTATAAAAGAAGATGTGCTGGCAACGCCGTGGCTCCATCTTAAGATACGTATATTACGTATAGCAGCAAAACGAGAATATTTTTATAAAATAATATCACATCCGCCAAGCAAAGAATAGTATATTTCGTACTATGAAATACGAGTTAATAGCATATTAGCTCTATCAAATTGGGACCAACTCTTGCGTAGCCTGATAATAAATGTCTATGCTACAAAAGGGAATATTATTACATCTGTACTTTGACATGCTCGATCTATTCAGTTACTCATAGATAATAAATATTTAAGGAGGGAAAGTATATTTCTATGAACTTAAGAATTTAAATGTCAAATATACTTATCAATACGATCAAGGCTAAATTTAATTCTAAATAAAACAAAGTTTTTAAATGGTTGATTATCAAAGAACCACATTTCACATATTAAATCGTTTAAATAATAAAAAAAAATAGGATTTCGAAACAGCGCAGAAAGTTGATGCGATAAATAAATTACGTGAAGATTTTCAAATAATATCTTCTTAAAACAAAAATAAGTGCCTACTGTTTCGAAATATTGGCATATAAAATATAATAAGCATTTAAAATAAGCAAAGAAATATAGACACAACCGCAGTGATATAACTTTAAATTAGACACTTGTAAAGTACTTTAAATGAAAGGAAAATATAAATTACTCAGATTATTTAAACTTTAACAACATGAAATTTTGGATAGCAATTGACATATTTAAAATATTAATTAAATGGATTTAAGTTTTGGTTACATTTAGCTTTATCATTATTTTAAAAGAAAGTTAGCTAACTTAGATAGATATTATTTACATTTACACAGAGCTCTGCGGTTTGAAAAATAAAAACAGTACCAGTATTATTTATCTGGACTGCAAGTTCTTGCTGTAGGTTTGGTGAGTTTTACTGGGCGGCATCATCTTTCCCATTATGTTAGGCTCGTCTCTTCTATCGGCATGATGGTGGTTTAGGTATTTCGACGAGAGAAACCGTTCTTTCGCGGAGTAACAGCAACAAGATGCCCACTTTTAGCCGGACATGTTAAACATTAACAATTGTGAATACTGGCTGCAATTCTCACTAACAATATGGCTGTCCTTCCCTTGTTAAAATACAGAGTATTTATATCTTTTCCTTATCGGAATCTCTCGCCCCAAGACTCACTAAACTCAGGAATTTAATTAAATAACTTTCAATTTATAATCCAGATCTTAGATAACTTATGTTAGAAACATTCCATAAGCTATTATAATTAAGATTTTTCGTTGCAAACAATTGTCCAATTTAGATTTTAAAATAACTTAATCTTATCTAAGGAGATTTTAATTAGTAAATTTTGAACTAGTTTTACTTTTTACGAATTCCAGGTGTGGTCATTAATGACACTTGTTTACAATCAAAAATCTTTTTAATTACTTGACCAGCTTTTATTTTTATCTTACATTAAAAACAACCTTTTAACATTTTTTTTTAAAACGAAAACATTTTTAACATATTTATTTAAAATAATTTACAAACATATTTTGATGTAGCTTTTAAATATATTTTCGAGAAACTTTTCCCTGAAATATATTTAAAACAAGAAATCTTTTAACAATTTTTAAAGAAACATTTAATAATATTTTTAGATAATGGCTTTTACATATTTTAAATCATGTCTTTCTTCTATATAGCACAGATTATATATCCACATACGAAATTACAATATTAAACAACAAAATTAATAATTTACTCTTAACTTAAATAATATAATAAACATTTTTAGAAATATTAAATAACTTTAGTACGCTATAATTTTACTAATCCTATCTAATTATAGCGTTGGTTCGCACGTAAATATATAATACTGTTTATACAGACATGAACAAATTTTATATTTATTAACATTTAAATAGGTTCGAACTTAGCACAGATGAGAGTGTCATTAGGTTTGATGGTGAAACGATAGGGGCTTGGAAAGTTATCGTTTCAATACATAATGTGTAATGTTTTTTTAACTATGCATAGATATATTTAGTCATTCTTTGTTTTTTTTCCCCTCTCTTTAGTTTGAACTAGATGTTATTTTAAATATGTCATATAAAAAAATAAAGCAATCGATGCCATTTTGTTGCACTTCATGATTCTCATTTAACCCTCTATCTTTTAATCAATTACCAAAAGCAGTGCTCTTGTAAAATGAAGATTCTTGAATCAATCTAGGCAGCATTTGCAATGTTTACTGACAATATATCAAGTAAATTACCATGTCTATACTAGTTGTTACCTTATTATCTTTTGGTCTCTCAACAATTTTGCCTAGAGCAGTATAATCTACCATTAGTTCTTTTACTACATCATTCAAGATTGCCTGTTCCATTTTAAACAAAGGTTTTTTTTACTCGTCCAATTTTTCTTATTACATATTTTCTTCTTCATTATCTTTTCAAGCATTCTGTAGTTTTGTTTGTTAGCTTCTGGAAAATCACCTGGTGCAATATGAAGAGATCTAATGCTTCCATCTTTTTTTCTTGACTGATTTTTTATAAATGTAAAATTAAGCTTAAGAATTTTTTTCTATGTACAAAATAATATTTTACCCAATATTGAACTTTATATCACATTTGCAGATAAATACGTCCATCAGTCTTTCAAGTATCTCTATAAGTTGTTCGTTTTATTCCAGTTTTGTTCCATCCATAGAAACTTTCCAGATTTGTTTTCACATGCATTTTAACTTTTTAATCTTATTATAAGATTTATACCAAGATCATTAATTTATTTTTGGGTATTACTAAGTAAGTAATCCCTTCATTAGATCATTGACGAGTTCATCATTAATGTAATTTTGTTTCAGTCTCAAATGTCTCGATTACAATTTATCTTTAAGGTGTTCATAGTAACTGGTAATTTAGCTATATGTGTTTCTTTACCTGATCCACCAAATGATGTAAAAAAGTTCAAATTTATAATGTCATTTTTTATTGGACATTTTTAGTATTCATCAGCATGATAGTACTATGTTGAAAACTTGAGAGAAAATAAAAGTAATGTCTCAATGCTATTATAGCTATAGATTAAAAAAAGATAAATTGAACCATGGAAGATATTCATATATGCAAATTCAAACCCTACTCTTTCTTATTCCATTGCCAAATGTATACTATATAATACTAAATTGTTCAAGCACTTTACTACTGTTACATAATGCTTTATTTTACCACCCTTTCTTACAGTTTCGATTGCCCCAGCAATCTTCTTCAAAACTTTATATCTCCTAACCTCAACTGTTAAATTCAATTTTTTCTCCTTTTTATTTTAATAGTTGAGGTTAGGAGATATAAAGTTCTGAAGAAGATTGCTGGGGCAATCGCAACTGTAAGAAAGAGTGGTAAATAAAGCATTGTGTAACAGTAGTAAAGTGCTTGGACAATTTAGTATTATACAAATTCAAACATATTAGTTCAATAATTGGTGCATTTTTGCTCATTTTCAAATTGACATATATTATTTAAAAACAATTGAAGCTGATTCTGAATTTTTCACTTTGGTGTTTGTACAGTATGACATTCCCAAAACACTTAATACATAAGTGTGGACCCAATACATCTTAATGATATTAGACTCAATAGCTTATGACATAGATATATAAGATTCTAGAATTGATTATGTTAAGAATATAGCAAGAAATAAACTATTAGTATTTTATTGCATAGTTATTTAGCCTATATTCATTTAGAGTATTAAACATATATAATGAAGCAACACTTTGCTGAGTACTTTCAAATAACAAGTGAGAATGTGTTATAAATAAGAAATAACCTTAGTTGTGAAAATGAACTTCTTGCTTTTTAAGAATGACTTTTGAATCAGCTTCAAGATTAAAGATTAATTTTGCTTGGAAAAATGTTTTAATTTATTCGTTACTTTATTTTTTAATTATTTGTTGTTTGTTTTGACAATTTCTATTTTTTAAATTAACTTAGAATACTCTTATAGATGAATTGTAGAAATAGTTTTTATCTTAGCAAATCTTAACAGGCTTTAAATTAATAGTTTTACAAGCAAGTGCAAGAAAAAGAGAAAAAAATTAGGAAGTCAGAAATGTATATGCTACCAATGAAAGCATTTGGGTATGAAGTATCAGCAAAAGTGAGTTGATACTAGATTGTGTGTCGTACAGACAAAAGATAGATTCACAAATTACAGATAATATTAAATTACTAATAGTTTGGAAGTTAGCTGAGGAGCAGCAAAATGATCAAAGGTATAAATAAAAATAGATACCAGCTTCAAAAAATATTCAATCTGTATTGTATTCTTATAATACTGAATCTTATTAACTTTCACTTCCTGCTTGTAATATTGTTACTGTCTTTTTAATATCTCTTTGAGGTAGGATCAGCATTTTATTGCAGACTGGAAAAGAACCGTTATTCGAATTTGTCATATATTCCATGAGGATTTATTGAAAGTTTTGGGGCTGTGAAATGTCCATTATCAATTCAGAAGCATTGGCTTTAATCTAGAGTGATATGGTTTTATTAATAATTTTGACTACCAACTGTCTACACAATTTATTTCTATTTCATTATTTTTTCTCTGATTTATCTGAATTCATTATTAAATATTGATAGTAGATTATATCAATGAACTAAAGTGTTTTGTTTTTTTTTTTTTGTTTTTGCTTGAAAATATCTCCAATAGTGGCTGGTGATCTAAACAGCCGACTATATTAATATTGATGGAATTCCTTGATAATTAAACTTTTCTCCAACTGACTGTATTTTTTTCTTTCAGCTCTTGATTGTTCTAGATATGAATGCTACTGAGCATTTTGTGATGGGTGATTGATTATAACTCCAGTCTTATATTGTAATGTATTTTCACTAGGATTATAGCCATCTATTAAAATAAGACATTTCTTTGCATAATGCTATTGTTTTTTGAAAAATACTCTCTTGGAGTTTCTTTCAAACTGTATGAGAATGGAACCATATGAGCTTTTTCCTTTAGGAAATTCTCAAAATCTATACTAGATTCAGAAAAGCCTTAATTTTATCATTTTCTTTCTTTCTTTGTTTTTGAGTATTTTTGACTGGATCATATGTATCTAACCCCATAATAATTTAGAAAAATTAGTTTGTATTTCTCTTTCATGGCTGGTGAGACTTGCTTGTTCTTAGAATGGCTGTTTATTTAGGATCTGCATTATATTAGTGAAACTTTTATATAATTTAAAGCTAATTTGGGTCCAGTTGATCTTTTCATCTTACATAAACAATTCCTTTAGAGTTTTCTCCTTGTACCCAATTTTTTGTAAGTATGCCAAAACGGTATCTTAACATGTGTATCCTCATCTCCCTCTTTTCATCTTTATGTAAATGAAGGGAAGCTATATGTTAAAAAGTTTTAAAGTTAATGCGATCACTTCTTACTCACTTTTACACGATAAATTTTTGAGATCCCACGTTCACAAAGTTAATTTGTGATCTCTCTATTGTCTTATTTGATATAAAATATTTAAAGATACGCTAGCATTATTAATAGCAAATTCTTTGACTGGCCTTTGATTTATTATTTACAAGTTAGTAAATAGCTATGATTTCAATTATTTCATTAGGAGGTTAACCTCACTTTTTAGTGAGTATTACACAATCTAACATAATAGTTTGTCTGTAGTTAACGGAGTTGTGTTCTGGAGTCTCATTCTTGTATTGTGCCAATAGACTATATTCCGACTTCTCAAATAAAGTGCTGTGTGTGATCTTTTCAAAGAATCGAATGAAAACAAAATAATAACCAACAGTTCAAAGTGAATTAGTACAAATGTTTAATTCAATAATATTAAATATTATTAACTAGATAAATACCAATTTCACAAATATTGAGCTTACATAATAACTATTTTCTATTCAAAAGCTTATAAAAATTTTATTACCCCTAGATTCCATTTTAATTATCTCAATCTTCTGAGAATAATTTAAGATGCTAATTTTAGCATGTTTTATAGAAACAAGTAATTTAATTAATTGGTTCCATTATCTAACAACTTGAATTGTTTTAATTTAATTATATCTTTTTTACGTGATTTTAATTATTACATATGAAGCTTATTTATTACCCATGCTAGTTAAATATATAAGATCTGCAATTTTTAGTTTATTCTTTGTGATTGCTTATAAAGCTAAAACACATGCATTTACACTGTTGGTCATATCTAAGCACACAAAAGTAAAATACATGAAAATATTACATTATTAAGACATAAGTACTGAAAAAATCCAGCAAGTTATATATAAACTAACTCAATAAATGTAAATTTGGAATGAGCTTGCCTAAGCATACTATTTACTGATGTATTTACATGTAGAGCATGATTTATATATACTAATGTGATTTCAAGATAGCTATTCTGAAGTCACTATAACTAATCAAAGGGAAAGACCAGACTTTGTATTTAACAACTTATTAATATTAAATTAATCTTCAGTTAATAGATGTAAATATAACTCTGATAGCTTGAATATAGATGAAATTGATGCAAAAGTAATGAAAATCCCCAGCGAGCTACATATAAACTCGCAAATATAAATGTAGAATGAGTCCACTTACACTTTAGCTTTGATCATACATAAGAATACCATTTACTGAAATACTTACACACAGGCATGACATATATACTAACATAATTTAAAGACAACTATAAGCTAGTCTGAAGTTATTACAACTAATCTGCATGTATGTCAGTAAATGGTATGCTAGCATATGATTAAATATAAAGTGTATGGTGCTTATTCTATATTTACATTTGCTGGCAGTTTATATATCACCCGCTGGAGGTGTTCAATATTTCAGCATTAATTTCATCCATGTTAGAGCTTTCAAAAATTTATACTTATATTTATTAACCGAAGATAAATTTAATATTAACAGGTTGACAATATGAAACTCAGTCTTCGCCTCTGATTCTAGTCATTTCAGAATAGCTTATAGTTGTCTTGAAATTGTTAGTATATATAAATCATAATCTGTGCATAAATATGTCAGTAAATGGTAAAGTGTATATTGGAGTACTTCCGCATTAATTTCATCTAAGCTATCAAGAAGTTATACTGACATCATATTTATTTATTTCATAAATTTCAAAAGCACAAAATGAGGAAACATTACCAAAAAGAAAATAAATGAAGAAATTTAATGTACTGCTTGATGATATTCATTGATGAAATATTATTTTTGTCTGATGGCTTGTTTTGTTACAATAGAAATTTTTGTTCATTTTGCACAACTATTAACTAAATGTAATTCCTTAAAATTAAAACTTTGGATATCAATAAGTAAACGAATTCTTTAAAAGTATAGCCAAAATCCCTTGTTTTAATATTATACTGCAAAAGAAAATTTTCTGCTTGATGAAAGGTTTTTATTCTGTCTCTTAAGTTTGTAGGTTTTTTTGGTTTATATAAAAAATACGTCTTTAGGATAAGGGGAAAGATTAGGATGATTGAACACATTTTCAATTAGACCTAGACAATATGTTTTATGGATAGTTAAGCTTGGCATAATCAGTTCTCTGCTAAGTTATCTAGCTTTTTTATTTTAATATCTAGACTTTAAGTACAATCCAGATATACTAATTTATTTTCAGGATGATAATTTGAAATTAAAATCAAATATTCCAGTAATCTCTGAAAGATTTTATTATATTTTTTTGCTAAACTTAAAATGAAACTGATATATAATAATAAAAACCTGTTCTGATCTGTATTATTATTTGCTGCCTTTTAAATTTATTTAATCAAATATATAAATAAGATCAAATCTTTTTAATCCCTCTTTTAGCATTACCAATAGGAATCCAAGTAGTATGTTTAGAGTGCAATCAGACATCATTGATATATATATATATATTTTTAATGTCATTAATTTTTTTTTTTACAATTCAACATGCAATCAAAAAATAATGTTATATCAAGATTTTATTTCTTTCAAATTCACTATTTTCATTATTTATTAAAATGTCAAGTTTAGCAAATATTTCAAAAATATATATCTACTATGTAATTGACATTTTATTTTTTTAGTTTCCCCACTTGTTTCATCTGGACATTTTAATTTGTATCTTTACTGTGTACTTATTCTTTAGCCCAGCTTTTGGGAACAGTTGTGCCGCACACGCACTCGTACTTGAATACATATATTAAATATTTGGCTTTCACATGTGCACTTACAATTTATTACATGGAAACTGGAGTGTATCTTTCAGACTAGAATATGTATAAGAAAATTGCATTTACTATTTTGAAGGTTTCTTCCAAAAATTATTCCCTTTCCTGGAAGAAGTATCCTTAAAATATTTCCTGGACAATGTATTAGTGTCGTTTTTTCAAAATGCACAATTGTCTGCTGATTCATAAACTAGGAGGAAAATGTATTAGATGGCAAGTAGTGGGCTTTGATGAAACAGCTCATCTGGAAATTCTTCCATTCAAAATAAGAGAATGCAGATTCTTCCAGCTAAGATAGTCATAGAAAATGAGCTCTAAACATTTTGATTACTTAGTCAGAGAAAAGACTTTGGATCATCAAGTCTTTTGGTTGGAATGTCATAAAATTCCAAAAGATTTTTTTATGTTTTTAAAAGATTGGGAATCCTCCAAATGGCATATGAGCAATGGTTTGACCTTGCAGTGACCCAAGACACTGGCACAAAAAAAGCAGTACAACCTAATCATACATCAACTTCTGGACAGACAATATATTTTGTGGAAAAAATTTTCTTCAAAAAAAAATCAGTTTCTTCACTGTTATACACCTATGAAATAAAAAAAAATCTTACTTCTCTACAAATTTCTATCTGTACTAGAAGAATCCAGCCTATTTGTAAATCCATTTAACTAATGTTTGTTGCCAAAAGTAGTATTTCTCAAATTCAGTACTTATATTAGGTCATTATAAAATTTCTCAAATGGTTGGCTTTTTAGAAAATAATCAGTTTATGAGACTATTACTTGTCAATTTAAAATTTTCAACTATTCTTTGATATCCTGATCGGTGCATTTTACAAGTTATATTCAGTATTTTAATCTACATTTTTTATACTCAACTGACTCATTTTTTAATTATTGTATAGTGAATTTGTTCAACAATCTTTGTTCCCTAAAAAGGAGTAACCCACTGTAGTTATCAATGTAATTCTCAACCGAAAAGTGTATTGAAATGAACATGTAAATAATAAGATTGGTTAGTCATTCTTATTCAGTTTTTTATTGTACTATATTCACCTTGTACATGTAGTAATAACTTGCTGCCATAGGAGAGTTTAATGATATAAATTACCATAAAGCTGGAAGACGCATGTGCAGATTATCAACTGAGAGAAGTTTTGATGGGCTGGAAACTGCATGATAAAAAAATAATAGAAATTATTCCTGGTAACTGAAGAAAACAAAGTATGAGTCTGGGCATTTTTTGAACAAATAAAGTGTGACAATATTAAACAAGTGGGAAATGTACAATGTTAAACTTCAATTAAAGAGACAACTATGTACAATCTTGACTACAGCATATTTAATATATATGTACATACATGTTAAATCAAAAAAATGTATAAATTCATTATATGTAAGCTAGTGGTTGCATATGTGTAAGCTTACATATATTATCAGCACAAATATTTTGACTAATCGGTAAAAAAATAAATGAACAATATGAGATGCAAAATATGATACTAAAATGAGACTGACAAATAAATAGTTGCTTTAAACAAGTTTTGTTTCCCTCAGAAAAAAATACATTTTACATGGTAAAAATTAGACGTTTTAAAAAATTGTAATTCCAGTTGTTCAGGAAACGAACTTGGAAGTGTAGTTAGAGGACAATTGTTTGTAAAAACAAAAAATAAGAAATTTCCATCTGAAACTGCAGACCATTTTACATATATTCTACATATATATTCTTGATAGCTATGAGGATAATCAAATAAGAAAGCAATTAGTTGGCTCTCATAACTTCAAAAAGTTTCTAATAAAAGTCTTAATGAGTCCATTTATAAAGCAAACAAGTCTAAAAAATTTTGAAACTGATGCAAATTGTAATTTGGGTTTATCAGTTAACAAGAATAATTGATCAAAATCACTCAAATATAATTATAGATAAGGTAATCATGTACACAGCATGACTACAGATTTACTGTTTACTAATTTTATAAATTTATTTGGCTTATTGAAACTTTGCTTCATAAAATAGCTAGCTAATCAATAAAAATAGCAAATGTTACTCTCAAGAAGAGTAAATTTAATAAGATAAAAGGATTGAAAGTAATACATCATTAATAATAAAAGATTTCTGGCCTGTAGTCTTCCTAATAGCTTAAAATGCTCTGACTTTGATTAATAAAAAACAAAATGGAAACTATGGCCACTGTAATCCTCTTATTGGTAGTAACAAAAGGCTGATGACAGGGATATATGGAAACTTACTAGACTATGACTGTTTCAATCTTAGAGTATGCAGTGATTAATGTGAATCAATCACAATTTAAGAAAGTTCATCACTGAGAAGTAAGATCAGTCATTTAGAAATAGCCGGGGGGGGGGGGTCTCAGCAGATTGCTGGACTCCAGAAGTAGAGACAACGGTAACCAAGGAAGAAGGCTAAAGAAAAACATTTACTAAAGTATAATACCTGAAATTTACTTCACAATAAAGTTTGCTATAGGAAAGGGGTTGTAATAGAAAACCTAATTATTTTACTTCTAAAAGTGAATAACCCAAAATAATTGAGAAATTTTCAAACAGAAAATACAACTGAAATTATCAAAGCAAATAATGAATTTGATAAATAAACAGTAAAATTGCTTCATCATTATGATGTAATTTTACATTGGAATGCATCGTTTACTATCATGAGAGTTTTTATTAGGAGATATATTCAAAATGTAATAAAGAATTAAGTAAGAAATTTAATCTACCATGCATACAAAAGTTAGGAGAGAATGAAGTAATATTACTAGACTTCTGACAGGATGAAGCAAGCTAATAAAGCATCATTACTATAATCTATTCAACAAAAACCACCCTTGCTACCATATTAAAAAAAATTTTGAAGTCTAGACTATCTTGCTGATAATCTTTATTTATTGAATAATAGGTGTATGTATAAATAAATGTGAATTAAGTAACAGGCATACATATTATCTAGACTGGAATCTAATTTATATGCATGTCAAATTTATAATTAGTTTGTGTAAAATCATTATATATACACTAACGACTGTGTATGTGTAAACCTATATATAAGCTTATACTCAGCATCTATTAAGTAACTGAAAATAGCCAAACGAATTTTTACTATTGTGTAGGTAGTATTATTAATTATAAATAAAGCAGTTTAAATATACCTTTACCCTTTTCATTAACATCAGAGCCAATATGCAATACTGATCTTCAACTGTATATATTGTTAATAAATTAACAAGGCATTGATAAATAAAAAGTAGAATTGTATTTGAAAGTTCATTAAAATGACCCATTATGAATCTGCATGCAAAAATAATTACGAGTAAAGTATTTGGAATGAGAGCTCCATGATATGAATAACATTATGCTAAAATTAAGTAATTAGTTCTAGAACTTTATTCACTCATTAAAATACAAATATTTAGGGCTGTCAGTTTAGAGCACACTTGCCATATAATGAAAATAATATAAAATTAATTTATTTAATTTTATAAACTGTGCGTGTAAATTTGAAAATGATAAAGAAAACTGGATGAGTTATTATTATTATTATTATTATTGAAGAATTAGTGTTTCCTCAGTGAAAATATTAAACTTTTCGTAATAAAATTTCAAATAAAAGAGGAATATAAAACGGATTTATACTAAAATATATTTCAATCTGGCTTTAATATATTTTTCAATGCATGCAGAATTTTTAATTTTTAAAAAAAATTATAGAAGCATTAAAATGTTAAAATAAGCAGTCACATGTTTCAGAATAAATTAAATATACCGAATTCCCCACTGCATCTAATTCTGGCCAACACTATTGCTCAATAAATATACTAAATATCATGTTGCCATGTCATTATATATATCAACTATATGTGTATAGCATGCCTTATTTGATTATTTTATTATACCTGGTTGAAGAAGATCAAACAGATAGCTCCATTATGCTTATATGAATTACTGATTCCACCGCCACACAGTTATTATTAGTAATTAACAAACCAATACATGATCTAATAATAAATATCAAAAAGTGACAAAAAATATTAATATATATACTAAATATTAGGCATAAAAAAAGTACACACCACAGGGGTATGTCGTAATAGCTTTTAAATTTTAAGCAGAAAAATTAAATATTAAGGTATGTGGTAATCACTTTTAAATGCCTTTTACTGTAAATAAATTGGATCTTCCAAAATACTTTCAGAATTCTGGTTTTACAACTAGTTGCATACATTGTTAGGATCTTTTGAATATTTGCTGAACAGTAACTATCATGAAGTTCATCTGGTTTACTTTCTTTAGTTCTCCATTATTAATTAGGGATTGTATATCCATTAGGGATAGGTCTGCATGAATCAAGAGCTGATAAACAACTACTTACTGTTATTTTATCGATTAGAGAAATAGGTAAGAGCACCATACTTAAAATTGGTAGGAGGTTACAAATTTCAGATTTTGAAGATTACCATTTTAGTAAAAAAAATGCATTCTTTGGGTGAGGTCTACATATTTGTAGTACGTTTCATATTAGTTTATTCAAGAGTTCACAAGTCAGTAACTTTCTGAACCACTAGAAAATAACATTCTGACCCAGCTAAACTCTTAAAGACTGTTAATAAAGTTTCTTAAGTTGAAATGAGTTTATACTTTATCTCAGTTTTTTTTAACTTCTTTCCTGAGCACATCAAAGTTAAAACTCTGTTCAAAAGAAGACACCTGTGGCGTTTTTATCCTAATTTATATCAGATGCTATGCACATAAAAATCAAAGTAGCCTGTTACTGTTTTCTTCTAATTAGTTCCTTTTTTTTATTATCTTTTATTACCAACATTTCTTTGTCTTTACAGAAATAAATATTAAAAATTAAAATACTGTTTATCTTTTCCTAATTACATTCTCATTAACATTTTCTCAAATTTTACTTTTTTCTTTTATACACAGAAACACTAGATAAGAAATAAATTCTTTTAAATTATTGTAATTAAACAATCTATTTTTGATCAGCAAAGTATATGAATTAGATTAATTATTACTTTTTTTTTTTTAAAGTACTTTACCAATCAAAACATAAGAAAGAAAATAGAATTGCAATATTACAAAAATAATAATAATTCTGACTTAGATATTTTTGATTATAAATGGAACCTGTGAAATCTCTTTTCAATTTTCTTTAACGACAATATTATTTATATTAATAATTTTTATTAGAGATTATCCACTTAACAAATATTTCTGCAGTATCTTGTATGAACAGACTATTTTAAATGAAGTCTGGACCAATACAATATGTAATTGCATTCTGGTTATTGTAATTTTTCCTCCCTCTATAGTGTAACCAATGAAATAAAAGGAAATGAATTCTCACGGTTTTAAATATTATAAATAAGCAAATCCAATCCATTAACATATAACTGGACATCAAAGAGTAATTTATTGTATCCAATAATATTTATAACTAAATGTTTATATATTCTTAAAGTATGGATTTAAATATTTAACTTTCATGAAATAAATAACCAATTTATGTAAATAAGCATGTGTATGTTTTCTTAATTATATCATAACTAATAAATAATTATGTTCTATGATAATTTAAAAAATAAATGACTAATTTTCAGGAATTTTAATAAATATAAAATATGGAAAAATTTAGGCGACCATAAGATAATTTGGTTATCATCAATTAACCCCTGCGAACTGCCTGATGTTGCTGTTGCTAGTCAAAAACCAATATATATAACATTACTGGGCTGATTTACAATTTACTTTTTTTACACTACTACATGCCAGCGGGTAGTGCTGGAATTTGCAGGGAGGAGGATCCAATGTCACATGAGATAATTTTTTAAACATCTATCTCAGCACGTAGTGCTGGAATTGGCCGAGAGGGGGATCCAATGGTTTTGACAATCCTTCGGATCGTCCGTTACAACTTACACAACATTTTAAAAAACAAAATTATTTCATAAAATCTAATATTTCCTCTTTTCAATTAACATCTGATCAAAAACAAAATTTTTAACATTATTTTAAAACAATTTGATTTGAAAATTCCCCTCTGATCAAGCCAAGCTTATGCTTTGAAAGTCTCGTAGCTGTCCCTGCGCAAAATACATTTTACGCATGATTTCTATATAAAGCTGGAACATACACTTTTGAAATTCGTTTAACCGTAACAATATGTGTATGGAAGCGTGCCTTTTGTCTTACAATTAATACTATCTAAAACTACATCAGGTCGAATAAAAAATAAGTACTTCGCATGCACATGCAAAGACTTAGGACAACTTGAATTCTACACACCCTCACATCATACTATAGTGATCTGTGAAGTGTGTGATAGTACCGTGAAGCACAAAAGCTGCTTAGCGGCCAATATGAAGAGAACTGTTCTATAGGCTGCAAGAGCAGTATATTTCTGTGCTTTTGCATGGAAACAGCAACATCAGGCTGATAATTTATTAGATAATGTGATATAAATAAGCAAATACAAAAATTAAGTTAATTTGAATAAAATAAAAATATGATTTATTTTCATTAAAATAATAAAAAAAATAACTAGATAAATAAATAATAAGATGTTAATCTTTAAAATACTGTGTAGCTTTCATTATGTGTTGATGTTTCAACACATCTTGTTGCACAATATTATTAAAGAAAGGTCTAAAATAAGCATAAAATTTGCTTCAATAAAAATTAAATGTAATTATAACTATTTAGTTGGTTTTATTTAGTTCTTCAACATTACAAAATCACTACATCAGTCTTTAATAATAATATTCACTTGTCTAATATTGACACCATATTGTAGTAACTACTTTATTCACTATTATTTCATATTATCATGTAATATCTAACAAGTCTTTTATACATCAAGTGCTGCTAATGTACTTATCTACAAATACATAGTTTTAAACGATAATGCATTTATATACAAATATATCATAGGGACTTTGTTCTACTATGTAACAATAAAACACAAATATCTTAAGAAAAATGTATACCCACCAAAGACCAGAAAGTATTTTAAAGATAAACAAAACTTATAAATAAATTCTAAATATTAATTAAAATTTATAACAATCTTATTTTAACTTTTACAGTACTTAAGATTTGCCCATATATAAGCATTTGGGTTGTATTGAATAAGTGGATTCATTTTATTTCCTAAATACTATATCTTGTAAGCGGAAGTACTCATTTATTATTATTTAACACTCGTGAAAAAGCGCACAATAGCTTAAATGGCTGATTAAATTTATTATAATGATCGGCATGAATGCTACTCATTTTTTGAAATTATAAATAACAAAAAAAATTACAATCTAGCTGTTCCATTTATGGAATTATTTTATCGCTTTTCACGGAAATACTGGATTCTATAGATGATCTGACTGTAGTTAGTCAATAATATAATGAGAAGTGGCAAAAGTGAGATATATTTATCAAAATATGTAAAGATTGATGAGGTATGTTGATTAGATTTAATTCATTGTCAGTTCAACAGGTGTTTATTAGGCCAACAGTGCATTATAGATATCAGTACTAAGTTCTCTATGATGGTTTCACAAAACCAAAATGTCTGATCTATACTTTGATTTATCAGTATTTTATTTTTTCATATATTAATCAATATTTTATATTCAAATTATCTAATCATTTATTTTTTTTATTGACTACTGATTTTTTTAAAAATGTAATACACAGATCAGAACAATATAATTTAAATACATTTAAAATTAATATTAAAATACTATTTTTGAAATATCATTTATCGAAGTTTAATCACAAATGACTATTAAACAGCTGCAAAATAAAAATGACAAAAGAAAGATGTTAAAAAAATATATCAATATATATATTGTAATGAAAATATTTCTGCAACCATTTCAAATATATCAGAAAAATCACTCTCAAAAATATAAAATATTTTGAAACTATTATAACTGAAACAGAAAGCAGTAAAAAATCAGAAATAAAATAAATCTCAGAAAAAAAAAAAAAGAATCTGAAGAAATGTTAGAATTAACAAATACAACTGATAATTTTAAATATTCACAAATTCTGCATTGATAGATAAAACTAAATGATTAATAATTTGGATTACATCATTTTCAGAAAGTTATTATAATCTGAAAACAACATGGTTCCATTGTCAGGGTATGGCGATGTTATTCTTATGATTAAAATATATTGCGATGCTTTTTCACCCCCATTTTCAAATAATTTGCTAAAAGACATTACATTTTAAGAAATTGGTGTTTGGTAAATTAATAAATATATCTTTAACAAATCCAATAATTCATTAGCTTATACAGCACTATAGTATGATTGAGTAACCAATGATTATCAAATGGTAGAGCATATAAATCCATCAGACTTGTTTCTAGTATAACTTCCAGTTTTGTATCCTTAGCCTCATTGATAAATGCAAAAATTACAAACCAATCTGGAGATTAAAATGCACTACCGTCTGACAATCAGTAATTACTCAACCCTATTGTAGATAGCACTAGAGTGGTGAGCTATTTGTTTTATCAAATCTGGATGATGACAGAAAGTCAAAATTTTATTAAAGTAATTTCTGAATTTCAATTTTAGAAAAAAACATTTTTAAATATTTAATTCCACAAATTCAAAATAAATTTAATAATTTGATATTAAAAATTTAGGAAAAAAATCTGGATATGACTAAAAGATGTTAGCAGAATTGACCAATTAAATCATGTTTACAGGTTTTTAGTTATTCAAAATAATTCAGGAATTATTTTAAGGTTTCTTAGTTATTAATAATTCTCAGCTTCTGGCATTAAAAACATATTTCAGTTACTTCAGACCCATAAAATAAATATCAGCAAATAGTGGCAATATTGTGACTGGTTTATATAATAATGTGCTATATATTGTAACATAAATAAATTGTATCATAGATCCAAGATCCATTGTAACATAAATAAAGGTAGATCAAAAGATAATAATTGTAATATGCAACTTGCTGAGTATAAGCTATTAAACAAGATTAGACTGAGTTATCAATCATAATAAGGGGACTCATACACATAAATAGACATCGAAATTTAATGCTTTCAATACTCAAGTAAATATTAATTATAAATGAAAAATATCGGTGGCTTAATTCAGCAATTTTTACCTAAGATTTTCAAAGATTTATTATCAATAATTAGACAATAATGCCTGGAGACTAGTCATTTAAGGTGTCTGGCCTATTTCAAACCGTGGTTAGGCAGGCATTGTATCATCAATAAACAAGTAGACACTATAAACAAATTATTAAGAACAAACTACTATAACTCAGGAAATAACATCAAGTGGGTGAGTACACTGGTAACTCAATAAAATATCTCAGGTATACAGATGGTAGATTTTATTCACTTTCATCTCTTGGCTTGATGTCAAGTGCATATTTAAATAAATAACAAGTGAATATGGTCTAGCAGGGTGCCACTAGATTATCTGAACCTAGACACAGTTATATCTTATAACCCTTTCACATGTACCGGGTTTGAATCCCTTTTTGGTACTTTATTTCTAATAAAAATGGAGGATTTTGCTTTTAGACCCATATCACTGTATGCAATAACACTTAGGTAAACATAAAACATCTTTAAACTAAAGTGGAGTATATAAAATTTATTAGACAGAAATCATTTCCCAGATCTTAACATAATAAATGCGTTTCAATATCTTTATAAGTTTTACTAGCTCAGATTATATTATTAATTTAGGATGGCAATTCACTCATCCTTGCATGATATAGATGATGGAATGGTGGTTATTACAATTATTCACAAATGTCAACTAAATACCATGAAATCACTATTTATTTATGGCCTTTAAACATTTATCTATCCCATTAATTAAAACGTGATGATGATGATAATGATAATGGTTTCAACCACAGCTTTAGGACTAAGCCTAATCATAAAATTTAGTTTCAGAAATTAATAATTAGTGGCTAATCTTAGTATATCTAATTGGAACTTAAATAGCTAATATTCACCTTGATGATGAATGATCACAACTAATAAAAAAAATACTCTTAATGAAATATATACGCCTCGTTTAATAAAACAAATTAACATTTATTACTGCACTTCTAACGTATACATAAAAATTTCTATATCCACATGAAAATTGATATTAACAATAACAACAATAATCATAATCGACTGTTTTAAAATCATAACATTAATTTTACATTCTTCCCCCTTTCCCATAACTGGTATAATGTTTATTAAACTGGATGTCAAATTTGTTAAGATTCTCACTCCACCAGAAAATATCTCAAAAAAAATAAACACTTTTTTTCTCTTTTGCACACATACTTTTATAATTAACATGTAAAGTAGAATAATTAAAAATAAATGTTAGTAAAATTGGAAAGAGCAAGTTTGTTAGAAACAAGTTTTAAAGTACCTTTTTCTCCCCCTCCCTTCTAAGCTCTGAAATGCTATACTTTAACTTAAAACACAAATAATCCAATATTTTAATACTGCCTCTTATTTTACATTCACACACAATTACATATATGCAACAAGTATTATTATGTATGTGCATGTTTATCCCCATGAAAACTAAAAGATTATTTAAAACCAAAATAATAATACAAAAAAAAATTTTTTACATATCAATAACATTTCATAACTTTAGGTTAATAGACAATCATAATTTTAGTACATATAAAATCATTAATGAAGCTTATGGTTATCACTAGTAAGAAATTCTTGGTTTCAATCGATCTTAGCTGTTTTAAAAGTTCTGAGATAACAAACGAAAATATACAACTTTATTGCTAAAGTTTTACTAAGTCTCTGATATCATAAAGAAAATATATATAAAAAAATTCATATTACCAGTTCTATTCTTTGGTAGCGACTTCCAATGATTCAAATTTATCTTGTTTAATGTCTATACTTTGGCAGCAACAATTTCCATGTTTCTTTGGAACCGTCTCTTTAAGTGTATAATTATTTGATGGTGATGATTCTACTGAGGTTATTTGCTTTAATGGGAATCGTATTGGCACTGGAACTTTTCTTCCCTTCCTGTTAAGCATGATTCTTTTAATTGATGAAGTATATCAGTTGTCTTCAGGTTTATACTTTTTCTTGGGTTTAAACTCAGTCACTGGATTCAATTTGTAGTAGATGATTCAATTTGTACTAGATGATTTAATACTTATCAATCGATTAATCATTTTTCTTCAGCTTTCAAATGCAGGTGAATGTTTCTTTTGCTTAAAATCTCGAATTTTTCTTTTTAATCAGTCATCAAGGTGTATAATATTTTAATTTCATTTCAGACAAGACATTTTTATTATTACTTTTTTTTCTTCCTATATGATGTGCTAGCTCTGGAGGGCCAGAAAAAGCCCAAGATGACCTATATATTTTTCCTAGCCCGACATCCTTATATTTTAATCTTCAAAAACTTTATATTAAAAAAAAGATTTTAAAATTGATATCTGATGAATCAAACGCTTGTCTCTTAGTTTCAATATTTTTAAAATCCCTCTTACTGATTTTTCCCAGACAGGTTTTATACTTGATTTTTGAGTCAACTCACCCAATTAGTGATAGTGTGACTTTCTCTATCTGCTGGTTAAAGAAAAATATAAAAATCACACTATCTCGATTATTCAGTTTAATCCTGTTTTGAAGTAAAATAGTCTTACTCTTTTTTCTTGACATCTCTGTCACAAATGTAACACCTAAAATTTGAGCTGCTTTCTTTGATCAAGCTGATGGGACAATTTTAAACTTAATGGTCTCACCAATCTTTAACAGAAACACAACCAATCTTTATAAAAACAAAATTGTTACAAAAATATATATCTAATTTAATAGATTTTCTCCTTTAACACAAAATTGTTGAATAAAAAAAATAATTTGACAGATTTAAGCCTTCTTTTTCAACATATAATAAATGTAAATTTATGTATGTAATATATCCAAGCACACACTGCCATTATTCCAATCATTTATAAAACTGGCTGACTAAAATAATCTGAATTTTTCTTTAGAAATTTATAATTTTAATATCCAAATTTAAATTCTTAACCTTCAAATCCCAAACTATAACTCTCAAACCCCAAATTATAATCGTGGATAAACAGAATAGAAACATAATAATAAAATAGAAATAGAATAAAATATTAGAATTTAGCAAATGTAGGTTAGCTTTGAAGAGAGTTTAATATTTGAAATATACAATGATAATTAAACAGTTTACAAACACACTGCCTATATGTGTTACTACTTTACTTTTTAACAAAAAAAATTAAATATTGAATAAGTAAATGTGTACTATTCCTTTTTGAGTTTTTATCAACACACAACAAATAAAGAATATAACTGTTGCCCACTCTCTTTCTGTCCTAGGTTTTTAGAACTGGATCTTGTAGGGTTTAAACTTGGGTGCCCTACAGCTTCCTTTACTATATAAAAATGTGATTATGATTTTTGTTCCACGTTTTCTTTCATGTACATTATTACAAATTTAGCTACTGGCTAAATTGTAATGGCACAACATCCCCCCTTCTAATAAAATCATCAGCAACTTTGCTTTAACTATATCTAATAAAATCACAACTAAAAAAATAACACTAATAATAATAAATATAATAATATAAAAAAAAAATTCTAACTACTGGTAAACATCATCTAGATGCCTACCAAATCCCCTTTTCATTAGAAAACTTAAATGTGATTTATTTGGAGATCTTTGCCAAGCTACTCTGCTGAAGTATAAGGGATCAAACTCCTAGCATTATAGGTTCCCTTATTCCCATCAAGAGTAGCAAGCATAAAAGCATTCTCTCCTATTTCCTTGGTAATTTGAAATGGCCCTTCGTACAAATGCAGAAACTTTAAATTGGTTTCTTTGGGGGTTGCTAACATAGTAGATTATGATATCAGGACCACTCTAGTTCAGCTCGAGTTTTACTCTGGGCTTTTCCCTTTTGTGACTCACATTGCAGTCTGCATAAAATTGCCAATGTATATCCAGTCCATTTTTAATATCTCCACTTTTTATTTTGACTGGATACTTATAATATATGTCTGGAGGATTTATTTTAGGTAACCTCTGATTATAGAATCCACCCAGAAATATGGACTCTTTGTACCAGACATAACATAACTTTAAAATTTTCAGAGATTGGCTCTCTATACCATACATACTTTATATTAAAACTTTCCAGAAAGATTGACTCCCTGTACCATATATAAGGCACTTTTAAATTTTCCAGAGATTGACTTTCTGTACCATACATAATTCATCCTTAAATCTTCCAGAGAGATTGACTCTGTGCCACCTATAATTTATTTTTAAATTTTCCAGAGGAACTGACTCTCTATACCAGATATCATTCATCTTTAAGTTTTCTAGAGACTGACTCTCGGTACCATATGTAATGGACATTTAAACTTTTCAGAGAGATTGACTCTCTATACCAGATATAATTTACTTTTAACTTTTTCAGAGCATTCAACTTTTTCAGAGATTGATTCTCTGTACGATACACACTAGACATTTAAATTTTTCAGAGATTGGCTCTCTTAATTTTATCACATTATCTGGTGCATGAAGTTTTTCCTCCCACTCTCTTCTCCTTCTTTTCACTTCATGATCTATCCCAATCTGCTCTCTGGCCATCTCCTCATGTACTCTCTTTACTGGGAGATTTGGTTTTACCACTTCTATCGGCCTTCTACTTCTTGGAACTTATCCTCTATCAGTGTATTAGCTGGTTTATTTATTGTTTCATCTAATTTCTCATCCGTCTTTATTCTCAGTAGTCTGATTTTCTAGCTTATCTTTTAACACTGGTAAGCTTTGACTACCTTTTATTATACTTTTTGTAGTTTTCTCTATAGATTGACATATCCTATGTCCTAACGCTTTCCTATCTTCTCTTAGGTCTTCTCTTAAACTTTTTATACTTTGCTTACTATCTTCTCTTAGACTTTCTATACTTTTCTCCATCTTTTGTTCGAAACTTTTCTGACCTTCTATACTTTTAAACATCTGTATTATCATTTGCAGGTCAAGTCCACTCATCTTATTAAAACTTAATATATTCAATATACATCCCATCTGTGCTTCCCTGATCACCAAAAATCCACACATCACTTCCTTATCTGACACCTATCTCTGACTTACCAACTGATTTGCTTTTTCACCTGGCTTTACTATGCATTACAAATACAAAAAAATAATATTTAATATCCCTCATTCAATGAATCACACAACAATAATCTATATAGTGCATGTCTGTCTGTAATAGCCCAAATTATATATCCATCTATTCCCCTAGAGATCTGACAGATACTGACAGTCCACAGAATGATTAGCAGTTCACAATCATGAGATAAATAAAAGAATTCAGTCACAGCACTATAATCACAATGCATCACGAGCACTCATATCATCCCAATTCGATCACTATTAACTACCACAACCCTTGATTGAATGATGCAAACTCTGTTGCAATAAAAGAAGTATTTTTAAGTCTTAGAGGCTAAAGTAGATAAACTATGCCTTGCTCTCTCTCTCTCTCTCTTGGAGTCTTACATGGCAAGTATCAAAGAATGCCCTGCTTATAGGCTACAGAAAATGAAGCCTTGCTCTCTGTCTTGGAGACTTATAGGCTGATATCATGGCAGGACTGCTGTTAACTGCTTCATGATAAAATAAGGATAACATAAACTGGATTGGAAAACTATGCCATGCTCTCTCTCTTGGAGACTTATAGGCTGATATCATGGCAGGACTGCTGTTAACTGCTTCATGATAAAATAAGGATAACTTATAAATTGGGTTGGAGCAGTGAATGGGTTTGATCATTCATGGGTTACATGAATACATAGCATTCTCAAGGCAATGACAAAACTCTCCACTCATCATCAAAACTGCAATCTAACCAACCAAACTCCAACAATCAAATATCCAATCCAACCTCCAAAATCATAGACTTTTTACAAAATGAACTCTGCAAACACACATGAGACTACTATCCCATAATTCATCACTATTATTATGCCTGTCCTATCTGGCAATAAATTATTCTGTTTCAAAAAAAAATCATTTCACCACTGTCTTAAGTTGTGATATACATATCTATTTTCAAAATTGAAAAAACAAAACTAAGATGTTTTATGGCTGTATCCATTTTATCATCAATGAAAAATTAAATTATACCAAACATCATCACACACAAATCTAAAATAAGACTGTATGGCTAAGACAATTTTGTAAGACAAAAAAAAAATTTTACTGAAAAAAAATTTTACTAAAAAAAATTTCTTTTTAACCACACATCTCCCATCATTGTATAGACTCCCTTTTATCTCAGGTATATGGCAACATATCAAGCCCCATGTTGGGTGCCATTGTAACAAATAAATTGCATCATAGATCCAAGATCCATTGTAACATACAGGTAGATCAAAAGATAATAATTGTACTATGCAACTTGCTGAGAATAAGTTATTAAACAAAAGATTAGACTGAGTTATCAATCATAATAAGGGGACTCATACACATAAATAGACATCAAAATTTAATGCTTTCAATACTCAAGTAAATATTAATTATAAATGAAAAATATTGGTGGCTTAATTCAGCAATTTTTACCTAAGATTTTCAAAGATTTATTATCAATAATTAGACAATAATGCCTGGAGACTAGTCATTTAAGGTGTCTGGCCTATTTCAAACCCTGGTTAGGCAGGCATTGTATCATCAATAAACAAGTAGAAACTTTAAACAATTATTAAGAACAAACTATTATAACTCAGGAAATAACATCAAGTGGGTGAGTACACTGGTAACTCAATAAAATATCTTCTCAGGTATACAGATGGTAGATTTTATTCACTTTCATCTCTTGGCTTGATGTCAAGTGCATATTTAAATAAATAACAAGTGAATATGGTCTAGCAGGGCACCACTAGATTATCTGAACCTAGACACAGTTATATCTTATAACCTTTTCACATGTACCAGGTTTGAATCCCTTTTTGGTACTTTATTTCTAATAAAAATGGAGGATTTTGCTTTTAGACCCATATCACTGTATGCAATAACATTTAGGTAAACATAAAACATCTTTAAACTAAAGTGGAGTATATAAAATTTATCAGACAGTAATCATCTCCCAGATCTTAACATAATAAATGCGTTTCAATATCTTTTTATAAGTTTTACTAGCTCAGATTATATTATTAATTTAGGATGGCAATTCACTCATCCTTGCATGATATAGATGATGGAATGGTGGTTATTACAATTATTCACAAATGTCAACTAAATACCATGAAATCACTATTTATTTATGGCCTTTAAACATTTATCTATCCCATTAATTAAAACGTGATGATGATGATGATGACAATGATAACGATAATGGTTTCAACCACAGCTTTAGGACTAAGCCTAATCATAAAATTTAGTTTCAGAAATTAATAATTAGTGGCTAATCTTAGTATATCTAATTGGAACTTAAATAGCTAATATTCACCTTGATGATGAATGATCACAACTAATAAAAAAATACTCTTAATGAAATATATATGCCTCGTTTAATAAAACAAATTAACATTTATTACTGCATTTCTAACGTATACATAAAAATTTCTATATCTACATGAAAATTGATATTAACAATAACAACAATAATCATAATCGACTGTTTTAAAATCATAACATTAATTTTAAATTCTTCCCCCTTTCCCATAACTGGTATAATGTATATTAAATTGGATGTCAAATTTGCTAAGATTCTCACTCCACCAGAAAATATCTCAAAAAAAAAAATAAACACTTTTTTTTTCTCTTTTGCACACATACCTTTATAATCTAACATGTAAAGTAGAATGATTAAAAATAAATGTTAGTAAAATTGGAAAGAGCAAGTTTTTTAGAAACAAGTTTTAAAGTACCTTTTTCTCCCCCTCCCTTCTAAGCTCTGAAATGCTATACTTTAACTTAAAACACAAATAATCCAATATTTTAATACTGCCTCTTATTTTACATTCACACACAATTACATATATGCAACAAGTATTATTATGTATGTGCATGTTTATCCCCATGAAAACTAAAAGATTATTTAAAACCAAAATAATAATACAAAAAAAAAATAATAAAATTTTACATATCAATAACATTTCATAACTTTAGGTTAATAGACAATCATAATTTTAGTACATATAAAGTCATTAATAAACTTATGGTTATCACTAGTAAGAAATTCTTGGTTTCAATCGATCTTAGCTGTTTTAAAAGTTCTGAGATAACAAATGAAAATATACAACTTTATTGCTAAAGTTTTACTAAGTCTCTGATATCATAAAGAAAATATATATAAAAAATTCATATTACCAGTTCTATTCTTTGGTAGCGACTTCCAATGATTTAAATTTATCTTGTTTAATGTCTATACTTTGGCAGCAACAATTTCCGTGTTTCTTTGGAACCATCTCTTTAAGTGTATAATTATTTGATGGTGATGATTCTACTGAGGTTATTTGCTTTAATGGGAATTATATTGGCACTGGAACTTTTCTTCCCTTCCTGTTAAGCATGATTCTTTTAATTGATGAAGTATATCAGTTGTCTTCAGGTTTATACTTTTTCTTGGGTTTAAACTCAGTCACTGGATTCAATTTGTAGTAGATGATTCAATTTGTACTAGATGATTTAATACTTATCAATCGATTAATCATTTTTTTCAGCTTTCAAATGCAGGTGAATGTTTCTTTTGCTTAAAATATCGAATTCTTCTTTAATCAGTCATCAAGGTGTATAATATTTTAATTTCATTTCAGACAAGACATTTTTATTATTATTATTTTTTCTTCCTATATGATGTGCTAGCTCTGGGGGCCAGAAAAAGCCCAAGATGACCTATATATTTTTCCTAGCCCGACATCCTTATATTTTAATCTTCAAAAACTTTATATTAAAAAAAAAGATTTTAAAATTGATATCTGATGAATCAAACGCTTGTCTCTTAGTTTCAATATTTTTAAAATCTCTCTTACTGATTTTTCCCAGACAGGTTTTATACTTGATTTTTGAGTCAACTCACCCAATTAGAGTGATAGTGTGACTTTCTATCTGCTGGTTACAGAAAAATTCACACTATCTCGATTATTCAGATTAATCCTGTTTTGAAGTAAAAATTGTCTTACTCTTTTTCTTGACATCTCTGTCACAAATGTAACACCTAAAATTTGAGCTCTTTCTTTGATCAAGCTGATGGGAATTTTAAACTTAGCTCTCAGCAATCTTTAACAGAAAAACAACCAATCTTTATAAAAACAAAATTGTTACAAAAATATATATCTAATTTAATAGATTTTCTCCTTTAACACAAAATTGTTGAATAAAAAAAATAATTTGACAGATTTAAGCCTTCTTTTTCAACATATAATAAATGTAAATTTATGTATGTAATATATCCAAGCACACACTGCCATTATTCCAATCATTTATAAAACTGGCTGACTAAAATAATCTGAATGATTTTTCTTTAGAAATTTATAATTTTAATATCCAAATTTAAATTCTTAACCTTCAAATCCCAAACTATAACTCTTAAACCCCAAATTATAATCGTGGATAAACAGAATAGAAACAGATAATAATAAAATAGAAATAGAATAAAATATTAGAATTTAGCAAATGTAGGTTAGCTTTGAAGAGAGTTTAATATTTGAAATATACAATGATAATTAAACAGTTTACAAACACACTGCCTATATGTGTTACTACTTTACTTTTTAACAAAAAAAATTAAATATTGAATAAATAAATGTGTACTATTCCTTTTTGAGTTTTTATCAACACACAACAAATAAAGAATATAACTGTTGCCCACTCTCTTTCTGTCCTAGGTTTTTAGAACTGGATCTTGTAGGGTTTAAACATGGGTGCCCTACAGCTTCCTTTACTATATAAAAATGTGATTATGATTTTTGTTCCACGTTTTCTTTCATGTACATTATTACAAATTTAGCTACTGACTAAATTGTAATGGCACTATATATATATTAAACCAATTGCTGAATATACATTGTGCACCTCATAATTTAAATTTTTAATAAATGATTGCATTAAAAATACTATTGGAGCAGGAGTCTTTTAATGCTATTAGAAATCTATATGTCTTTCGGGTATAGCTCAAAGAGATGGAAAGTATTTGCTTAACCCACAAAATAACTATAATAATCAAACAGTTAAATCCTCTTAAATAGTAGGAATAAATTACATTACTATTGTCAGTAAACTTAAATATATAAATGTATTAAAAGATCTCATAGATACATTTGGTACTTTTATCTTATGCCCCATGTGGCCACAAGAGACACTGTTTCTGTGTCAACCACAGAAAGATTCAGAGTAGGGAACCAAAAGCAGCAATGCAAGTTCCAGCCACTAGGTTGTACTGTTCACCATGCGTACACACAGGAACCTTATGCCAAGAAGCTGCCAGCACTACTGCCTATTTGGTGGTGCTGATAGCCATAGGTAAACACATCTAGCTTACATTGTCTGCTACCAGAAATCTAGCCCACTACATGGCACTGTTTCTACGTGCTACGCTTGGAAAAACTGCATCGTTTATAAGTAATATTGATACTCGCTTGCTAGTGATGTTTTATATGCACATTCTTAAAAGATCATTAGCATATAATATGAAGGTGTGATTAATCTAGAAACCACAACTATTTAAATCTGCTTTCAGATGTGATTTGTAATGGAATGCATCTTAAATAAAGCAAGCAACTTTCTCTTCCTATGATCGGATTAACAAACTCATAATACCTGCCAAAGTATCCTTCCCTTAGAAATATCAAAAGCAATTTATTTCAGGCTGGGACAAAATCAGCAGTGATCATTATGATGAATATTTGTCTACCAAAGATCCAGAAATTTCTGACAAACTTATTATAACACAAGATCAGGAGTCGGCAACCTATGGCACCTGTGCCATGCTTGGCACATCAACGATTATTAATGGCACTCGGAACAAATTGAAATAGTAAAAAAATATATTTTAATTACAGTCTTTTTTTTTTTGTTTTTACATTCAACATTGAAGTTACGATTAAATTATTATTTATCAGAAAATAATACACTTGACTTCATTTAAAAGATATTTTTGTTTGCAAGCGAAATAAATTCTACATATTCACATTTTACTTCTGATAATATTAAAAAATGATATCGTAATCCAAATAAAAAGCCTATGTTATTAATTCTAGAAAGCTATTTTCGGTAGTTGAATGGTAAATAATCGATGCTCATTAGTGATGTTTCTTTTAAAAAAGATTCTCGTGGCATACTGACTGAGAGATTCCCAAAATGTCCCTCAAAAGACAAAAACATATTCACTCTTTTCAAGACTCTTGGACAAATGAATATGGATTTGTACAGCAAAAAGATCGTGCTGTGTGTACATTATGCTGTGAAAGTATTGTGTGTCATACCTCAAGTGTACAAAGACATTATCAAACTAAACATATGTTCATGTTTAAAAACTCAAATGAGAAAAGTGAAGCTATAAAAATAGCTGTTTCTGCCTTTAAGAAACAAAGTATTTATTTTAGTTAAATAATTGGAACCCAAAATAAAGCCACCAAATGTAGTTATACAATTGCTGATTGTGTGGCTTCAAAAGGCGAACCTTTCACAGATGGACAATTCATCAAAGAAATGTTTTTGACAAGTGCTGAAATCTTATTCAGTGATCTACCAAATAAACAAATGATACTGTCTCGAATTCAAGAAATACCAGCTTCTGCAAGATCAATTCAAAGAATAACTGACATGGTTGAAGATGTAACAACAAAACAGAAAAACAATTACAATAAGCTGTTGCATTCAGTGTTGCTGTTGATGAAAGCACTGATGTAAATGATGTGGTGTGCCTAACAATAGTTGTACAATATTGTGAGAACAATCATATTTATGAAGAATTATGTTGCTTGATTCCTCTTACTGGTACAACAAAGTGACATCATATTTTCACTGCATTTTTCAATTATTTTGAAAATCAGAAAATTAGCATAAATAAAATATTTAGTGTTACTACTGATGCCAGCTGTCCAATGGTCAGAAAGGAAAAGAGATTTTTAAACTTCTTGAAAATCATATTAAACATCAAATATTGAGTTTCCACTGCATTATACACCAGGAAAATTTAATAGCAAAAATCTCATCACAATGCTTGAATTCTGACACTGCCATTAAAATAATTTCATAGTTTCTCATTCTTCATTAACATATAGGCAATTTAAATCCCCTTTTCAAGAAATGAATAGTGCATATATAGACCTCCCTCTATACAGCAATGTTTGTTGGATTAATTGAGGTAATGTTTTGAACAGCTTTGTATCATGTCTGAAAGAAATCAAGATGTTTCTTGATGGAAAAAAACATCCAGAAATAAATGATGAAGACTGGTTATGAAAATTGAAGTTTCTGATGATATAACTCAACACTTGAATGAGTTAGACTTCCATTTGCAAGAGAAGGGTCAAACAGTACTAGAACCTTTTGAATATTAGATATATTTTGGCATGATATTACCAGTAACACAAGTATTTTCCAAATGTAAAGGCCCATGCAAATCAATTTAATGTTAACAAAGATGAACTTCAAAAATACATTGAAGCTCTCAGAGAAGAATTTTCCAAATGATGTGAAGACTTCCAAATACACACACCTATATTTTCTTTCCTCATCAAACCTGACTTAATTGGTTTAAAGATGACTCCATTTGATTTATCTCTTTTTGAGTGGATGGATATTAATAGTTTTGAAATGGAATTAATATCATCAGAATTGCAGAAAACTCTTGAAGGGAATTGTCTAGAAAAGTCGGCTGTCATTCTCAATTGTTGGATATCATTACCTGAAAGATTTAATTCTTTGAAAAAAAACTGTTTCGGTTCTGTTTTTGGTATTTAGTTCAACTTACTTATGTGAACAAATTTTCTCACATAGGAAAAATATTTTGAATTCACAAAGAAGTTGCCTAACAGCTGAACATTCAGAAGCATGCTTGAAGTTAAAAGTGACCAATTACATACCTGACATTAAGCAAAAAGATACAAGGGCAAGGTTCACATTAATTTATTTTAATAATAAAAAATGGCTAATCATAGTAGAATTCATGATATTTTTTTCTTATTTAAATTATATATTTTGTATAGGTAAAAAATTGTAATTTATAATTTGTAATATAATTTTTAATAAGCATGTTAAAAATTACAAATTTAAAAAAGGTGTTTTTCACATGATTTTAAGTATTTTAAAATATTGAATGACCAATAATACAAGATCAGTTATAATGAATTTCAAAAGTATATATTATATAGTAGTATATATTATAAACTATAATATATATAATTTTGAAACCCATAATAACTGAACCAATTTTGATAATGTAATATAAAAAGATTGATAAAGTCATGTTGGCACAAGTTCAGCACCATACTACTAAAAGGTCACTGACTCCTGCACTAGATGATGCTAAAAAAGTTAAGACTGTGGTTAAAGAAAGTTTTACAAGATATAATTGAAAGTGTAGCCACTTTTATATAGACTTGGTAGTTACTAAGACACCTAAAAGAACTACCCTCACTGCTAATGTTTTCAGCTAAACTCGAGTTTTAAAAAAAATCCAAGAAAAAAATATTACAATAGAACTGTAAGCTCCTCTTTCACAATGTTCTTCTAATATCTAAGAAAAACAATAGATATTGGTGAATTTGCTTTTTTTGTAATAAACCAAGAAAACTGCATGATCAGATAACAATGTGGTTAGTAAAATTATTAAACATTATTCATATAGAAACTTAAAAATATTTGATATAAAACCACAGTTTATCAATAATAAAAAGAAATAATCTCAGGTACTGTTCTATTTAATGTGTTGAAACCACTTGATGGCGTTGATCCCATCCAAATGCATATAAACATGCTGTTTAGTGAGCTGCAGTCAAACCAAATAGCCACAACTTTTTTTCTGTTGTAACTAACTGCTTGCTTTGTATTGTGCAATTTGTGTGAGTGCACAGAATACTATCTTTTAGCAATGTTAACACTTCACTATGGTACCATTTCAGGGTGGGTGGATTCAAAGTTTGCAGAATTATTGCAATCAGCATTCAAAAGTAATTCAACTTACCTAATGTAGTATTAAAAAGTAATAATTATAAGCCCATTATCCCACTTCCGAACCCAACATGTAAGGTTTAAATAATTAGAAAAGGTTAGGGGAAACAACAATTTCACTGTTCTCCTGAAAAAAGTCCTGGTTCACAAGAACACCCATGAGAATTAAAATGTCTGACTGTAAAATTTCTCGGAGTTATATCCAGGAAGAAAAAGAAATTGTAAAAAGAATACATTTCTTAATCGTAAAAAAAAAAAAAAAAACAATCGAGTTGGAAAATTATTAATCGTTATTAATAGGTGTGTCATTAATGTTATCCACCATACCTTAATCACACATTCTTTCAAAGATAGCTATTGGAATAAATAAAGATTAATTTTTCTTTTCAAAAATGACCAAAAAAAAAATCAAATACAGTTCAGTAATTCTCCTTTCTTCCACCATGATGTAGTTAGTTATCTGTCAAGCAATGATAGTAGACTTTTTATAGTTTGTGGGGGGGGGGGGGGATTTTTCCAGCACTGCATGTTGGCAAAATAGGCATTTGTTAAAGGTTTAAATTGATCATTGTAAAATTGTTAATTGAATACATTTGACAGTAATTTATTAAGGAAATCAATCAATGAATTACATTAACCCATATGATAAAATGTTTGTGTGTAAACAATTTCTCATAGTTATATCCAGAGACAAAAGTAAAAAGAATTACAGTAATTTATTAATAAGGAAAATAAATGAATTATATTAACTTGTACAATTATTCTTATTATTATTCTTTCAAAAATAAGTGATGGCCCTGATAACATTATATTTATGTGCATTTTCCTAGAAACGAATGTCATTAAGTCGTTTCAACATGCTAATAGAACAGTAGTACCTAATCTTAATGATGATCAAAAAAGTATAACTCAATATTGTGTCAACTAAAAATTATTTGAAGGAATCATATCAGCAAAAAAATTTGCCAATACTGTGAATTTAGGCCAGGAAAAAGCTGTTGTAAACAAGTTATATTTTTAACAACCTATATTGAAAAATGTTTTAAAAATAAATTAAAAACTGATACTATCTTTAGTGATCTAACATTAGCTTAAAAAAATTTTCTAAAAATTTCTAAAATCTTTAAATGCAGGAAAACAATTTACTTGGCAAAATGCTCTAAATGATAATCATAGTATGTGGTAGTCAACCTGGTCTCTACCACCCACTAATGGGCATTCCAGTCTTCATGATGGGTGGTAGGGATTTTGTCTGACACTGAAGCACTTTTTTTAAGTTTAATTGACTTTTTAAGAAAATTTCTAGAGATGTATATGCTTTAGCTTACCGTAACTCTGCTTTATAAATTTTATAAAGTTACTTCCCTACTGTATAAATCGCCATTACTGCAGAATCAGTGGGCGGTTAATAAATTTTACTACTAACAGAGATACAAAATTGGGCAGTAGGTATAAAAAAGGTTGACTACCCCTGGCATATACAAATGTTTACAGAAAGTTGTATCATAGATTCAATTCTTTAATCTACTTTATTTAATATAGAAATCAAACAAACAAACTCCTTTTAGTCTTTTTCAAGGTACACTAAAATAAAATAATATATATAATAATAAATATCACATATTCCAAAAATAAAATAATAAAAAATATATTAAATTAAAAAATATATTCATAACCAAAAATTTACCTTATCCCCACTCCCTTTTCTACTACAATCACAACCTGAACACAAAATTATTTTATTTATTTTTTAAATCTATATATATCTTTAAAACATTTCATTAAAAACCTATTATTTTCTTTTCTCTTTTTCCATTAACATCCTATTTAATTCTGGTTTTATTTCATTAATGTACATACCTTCCTTTATCATCCTTTCATTGTATGACTTAATACATTCCAAAGGCTTTATTTCAAAATCCCCTTGTGAATGTAATCAGAATTTTTATCACCTAAATGCTGTTTTAATCTAGTTTTTATTCTTACTAGTCCCAACATATGTCATTTCTACATTCTTTCTAAAACAATTCAAACATTTTATCAAATAAACTGAATTCATAATGTCTAACCTATTATAGTCCCCATTATTATTAATTAAAAAATTTAAACTTGCTTTCTTTTTATAAACTGGACAAATTGAAACATTATATTTCCTATTAATCATTTTAACTAATTTCTTAACTTTAATAAATAAATCTTTAGATATATTAAAACCAACGTAAATAACCTTTTCTCTATTCCTATCTAATCCCATTCTACTTCTTATTTTATTTATATTTTTTTATCAGAAAATAAATGTTCAACTACACCCCTGGGATAATCATTCATAAAACATTCATTCCTAATAATATCAACCTCATTCCCAAACAAATTACTATTTGAACATAACTTGCCCTAATAATTTTATTATTAACAATATTAATTTTACTATGATTATCAATATCTGAAAACCAATTATTTGATAATCCAAAAAATGTTTTTTTCCTAAACAGATGTTTGATATATTAAATTATCTTAATATAACCATTAGTGATCGAATACAGAAAATTAATGTCTGATGACATTGTACGTACTGACTTTCCAAAAGATTCTTTCCAGAAATAAAAAATCTTAATAAGAAAAGGTTGGAAAGCTTTATCAAAAATTGTGATCTTATTTCTAATTTAAGAAAAATAATATGATCAGTTCTTTATATAAACAGCAGAAAACTTCATTTAATATAAATATTATACATTTTTGTAACAATAGGTGGAAATACAATCCTATCTTGTGGCACTTACAAGTAACCTTAGACTGTTGTATAATTTATTCTCATCATTTATATAAGATTAAATCTAAAATATTTTTAGTGATAACCATTTTGGAAGTATTCCTATAGTAAATATTGTGCTCATTTTTGGAGAAAAAGTGCATCCACAAATCTTTTGCGTATTCAATTAAATATTACCAGGAGACTCCTGTTCTTTCACATATTCTTTCAACAGGCATCATAAGGGAAGTTGTGTCAAAAATGTACAAAAATTGCTAAATATGACAGATTTGTCAATAATTCATGATATAATTTCACCATCTCAAATCATCTCTTCTAAATATTCAACCAATAATCTTTTCAAACCAAAGAATTAATAGTACAAATAGTCTTTTTAAAAGTTTCCAAAATTATTTTTCCTGATCCAACAGTAAAGCTAATTGGATTTGATTTTCCTAGATATTACTGGAAAACTGTCAAAAAATTTATGCAAACCATTATTAACACCTTATTTGCTTATAGATTGAATTTTACCATCATTGGCTTTTGTAAATGTGGACAAATGCAAATTCTTTGAACCACATAAATAATTAATGACTATCAAATCTGTAGTTCCAATAGTAAAATTGAAGAACATAATAAAGTCAATACTCTGTGAAATAATTTAATTTCAATTGTAATAATTACTGTGTCTGTAAGAGAATTACTTCTACAAGGGAACATGAATAAATATTTCTGAAGTTAAATTTGTTTAATAATCCAGAGTTTTAAAGTTTTGCTTTTTTAAAAAAAAATATTGGAATTCTAAATGAAAATTTATACTAATTATGACAGAGCAATTAGAAATCTTGAGATCCCTTGATGCAAGCAACAGCAAATTTAATAACATTCTTTAATATTAAAATAATCAAGAAAATGTAATAATGGCCATGCAATTATGATTCCAGTAATATATTTATTAAAAAAACTTCCATATTTAAAAATGACTGAAACACACAGGCTTATTATATACCTGTGTTTATTGTGCCAGGCACATCTGAGGTGACCAAGCACAAGCTAAGGTTAAATGAATAAATGGTCTAAAATATTTAAATAGCCATTAAAGAGGGGGGGGGTTATACAATTTATATAATCAATATTTGTTATAAATTGAGAGAGAGAACTGTGGCGATAATATAAACTCACACACACATATGTTTAAAGCCGATATTTAAAGGCTTAGAAATATGAATTTGTAATTTGATTTTTGTTTATTTTTATTATTTTTTTTTAAAGAGAAAGAAACTCCAAAATGTAATTATAATTTTGAAGATTTTTGTTTTGTTTGTTAAAGAAATGCTAACACGTTTATTTACAATTTGTCAGTACGTATTTTTTTTTTGTGTGAGTGCTTACAATCAATGTAAAAGGGAGAATTTAACATACTATTATTTAAAAATAATTTCAAAATCGGAGTTGTAATGGATATTTTTCTCTTCAGTTGCATTTGGCCCCCATTGTCTTAAATTTAGAAAAAAAGCCTAAAGGTATTCTGGTTTCCTGTCCATTCTAAAATAATTTTAACGGGACAAAAGAAGTTTAATTAAACTTGCGATAATGCGTGGAGAGAGGAATGTTCAAATTATGTAAAACTTTTTTTTTTTGTTAAAACAAAAAAAACTTCGATTGTGATATTGGAATTAATAAAAAAGTAAAAAGATGTTATCATTTATTAAAATTGTCATCAGAGATATTGAGATCTGAATGGATATAAATAAAACTAATTAGAAATGAAATTTTTGAGATCACTTGGGCGATTACATTGGAATGTTTTATGAATTGGCTAAACCAATTAGTAAAACTAAAACCAATTCAATAAGATTTAATTATTTAATTTTTGTGTCGTGGAGGGGATACCTGAATTGAGATTGTATTGAGGTGGGATATTTGTTCTGAAGTTGCGAGAGGGCAGTTTACCTTTACTTTTCGAAGAGAGCAGTTTACCTTTACTTTTCGAAGAGAACAGTTTAACTTTACTTTTCGAAGAGAGCAGTTCACTTTTGTCTTGCTGTAAAAAGGCAAATCTTATTGGGAGCCTATTTCTAATTTTGGGAAGTTAATGCTATTCTGGAAACATGCGAAGCCATGCAATTTTTTAATCATGTTGATTCTGATATCTTATAAGCCAGATTTATTCTAATCAAAAGAAAAAGAAATAATACTCATTCCGTCATTCTAAATCAACGGACATTAATCCAGGCCATCATTCAAATAATCTAGCAGTTAACCAGTCAGTTGATTCTGATGGAAGCTTAACTACACACGCCATTGAAGCCTGCAGTTAACCTAGGATTCATAAAACAAGAAAGGACGATCTATAGTGTTTAATATCCTGTTTAATATCCATCTCTCCAACTTAAAGATGCCAATCAAGCATTCGCCTGCATATAAAATGATTATGGAGTAGAAGCCCACTTCAGCGCATCCATCCAGCTCTGCTCCTGCCGTCCCAACATAATGTAAAAGCCGAGATCACCAAACACCAAAGTGATGATGACTAATTCTACGAACTTGTACCACCGTCAAGTCCAACCCTTGTTGCAGTTGATGAACAGATAGACCGCCGACTCAAAACCCATAGAAGAACGAAGCCTACAAACTTTGTTGGGTATACTATTATTTTTTTGTATGTGTGTGTTTATTTTATAACAAGTTAATACCCACTTCATAAATATGTTTTAAGTAAATATGCAAACCAATACACCTTTTATGTAACATTAATTTTTCCTTATTTGCTTAATACACATGTGTGAGTTTATAATCCATAGAGCACTATCTCTCCCATATTAATTATTTCATATACTTTTATTACCAAAAAAAGAAATCTCCTTTATTTAGTTTAACAATTATTTCGACAAGTATTTCCATATGCTTATAATTTGTTTTATAAAAATGATTTATGTATTGTATGATTTTCGTTATATATTTATTCAATTTGGGAACTTTGATTTTATATTTATGTTATAAATGGTAGGGAATATTGGGTTAATAAAAGATATTATAATTCTAAAGCGACTACTGCCATATATATATATATATTTTATCATTTACTTTCTCTAACCCCCATATTAATTAGTTATGCGAGTTTTCCGATCCCCATTCTTTTAACTGAGTATAAGAGTACGCTGAGCTAGCAAATGGGATACCTTCTTACCGGGTCCTAAATCTTTATTTTCACGAGGATATTTATTTATTATTTTGTGTATGAATCATTTATCGGCACATATGCCCTAATGTTATTTGAACTTGCATATCCTTTCAGGAGGAGAGTTAAATTTCCTTCTGAGAGTGGCGCGAGGGGTTGGTTTAGAGTCATCCCCCAAAGGTATGTAAGAATCAATCTTTCTATAAGTATCTTCTGTGTCCGTAGCACTATTATGGTAAAGTCTTTGAATTTCTTCTTACTCCGGCATGTCACCATATTTCTTGTCATGTTCGATTTATGCGCATGCTCATATTAACGGAGTAAACATTAACCGATATAAATATGTAATATGTAGGGTATACGAGCACAGACTTTCACACAACCCACCACTCTCCACACTATCTCATAACACTGATACACTTGAACACATATATGTTGAAAAGATAAATAATCACCAATATACGTATTTCATGCTAAACCAGCAATCATCAGTTGGTCCAGATTACCATCTCCACACATATATGCTATAAGTGCTCAGATATATGTTAAGATAGCTACACCTTATACTTTAATGGACAGGCTTCAATCTACTCCACACTCCAACTCTTCAACCGTCCAACCAATTGAAAATCTGATGAAAGAACGCTCAAAGGCCACCCGGAGGCCGAGATTCTTGTCACACCCATGTTGACCTAAGGTCAAGTTTAATTACTGACAATATTATACCTAGCCTCCTTTTCGTCGTCTTGTAAATTTTTGTAAACATCATTTATATAAAATCAATAAAATACTTAATGTTTATAATAACGACTCGATCAGAATTTTGTACCTCCCTCTTACACAAAATCCTATCACGGGGCTGTCGGTACCTCGGGTAGAGTGGTCAATATCATTTGCAAACGTTTGCCAATAACATTAATACTCGTTTACTAGATTACACATTAGCCAATCAAACTTTTTATTTATTTAAAGGAAAAAATCCAATGGACGCCAGACGACCTTCGTCGACAAGTCTGCCTGACCAATACGATCTAGTACCCGCTCCCGCTAGCTCAGCTACAACAATCAATAAAATATACTCCGCCTACCTAAAAATCAATTTTACGAGTCTTTCTCTTTTTTTTTTTTTCTATTTATTTAATTTAAATCTAATTTAAGTAATCACTAACCCATTAAGTCTCCATTTATACTATTTCACTTCGTTTGGTCTTATAATATAATTAATTACACTTTTGTTCAAGTTTAGATAATATTTAATACAACCAAAATATCATATTATACATGCACTTTTGTTCAAGTTTAGATAATATTTAATACAACCAAAATATCATATTATACATGCATTTAGAAAATAATTATACGCACACAATTATATTTGAAATCACAATAAAATCTCTGGGTAATGGAGCTAAAGACAATTAGTAATTATTGTTCGTAACATAAAGTTCAGAGTTTATTATTCCACATATTATTACGGCTTTTAATTAGTGAATAAAAAATGAAATTAATATTACCTAGCTTTCTCCTTTATGCAAGGTTCCGAGCGTAGCTTCTGATAGTATTTCCTTCGGTCAGTTAGCGCTAACTCTTTGCGATCCTTTTCCCGATGTCGTTGGGATCCTGTGGGCTTCACCGTGGACACTCCGTTTCCTTCTTGTTTTACGCGAACATAATCGACATTCGAACTGACTGCTGTTGGTATTGCATGGAAGGATTCGGCCGGCTGTTCACACGATGGGTTTAACAATGCAGCATTATGTTTTATTTAACTTTAGACGTATATTAATAATATGACTATGAAATTAAGAATAAATCAGAATCAAATTTTAATCACAATATCAAATTCAATCTAATAATTTAATACTCTCCTTATACAATAGAAAATTTGTCCCTTTTATATTCTACGGTCCTTATCTTGCGGATTCAATCTACATTCTGAATTTCTGCTATTGGACAATCATTTCTTTTCTTTCGACTCTTTACACAGTTTCATTGGTCATTCTTTATATGATTGCAAATTTCAATTTCTTTGTTAGAGTTATTTCACTAACTAGCCGTTTAATGGAAATTTCTCATGTTTGTCATTAGCTCCCATTGTTCACTACATTCCTTTGATTATATATTTTTTTTCTTTTTCTTCTTTTTTTTTTTTTTATTATAAGACAAAACGAACTCCACCTTTTAAAAGCAATCTTAAATCAAATTTCAATTAAATCAAATTTTTAGGTGAATCAAGTTTTAATTCTTTAGGTTTTATTTAAATATGATTCAAAATTATATCCTATAAAACTGTCTAATTTATGCTTTTAACGATAAACCCTTCCATATAAAAAAAAATCCTTTTATTCTTATTTTACCCTACAAGACCTTTTATTTTTATTAAATATTTAAACAAATATTTTATCAATTTATATTTCTCCCAAAATTATGTGTAACTCCGAAGAAAGCACACTCCTTCCTGATGTATCTCGGTACAATACATTATTTAAGAAGGAATTAGTTGATTTAATGTCCTAAGTGTTAACTATCTTAAGCTGGGTTTTAGACTTTTTTTTTTGAAGAAAGATTTTATCTGAAGTCATTATTGTTAACCATTGCCTAAGGAGGAAAAAACGTTATTTTTATAATTATTTCTGAAAGCAAATAAAATTGTCTCAAACAGAAAAAACAATATTCTAAACCGAAATGTACATTTAGATTGGCTTTGTGATAAAGACTTTTGTTAAAAGAACGTGAAAAAAAATATTGTTGTGCATTAGACTGGAAGTTTTAATTACTTCTTTGCCCATTTGAATTTATAGATGGGGGGGGGGGCATACAAAATTCTAACACATAACAGAGAAATTATACTCGCCATGTAATCATTTTTTTATTTACGAATCTTGTTCATTATATAAACTAAAATTTCTCTACATCCATGTGTAAGTCATCAGAAAGTGGATCTGTATAATAGAAATAAATTTTATTTCATATACAATAAAGATTTGTGAGAAAAAAAAGAGCATGTGTAATATAATTTATATCTTGGAACTAATATGAAATTAAATTATATATGTCTACTTATTCCTTTTAGTAATTGTCAAAAATGAGCAGAGCTAGCACGAGGGATGTGTGCGCGGACAGTGCAACTGCACTAGATGTCACATTTATCAAGGCCCCGGATCTGTATGACCTACATCTTTTGAGAAAAATAATAATCAAAACATTTTATCACTTGCTTAAGCCAAAACTTGATAAATTGTAGGTCCTACAATGATTGTCATAAGCGAAGTAATTTAATTGGGTAGACACAAATTCGTATTTATAAATAACTAATTATTTATAAAAACAGTCAAAACTCTCCATACAGTAGTGCCATTCAGTGAAGCCAGAGAAATCAATGGATGCAAGAAGGTTTGTGCATAATATTCCTATCTACGGCCTATTCATCCAATATCCCCAGACTAGTTTCTAGCTTACAGCGTTCACCAATGAGGAGCCTTGGATCTGAGAGAATTGCACCTAGATCTTAGGATCTAATGTAATCCTCCAGCAGCCATCTTATATTTCTATTTAACTACAAAACTATGAGTCTAAAATTGAAAACAATATTTTCAATCCAAGCTCATTAGCTTATAGTCTTATAGTTCTAAACTCAGTTCAATATCCATACATTTTGGTCTCTTTGGTTCTTTAATAACCATACCACCACTCCTATAAGGCAGGATTGGTATTAAACCACTAAACATCACATGACCACCATTTTTTATGCTTGCTCAAGCTGCTAAAACAGGCAAAACTCTCCATACAGTAATGCCACTCAGTGCAAACCAGAGTAACCAATGAAGGCAAGAATGTTTGTGCATAAAATCCCTATCTAATGCCTACTCATCCAATACATCCAGGCTAGTTTCTAGTTTGTGGCTTTCATCAGTGAGGAGCCTTGGATCTGAGAGCACTGCACCTGGAGAGTTTTGCCTGTTTTAATAGCTTGAGCAAACATAAGAAATCATGTGATGTTTAGTGGCTTAATACCAATCCTGCCTAATAGGATAGTGGTGACTATGGTTATTAAAGAACCAAAAATAACAAAATGTATGAGTACTGAACTGAGTTCAGACCTACTTGACTATATAAGCTAATAAGCTTAGATTGAAAATATTATTGTTTTCAATTTTAGATTCATAGTTTTGTAGTTAAGTAGAGAAAAAAGGTGGTTGCTAAATTATAAGTGCAGTGCTCTCAGACCCAAGGCTCCTCACTGATGAAAGCCACAAGCTAGAAACTAGTCAGGGGATATTGGATGAGTAGGTACTAGATAGGGATTTTATGCACAAACCTTCTTGCATCTATTGATTACTCTGGCTTGCACTGAGTAGCACTACTATATGGAGAGTTATTCCTGTTTTAACAGCTTGAGCAAGCTTAAGAAATGGTGATCATGTGACTTAATTATTTATACATTATAATACCCACTTGTGTAATTTTATTGAATCAATATTTGAATAAAGGAAAGAAAATATATATAATGCCCAAAATTAAATTTTATTTACTTGAATGTTTTTTTTCTTTTGCAAATTGTAGATTTTTTAGGGAAGAGAATAGTTCTTGATTTGATTTATATTAATGTAAAACATTATACGTATTTATACCTCCAAATCAACATAATTTTTTTTAAATATGTAAATAGTTTTTTAACGTGCGTAAAAGAAACCCTCGCGTGAAAATATTGCACCAGTCCCCACTCTTCCTCGGCCCGGTTTTGACCATCAGCCAAAAATTGATAAAATGCGTGTAGCTTTACATAATTAATGACAATGTATTGAATTACAATAATAAATTTAGTCCCAGATAGATTAATAAATTTGATTTGTAATTTAATGTTTTTTTTTTTTGTGACATTTTTGGAAAAAATATATCGTCCAGCAGATATGATGGAAAGCTTTTCCGTTAACATTTAAATTCTTCTAAAAGTTTAATAAAAAGAATTAAAGAAAAATTGATTCATAAAAATCTTATCCAAACATATTTAACTATTTATTTTATTCCGAAAGTGTAAGATCATGTGACAAATAAGCTAGTAATTTTTTGTCGGAATTTTGATAAACGTTAAAATTTGATAATTTTTGTCTTTTACCTAAGATAGTAAGTAGTACATTTAAACCCTCTCATCTATTTAGAAATATGAATTATATCCCTGAGATATGATGCCTCAGATACGTTGTTTTGAGGTTGAATGTAAAGTTCTTTTTGAAGTTGGTCAATTGAATTTAAATAAAGATAATTTAGCAACTTTTAAAATAATAATATACGAAAAGTTATAAAAAATGAGTCGATAAGTTTAATCGAAAATTAAATACCTATTTCCAAGTAATGATATATGAGGTGGAATGGAAATTTTAAGCATATCTAAAACTTGGCTCTTTGAAGTTTTAAAAGTAAAGAAAGGATTCTCTCTTTTCTTCATAGCGTAGCATGTGTTTTTAAGATCTACAGAGGTCCCTAGCGGTGAATTTTTCAGACACTTGTTGCTAAGGTTACAGCCTTAATATTATTACTTATAGAATCTTAAAGTAAATACGGTAGCAAATTCGGGCTTAGTTTTCTATTATTCAATCTACATTCAGATTCCCGCTTGGGAATCTTTTTTTAAAAATTAGAAGAAAAATTAAGAATTTTTAATAAAAAGTAGAAATTTAAAAAGTAAGCTACTTTTGATAGGTAGATATTAAATAATTAATTTTGCCCATTGATTTTCTGCGGAAATGACCACGTGATAGAAATTATTTTTCAAAAAAAAAAAGGGACTCACCGGGATCACGCAGAATATTGCGTCAAATCTCCTGGTCCAAACTATTAACTTTAAAACTATTAGATGTTAACACTACTCTATGTTATATTTTACTTTTCCCCCATTTATTATACTTTGGGCCCAGCTATGCAGAGTGAAACTTATTCCTCGGATAGCATACTCATAGATAGAATACGTAAGTAGGCTTCGAATTTTTATTTTGAGTAAATAGTTACTAGCCAAAGAACTATTCTCCCCATATCAATTAATAAATAAGTACTAGCCAAAGAACTATTCTCCCCATATCAATTAATAAATAAGTACATGTATGTATTCTGAATAGTTTAGTGAAATGGGAGAATGGCGAGCTTTAGACTTCTATGCCTGTTCGTTTACGGTCAATTATTACTTTTAGTGCTCTAATCTCCAAGTAACAAAACAATTATTTTTAGTTACAATTAACTGGAGAGCAAAGATTTTAAATCTGGGTTGAGTAGTTGTAGCTTTTAACTACTGGTGATGAGTGTCGTTTTATGTAATTGGTTTATTCCAAATATGGTTGATTAAGTAAAGAATACTTTTGGAATATGAAGAAAATATTTACACTTATGAATGCCAAGTAGGAATCTGCATTACTTTATAATTTACCAAATTTCACAATTTATGAACTGTGATGTATTTTAATATGTAAAGATCTTAGTAAAATTCTTGGTCGAATTCTTAAAATGTCTGCGTTGAGCTTGATTGTAATCACGTTTCGTAATTGTTTAGCCTGTTTGGGGGCAGAGAACATACAAATAAATACACATTAACCTAAATTTGAATTTCCGCAGTAGATATGTTACCTTTATATTTGTGTATATTTTGATTATATTTGAGATTGTTACGAATGTATAATTATAAAAATGTTTATGGTTTGATATAAAATAAAATGTTTTATTTCTTACACACATTTACAATGTTCTATTTAAATTCACATTTTTGTATTAACTTAAGATGACTTAAACTAACTGATGTTTCATATAGTTTTAGTAATAAAAGTATATTGCGAAATCAAGGCTTATATGCTCTCATAAAGTAATTCTTTAGAAAAAAAACAATGATTAAAATTAATCATAAAATTAAACTTTTTAGAGTACTTATATTATAAATAACAATATTGAAGTAAAATACCGATGAGTTTGAAAAGAAAGCAATACTGAATCTTCAAACTACATAATAAAATTTTGGGATATATGCTGAGAGTAATAAGGAGATATATGAATAGTTAAGTCTTGAATTGGATTTTGACATTATAAATGAGCAAGAAAGAGACAATGTCTAAAATGGATGCAAGAGATAAAGAAGTTTGTAGGAATGAAATATCAAATTAACTGGATCATGTAGTGGATTGATTATGGTTGAAAATATTTGCTATTTGTGAAGAAAAAAAGATTAATTCTATTATTTGAAATAACAGTAATTTAATTATATATACTGTTTTTAAATATTTTGTCATTTGCATTTTTGAGCTTAATTAATGACAATTTAATAGTAAATTTATTTTATTAGTTTTTTGTTATAGCAAAATTAAATGCAGTCAAATAAAAATAACTGGGATATACTGCAAATATAATTGTTTAAATATTATTGCCTTCCTTTATCAGTCCAGAATTGATTGAAATCACATTCTAGTTTTGAAAAAGAGCCATGCTTACAGAATAAACAGATTTTTTGAGTTATGCATTACACAAAATCATTTATTCTTTTTGGTTTCTTAATTTTCGATTGTAACATTTGTGCACATTTGTGCGACAAAATGTTCTCTTTTTTTTTGGAGGGGGGAGGGATTTTTATATAATTGTTATAATACTTATTTTTATATTTCTGGTACTTTGGTCATAAAATGAAAACGTAGCACTGCTACCACACATCGTTCTTAGCCAACAAATGTAGATTCATGAATAGTAATAAACTACATATGCTGTAAGAGACATATTTGATATTTTTAATTTTAAAATTACATATACATATTAAAAATAAATATAAAAATAGAATATACTACTGTACAGTTTTATGCACACATTTATATGTACATTGTTGTATATTTACTGATACAAATAATTCAAAAATTATATAAATATATGCTATAGACAAAAATATATCATTTTTAGTTATATTGAGGTCTATAGTGAACAAATTATGCAAAGGTTACTCATCGAATTAAGATTTATGTAAATATGATTAATAATGCTAGGGCTGCAGACATTTTTATCATATTTTGCAAGACTTAATTACAATATTTCATTTACTTATTGTATCTTTAGCAATAAAAATATTGTAAATATTTTTTTTTCAATTCTAATTTGTATTATAATGGTAAGAATTGTCCCTCCACGCAACAAAATCTAGAACCTAGGCAAAATACACTAAAGCTGATCGAAGATGGATACTGGGATCCAGAGTCCGACCAACATTCAATCCTTTCACCTCTGCTCAATGATATAATACCCTATGGATGACACTTCTCAACTTACACAGACATTTAATTTAACCTCGGTCCGGCAGTCACTCAGCGTAAAACAAAAGACTCGTAAATTAACTAATTTAACACTGATTTGGTCAGATATATACACATATGACTAAGTGATTAATTAATATATCAATGATTGACCTACATATAAATAAAATGATGTATGTGTAATTAAATCTAGAGTTGGATAAAATGAACTCACGGACAATAAAAATATGAAAACGAGTTATAATTTTAAATATTAATTTAATAAAACAATAACAAATAATAAATCAAAACATACAAAATTATATGATGAGAACGTGAGATATTATGCTCGCAGGCATTATATAACTAATGAGATTAATGTTACATATCTCATTATAAGTGTTTAATAAAGTGTAGTGCGGTATTGGAGTTTATGCCTATATTAATATGCCAAATTTCTAGCTCTTTTGTAGTCTGCTAGATCATATGGAACTTTATAGCCAAAGTTATATAACTAACTTAATAGCGCTTCTGTGGCGTCTATACAAAGTTAAATCGAGCACATAATTAGGCTCAGAGATACGCAGGTTAGCGTGTTAACCTAGATTAGGATATACTCTAATGCTAGATAAGCATTTAATATAAAAGGAGAGAAAACTGGTTTATGATAGGTTTACCTATATCCTCTATGGCACATATTAAAATATTAATTAAGCAAAAAGGTGCGAATGGGTCATTATTCATGGGCTTCAGCATCGAATGCTCGGTTTGCCCTAAAACCGCTCAACTTGCTACGAATAGGAACATTAGTAGTTCAGGTAGTCGGATAAGCATTATGAATAATCTAGATCCTTGTGCTCTAGTTCTAAAAGTGTGTGCTTTAACTCGAACTAAAGTGGATGAGTGTGGCCTCCACCAGCACTTCATCAAGAATCATGCAGCAAGCAGATAATTGTACATTGCATACTTAGTAAGGACACATCCGCAACTTATACATATATATAACGCAAATACGTAAAATTATATTATCGTGCCTTAAAATTAGATAGCGTCTATTTGCATATCTATACAATCCAGTTCTCAAATTTAGTATTTCAAATATACTATTTAGGGACTAAATTAATTAGTAACCTAGTTTAATATTATCACCTGCATCTCAACATATATAAATCTAAGGAGGACAAAGCATATTTGCGGGATAATTATGAATAAAACATTAAAATATGCTTTGAGAATATCTCTGTGGCTAGTTCCTATGATGTACGAGTTACATATATAAATAGTTATAATTCATAACTAGAATTAAGCAAACTACAATTTTAACTAGATAACTGATTATTGTAATATTAATACCCAAAACTTAATCAGTAAAATAATAATATGATCTCGAAACAGCGAGTGAGAAAGAAAAATAATAATTCAATTATTTAATATTTATTATAGCGAAGATTTGAAATTATCTTCGCAGATCGATAAGCTAAAATTATATTTATAAATACTTGCGGTTTCGAGTCATTTGGCATATTAAATACATATAATATTAAAATGATAAAATCATAGAATAAATTGAATAGATTTAGAAATAGGCATAAAAGGACCGCAGAAAATTATACATTTAGTTTAAAATAGATTATTAGAGTTTTACATTTTAAAAGAGAATTCGAGTGTTACATTTTAAAGGAGAATTCAAGTTTTACAATCAGGCAAGATTTAGCATTTAACAATCTTCTTTGTAGATTTTAGTAAAGGTGTTTGGGAAAGGCAGATTTAATAAATAGCTAGCTTTTAAAAGAAAGAATCGAAAGTCACAGTTTATAAACAGAGCTCTGAGAGAAAATTTACCATTCAGTTGTTTTCATTGCAGTTCTCTGGATTACAGTTATGGGCACTTAGGAGGATATTAAGTTGACACTTTTGACGATGATTTAAAGTTTAATAGAGATTTTCCACAGTTGCTTTGCTTTGCTGGTGTACAGCATTACATTTTATGGGACCAAAGTTTTTCTCCATTCTCCAGCCAAGGGCTGAGAGGTGAATTATGGCCATCTACCCCACCATTTTGAAGGTAAAACGAGCGTAGATTATGTTAACAATTCACTTATTATATATTTGATCGATTCCTTGGTGACAAAACTTTTAGTATTTATACTTTTCAAACTCTGGCCACCTGTTTATTTTTACGAGCTTGTATGTAGCTGAAAAGTCCATTTATTTATTTTAGCAAAACATATTTAATAGTTACAACCAGTAGAAAAACTCATTTATTTAGTTTAGAAAAACATTTTTAATTATAACAAGTAATTGAGATTTTGTTTTCCTGCGTTATTTTGTTATTAATATTTTATATTTACCAAATCAAGTCCACGCTATTTTAGGACCAATGCGTGACCTACTTCAAAAATTGTTTACAAAAATCAAAATGTTATTTTGACAAAGTTACTTTCATAATTAGTAGAAGACTAATTTTACAACCATACGTGCAGAATAACAGGAAATATACATATGCAATTTTAATAATACATCAATAAAATTGGCTAAATAATTTAAGTAAAATCTTTCTTAAACTAGAAATATTTATAAAATGAATTTCTTAAACTAGAAATATTTATAAAATGAATATATATCTCTAATATATATCAATAACATAACAATAATTTAAATTAAAATATTTCTTAAATTAGAAATATTTATAAAATGGATACATATCTGTAATCTATACCTATGCTATTAAACTACAGACATACCGCTCACATATATATACGTGATTCTGCACACATAGTAATTTAATGTTATTTAAATGGGTACTCTGAGAGGGTTTAAACCTGGCATATGGATAGATGTGTGGGTAAAATAAGTGAAATGGGCAGATGGATGAAACTGACCGTTTCAGTATATATAATGAGCCCAAAAAAGAAGTTAGAAATCTGATTTTTACTGAAGTTAAAAAATAATTTTTAATTGAAAAAAATGGTAAAACTCATTAATCGAAGTGATCAATATACTGTGGCTCAATTCCACAGATGCAAATATGAGGAATGTTGTTTGTCAACATAGCACCTTATGCACAGGACTATCCAGAGTCTATTTTTGCCCTGATTTATAATTATATTGCTTGAATTTGTTAACGTTAAGAAAAATAACATATGCTCTTTATATGCCCAACATTTTCTCTGTTTTTAAAAGTTTGATTATAGTTTTCACTGAGGAAAGATTTTATACATTTCAAATTTACATATAATTAGAATAAGAAAGTATATATATATATTTTCTGTAGTAGATAATCATACAATGTTACCAACATTTATATGAATTTATATCAGTTTGTTGTCTGCGAATTTTATAATTACTTCCATTTAAGATAATTTAAAAAAGATTGTTGCTGCTTTTTATGTTTTGGAAGATTTTTTTTATGCTTCACATTTCAGCATGCAGTATAACAAGTTAAACAAGTTAATGTTACATTGTTTTTGTACATCTTTTGATTTTCTATTATATTTTTTCTGTTAAATGATTTGAATTGAATGGTAATTTTGTCTAAGCTGTTATTTCAACATGATTTAACTATAGATACATGTGAGTCAGTTTTATGCTAGAACAATCATTCTATAATTGTTTTTGTTTTGTATCATATTTTTCTATAAGGAAAAAAAAACATTTTGGAAGGATATAGCTATAACCAAGTAATATTGTTAGTGATATTTTAAAATTATGTAAAAATAATATACTATATATATATTTTTTGCAGTAAAAATTGATTGATACAGTATTTATCTGGTTAAAAAGTAGCCATTTTATAATGGAATTTGACTTTTCCAATTGATTACAATGATTGCATTAAAATAAAATTTAATTTTTAGCAAATTTTTAATTATTTTATTTTTTGCAGGTACTGAATTGGTGAATCAGAAAATGTTCAGAGAGTTGATGTGATTAACCTTCGAGTGCCATTATACAACTATGAATCTTAGTTCAGCTTGAAAGATACAGGGTAAATTTCTAAAAATGATTGGAAAATATACTATGTAATTATTTAAACCAATTTGATGCTATGTAATTCTTTGTATCAACTGTGTATTTTTAAATTTTTGAGTGTTTTTAGAATTGCAACAAACTTCATTTTAAATTATGGGTATAAAAATTACTGTCTTCCAAGATTTATATGCATATGTAAATAATAAATATAAATATATGAATGATTATATATCATCATCATCATTATCAACCATTATCAATACACTGCAGGATGAAGGTCTCTCCAAGTTTAATCCATCTTCTCCGATCTTTAGCTTCTCTTCTCCACATCACCCCTACACATTTTCTTATTTCATCCATCCATCTTACATGTGGTCTCCTTCTGGGTCTTTTACAATCTCTTGGAATCCAGTTTAAAATTTCAATTGTCCATCTATTATCATCTCTTCTAGCAATATGTCCAGCCCAACTCCACTTCAATCTTTTAATTTTTTCAATGAGGTCAGTAACACCTGTTTGTTCTCTTACCCATACATTGCGTTTTCGATCTCTTCTTGTTACTCCCAACATACATCTCTCCATACTTCTTTGAGTGGTCTGAAGTCTCTGTATTGATCTTCTATTAAGTGTCCCAAGTCTCAGATCCATAAGTAAGAACTGGTAAAACACATTTGTTAAAAACCTTTCTTTTCAAACACATAGGCATATTTCCTTTTAATATCAAGTTATTTCTACCAAAAGCACTCCAACCAAGTTTAATTCTATGATTAATTTCCTCTATTATGTTTCCATCTGTATTAATAATCTGACCAAGGTATTTGTAACTCTTAACTTCTTTTAATTCATCATAATCAATCTTTATTTTCATATTTTGAGCAAATCGATTAAACATTACTTTAGTCTTTTTAACATTTATCTTTAGTCCTACTTTCCTACTTTCATCTGATAACTCCTGCAACATTTCCTGCAGCTCGGAAGCATTATTTGCAAAAACAACTACATCATCTGCGAAATCTAAATGACTTAAATAATCTCCATTTACTTTCACTCCTTTAGTTTCCCATTTTAATCCACAAAATACTTCTTGCAGCACTGCTGTAAAAAGTTTTGGAGATATGGAGTCACCTTGTCTTACACCTTTCTCAATGTTGACTTTCCCAGTATCATTATGTAATCTAATTGTTGCTGTTGCATTTTTATAAATATTCTTTAAAATATGACAATATCCTGGATCTATACCTTGATGATCCAATGCTTTAATCACTGAAGAAATGTTTATAGAATCAAATGCCTTTTCATAATCTACAAATCCAAAACATAATGACAACTCATATTCATTTGTCCTTTCTATAACTTCTCTCAATACTTGAGATATGATCTACTGTACTAAAACCACTTTTAAATCCATCTTGTTCTCTTGGTTGGTGAAAATCTAAGGTTCTCTGTAGACGAGTTGTAATTATCTTGGTAAAAATTTTATATAAAACTGATAAAAGGCTGATAGGTCTGTAATTTCTAATATCTTCTTTATCACCTTTTTTAAATATTAATATTATTACTGCATTCTTCCAATCATCCGGTACATCTTTATCATTTAGACATTTGGTATATAACTTTGCTAATATTTTTTCTGTTTCTTCACCTGCTTCTTTTAATATATCAATTATAATTCCATCATTACCTGGAGCCTTTCCTTTTTTCATACATTTAATTGCATTTCTCACTTCTTCATTTAAAATTCTGGCAATTCGGAAGATGTAATAGATATAGGAGGTACTTGTTCTTTATTACTATATAATTCTTGATAAAAATCTTCTACCAATTTCATAATGTCATCCCTCTTTTTAGTAATAATTCCATCTTTTTTCCTTATTGCAGATATAAATTTCCTACCAATACCAAAATGTTGTTTTACATTCTTAAGACTTTTATTTTCTTCTACAGCTTTTCTTGCTAGTTCACAGTTATACTTTCTTATATCATTTTCAACTCTTTTCCGCACCATTTTACAAAATTCGAGATATTCAATTCTTTTTAATGCATCATTCTTGCATATCTTCATATTCCTTCTTTTCTTCATAAGTTCTCTAGTCTCAGTAGAAATTTTATTAGTCAATTGCTGCTTTTTTCTACCAGCTATCTTTGTTGCAGTTTTTAAAAGTGTATCAGTTATTTTCATATTAATTTCATTCAAATCTGAATCATGTTCAAAATCTACTAATACTTGAAACCGATTTGTAAGTTCTAATTTAAATTCATTAGAATGTTTCTGAAGATTAGGAATATCAACTGTAAATATAGTTTTTCTTAATAATTTTTGTCTCTCTAGTTTTACATTAACATGTATCTTACCCTTACTAATCGATGATCACTTCCTGTGTTAAATTTATTAAGAACATTACAATCTTGAAATATGTATTTCCTGTTAGTCAAAATATAATCCAATTCTGCTGTACCTTCATTTGGATGCTTCCATGTCCATTTCCTTCTAACATTTTTCTCAAAAAAAGAATTCATAATATAAAGTTTTTCCTTCTCTGCAAACTCCACAAGTCTATGTCCTCTCTCATTTCTATTACCATAACCAAAATTACCTACAACACTTTCATCTTTCATTTGTTTACCAATTCTAGCATTAAAATCTCCCATAACAATTTTAAAATGTTGTTTACTCTGATCAAAAGCCTTTTGTACATCCATATAAAAATCTTCTACTACTTCATCACTGTGAGAACTTGTTGGGGCATAAACCTGAATTATCTGCATTTGATATCTGCTATTAAGTTGTATAACTAATCTTGCCACTCTGTCTGATACACCATCAATCTCCACAATATTGTTCTTCCACTTTTTATTTATAATGAATCCTACTCCACTTGTATTTCCAATATTTGTGCCTTTATAATAGAGCATATGTCCACTTTTTAAATCAATTGTCTCTTCACCTTTTCTTCTAACTTCACAAAGTCCAATAATATCCCATTTAATATAAGAGAGTTCTTCTTCTAATTCTTGCAATCTTCCTTCACTTGAAAGTGATCTGCAGTTGTAAGTACCTAAATAAAAAGTCGTCATCAAATGGCAGCCTGGGTCCGCCTCCAGGATATTCTTAGCACCCTCCGCCTTCGGCCACCAACCGCTGCCTTGGTTGGTGACTTTACAGCCTCCTGGGATTAAGGGCCATGCTTTATTTTTGTCTGTCATAATTGTATAATTGGGAAAAATCTTTATCATTTACACAAACATTCATTCTGCCTTATCAGGCACTGAGAAGAAAGACCATGGTGTTTCTTGATCTTAAACTCAGAGGTAAAAAGCCAATAAACTCACCACGCTGGCTAATGCGTGTTGGTGAGCAGCCCATCCATGTTCGTATACTATATGAATAAACATATAGTAATAACAGCTGCAACGACAAGAACGTATGGAGTGGACATTAGGAATTTGCCCTGCTCGGTTCCTTTAAGGCCTCCAAGAGGAATCAAAGGGTCTCCTTTCAGTTAATAGCAAACTCCTTTCTGCAGCCAATGATTATATATACAGGATGTTAATAAACATGTTTAATATATATGTATTAAAAGAGATCAAAAATGACAGTTCCAATTTGAAAAAGTACAGTGACTAAGCCCAAGAAGAGGAAATGTTCAAAAAGTGATTTCTGACAGCATTCATAAATACAGTATAGCAGAAGAGTATATGAAATTTATGGCTTTGAATTTATATTTTATTCTTGCTACTTTTTTTTTTTAATCATAGATAGTGAATCCTAATGTCAGAAACTATGGAGATGATAGTATAAATTAAATTTTAAAAGATTTTGTTCTACACATTGAACCGAGTGATCAGTCTTTCATTTATTACATATTTATAACTGCGTATGTAATTCATTATTACATATTTTAATCTTAAAATTTATTATAATATTTTTAAATGGGGCTTAAGGTTCCTTTACAAAGTATTTAATTTATATACCTACAGTAATGCATTTCCGTTAGTGGATAACATGAATTTGCAGATACTAGCCATCAATACATAATAAACATTTTAAGCATATGCAGTTATTTTAACATTATATACATATGTACATACAACTGTGATATATTTTAATTTAAAAATTAGTGGATTATGCATATTAATAAAAATATTAAATACCTTATAAATATATATTTACTCGTTTTTTGAATTTGCTTTTATCTTTGTGTACTTTTTATTTTTCCAATTTTATCAAAAAAAGTGTGCACTTTATCCAACATATACAGTATTTTCAATAAAGCAATTTTGTTTGTTTGTGAAAAAATGAAAATTTTTTTTAGCAGTTTATAATACTGTATAAATTATTTAAAATATTATAAGTAATAATAATAAAAAAGGAATATAAATAATTAACATTAAAAAGAAATTTAAATAAAGGGAACTGTGGTTTTAGAGCTGCGACATGAAGAATTATAATCGTTTAATCATTAAATTAATTAGGTTATTAAATCAAAAACATATTTTAAAATCTACATTTAAAAAAAAAAACAATTTAACAAAAAAAAAAAAATAAGGAAAGCATTAATATGAAGAATAGTTAAAATGCGTGTTTAAATCAAATTGAGTGTATGTTTGCACGTGCATATTCTGCATAATCTATTTTAATACATTGTACAAGCTTACACCTGCATTTATATATGTAATATATGCGGGATTCGAACTCAGACTTTCACACGATCTACAACTCTCAGTGCCATCTTATATTGCTGACTCACCTGATCACACACATGTTGAAAAAATAAATAATCACCGATATACGTATTTCGTGCTAAACCAGCACTCATCAGTTGGTTCAGATTACTATCTCCACACATATATACAATTAGTACTCAGCTTTATAGTAAGATAACCAATCTTCATACTTTAATGAGTGCTGGTTTAGCACGAAATATGTGTATTGATGAATATTTATCTTTTCAACATGTGTGTGATTAGGTGAGTCTGTAATATAAGACGGCACTGAGAGTTGTAGGTCGTGTGAAAGTCTGAGTTCGAATCCCGCATATATTACATATATAAATGCAGATGTAAGCCTGTACAATGTATTAAAATAGATTATGCAGAATATGCACGTGCAAACACACACTTAATTTGATTTAAACCAGCATTTTAACTATTCTTCACATTAATGCTTTTTGTATTTTTTTTTGTTAAATTGTTGTTTTTTTTTAAATGTAGATTTTAAAATATATTTTTGATTTAATAACCTAATTCATTTAATGATTAAACGATTATAATTCTTCATGTCGCAGCTCTAATACCACAGTACCAAATAAAGTTAAAGCTAATTGTTGCATGCCTATGATCTCAAATTATATATAAAAATTTCAAATTTAAAAAAACTTCATACAATTATTAAATATGATATACATAACATTTTAATGAATTTAAATTATCATCTACACATTTTTTCTTTTCAAAATAGTTTATAATTTTCCATAGATGTCAATGAATATATCAAATCTCTTATTTTTAAAACTTGTTTTTATATGACTATAATAAAAATAAAATACATCCAATGTTTCGACTATTTTATATAGTCTTTTTCAAGGAACACTAAAAAATAAAAAATATAAAATAATAAATATCACATATTCAAACAAATGCAAAAAATATTAAAAATTTTCTTTACTCAACACCTTTTTCTATTGCAAATAATCTCACTCAAATTTTTTACATTCATATACCCATCAAAAATACCTTAAAAACATTTAATTAACAAACCTATTATTTTCTTTTCTTTTAACATTCTGTTTAATTCAAGTTTAAATTCATTAATGTAAATTAACAGGATGTTAATAGAAAAGAAAAAAGAAAATAATAAGTTTGTTAATTAAATGTTTTTAAGGTATTTTTTTTGGATGGGTATATAAATGTAAAAAATTTGATTAAGTTGAGATTGTTTGTAATAAAAAAAGTTGTTGAAGTAAAGAGAATTTTTAGTATTTTTTAATATTTTTTGCATTTGTTTGGAATATGTGATATTTATTATTATATATTTATATTTGTATTTTTTATTTTTTAGTCTTCCTTGAAAATGATTATATAAAAGTCATATGTTGGATGTATTTTATTTTTATTATAGTCATAAAAAAGAACTTTTAAAATGAAGTTTGATGTATTCATTGACATATATAACATTTTAAATAAAAAACAAAAATTATTTAGTTTTAACTTTTTTGCAGCTTAGGGCTTTCTTTTAAAAAAATTGTTTCCTCATATAAGTTTCTTTGCTACAGCACAAATACAGCTTTTTTAAAATATAAGTTCCATCTGTTCATCAGTATTATAGAGTTTAATAAATTTTACTCAAATTTATTATGAACTCTTTGTAATGATAGCAAAGTAGTCCAAAATATCTGGCAACACAGCAGTGCATCGTGAAATATTTGTGAATCACTAATAATAAAGTTACATATTTAGAATCAAAACAAAAATCTATGGAAATATCTTTTTTGTTTGTGTGAGAATCACACAAACCATTATCAATCCATTGCAGGATGAAGGTTTCCAAGTTCAACCCATCTTTCCCGATTTCTAGTCTCTCTTCTCCACATCACCCAAGCACACTTCCTTATTTCATCCATCCATCTCACATATAGTCTTTTACAATCTCTTGGAATGCAATTTAAGGTTTCAACTGCCATTTATTAATATCTCTTCTAGCAATATATCGAGCCCAACTGCACTTCAGTTTCTTAATTCTTTCAATGATGTCAATAACACTTGTTCTCTCATCCATGTATTTTAGTTTTGATCTCTTCTTATTTCTAATATGTGCTTCTCCATACTTCGTTCTGTGGTCTGAAGTCTGTATTGCTCTTTTGTTATGTGTCCAAGTCACAGATCCACAAGTAAGAATTGGTAAAACATATGTATTAAAAACTTTCCTTTTCAAAGATATAGGCATATTTTCTTTTAATATTAAGTTATTTCTACCAAAAGCACTCCAACTAAGTTTAATTCTATTATTAATTTCAAGTATTGTGTTTCCATTTGTAGTCATTATCAATCTTTATTTTCATCTTTTGGGAAAATCCTTTGAACATTACTTTAGTCTTTTTACATTTACTTTGTATCCTACTTTTTTACTTTCATCTGATAACTTTTGCAACATTTCCTGAAGCTCTAAAGTATTATTTGCAAAAACATCTACATTATCTGCAAAATCTAGATGACTTTAAATAATCTCCATTTACTTTTACTCCCTTAGCTTCCCATTTTAATCCACAAATTACTTTGCAAAACTTCTATAAAAAATTTTGGAGATATGGAGTCTCCCTGTCATACACCCTTCTTAATATTATTTTTTTTAGTATCATTATGTAATCTAATTGTTGATGGTGCATTTTTATAAATATTCTTCAGCATATAACAATATCCTGGGGTCAATCTTAATGTTTTGCCTTTTCATAATCAATAAATCCAAAACATAATGGCAACTCATATTCATTTGTCCTTTCTATAAATTCTCTCAATACTTGGATATTGAAGCAGTCGGATCTAAGTTCGATGCAAGCTTTATGATGTTACACCTCTTTACCTAGTTTAAACCCCATTACTAATCGTGAATCCTTCCAAATTCTGTAATGAGATTTTATACCCTTTTCCCTATACGTCTGACTTCAGTTAAAACTGCTTTGTTATTTAAATATTTATTAAAACTAACTGTGTTATATTTAACTCTATTAATGTTACCAGTTACCTCATGGTAAAATATTAACAAATAATGCTATTAAGAATACATTGGAGTGTTTATTTTATATTTTGCAATTTTGTCCAAACTTTTACGATTAAAAGTCACATTCCTTCGATCGATAAGTTTTAAATCGCCCTTTTTCCAAAGACAATGGGGAATTCTTCATTAATTAGTTTAAAATGACAAGTTAAAGTTTAAGGGCGGGTCTAATTTAAAATCGTTTGTATAGATTTTGCGAATTCATTTTCTAAGTAGAAAATGAATTCAAAATAAGGGATTTAAAAGTCTTATCTAGGTAATGGATCGTATTTCAATTAGAGAAAATTCCTTTTGGTAACAAGATAAAAGCTTTAGCTGAAAGGCATAGAAATCAGAATGGGTGGGAAAATCGTGAAAAGGAGATAAATACCCTGAAAAATTATCTAGAAGCAGCCATTACTTTCAATTTTAAGAAGAGTTGGCACTGGAAATTATGTCCGTTTTAATATTGAACCTTAACCGTATTCGCAGTATAGTATGCGGCTAACTTTGGGAATCTGATTGCTGGATCTCGGAAGTTCCCCAATAAATCTTCAAATGTTGCTGCTAAAATAGAACTCTCCAATACCAAATCATAAGCTGCTTAAAATCCATAATGAAACTAATCTATAAAATGAATTTTATTTGAGTTAAGTGCGCACCTATGTTTTCTTCTAAATCTAACCGGACTCTGTGCTCCTGAATCAACAAGCAAGACATGAAGGACTGGTAATTTTTAATATTTGATTAAACCGCAACTTTTCAATCTATTCATGAACTATATCTCGTTAATTATGTTAAAAATGATTATTGCCTTAAATCTTGTTATTCATTTTATTATGCTTAAAATTGTTACACAGTAATTCTCTATATCGTTATATCTCTAGTCCTAAATTAATACTTTGATAATTTTCTTTCTCCTCTCATGGCGGTCTATTTTTACTAACTCTTACTTGTATTTGTTTTAATGATTATTAATGTTATTTAATTGCGATATGATATGCCAATAAGGCTTTCAACTCGATCATGTTTTCGTTTAATTTACCGTATAAAATTTTATAGCCTATTTCTTGCCTATGAGAACTAAATTAATAATAGTTCTATTAATTATCGGGTTGAAAGATTTATTTAATTATTTGAAATAATTTTACCAACAGCTGATATAAATTCTATTAGCTTAACTTTTAGCTACTATGCTTCTGACTAGGTTCATTTAATTTTTAAACAAAATTATTCGCATGTGTTAATTTGAATTCTTTAAGGATTTGACAAAGTTTTGTAAGGGAGAGAAATATATTTTCTGAGTTAATCCTGATCTTCCAGGGTTTGTGTTTGGGGAGAGCATGATATAATGGGTATTATTATATAATTGGGTTCAGGCATTTGCCTATCATAAATTTGATTTTAATCTTATTGACCAAGTCATCACGTCAAGCATTTATATTATATAATTTGGGCTTTAAATTTAATATCATGACGATTATATTATTTTTGTTCCTAACATTGCTGGCAAAGGTTTGTGGCTAATTCCCAACCTGGCTTTCCCCATGTTCCACAACTATTCACATGGCAAATGTGCTTGTTGAGACAAGTAGTCATTAGTCTTCTTGAATCGTCAACAAAACCATTCACTTCATCTTTGTTTCAATACTCATAATGTGTTACTACCGTTTTCATTGCTGAATTCAAATAACAGCCGGTATTGTTGCTTTGTAATTCGTGACGAATTGATCCCTTTTAAAATCAAATTATTTTATATCTCTATGAAAAATGAAATAATCGCACTTTGCTCGGTATTTAATTGAAGTCATGCCTTTGTATTTTTCATGCTTTCCATGAAGTGATTTATAGAGGAGTGGGAGATAAATCTCGATTTCTTTATTTTTCTTTTTATAAATTAGAAGCGTATTTTCTTTCTAGACAAATATCAAATTAATAGTTAACATACATAATTCATTTGGCATATGCTATACATATTGTAATCACACATGTCTGTTTTGTCGGAGTATAGATTAGACATATATATATATATATATATTTATTCCTTCAGTATTTATGTATTAATTATTGTCATGTATAAAAAAATGCCATTAGCCTTGTATATTGTAATTTCATGTTTTAAACTAGAGATAAGTTATGCAGATCATCATCATTATTTATTTGATCATTGCTTGTATTAAATATATATTATACTTGGTGTCTGACCCATCATTATTCATTAATTAGATTAAGTATTAATGTTCACTGTTGTTTGGCAACCCATATATATATATATTGATTTACGCAGAGATATCCGTGAATGGTTCTATCCTGCGTTATTTAGAATCAGTTAAGTAGTCTCATTAATAATAATATCCATTGAGCTAGTTAGTGGCACATATTATCATTGTACGGTCATTATAAGTCATACTTTGGGGTTTGATCTAGGATCTTGGGACAGGGTTCGAATCCAAACTGATCTCAAATCAAATGAAGATCAGGATGGCTCGGAGTTTTTTCCATGATCTAAGGTCACGTTGGAGGTAGGACGTGGTGACCTGTATAATATGATCCACTGTACTAAAATCACTTTTAAATCCAGCTTGTTTTTTTGGTTTGTTAAAGTCCAAAGTTCGCTGCAGATGAACTGTAATTATTTTGGTGAAAATTTTGTATAGAACTGATAAAAGATTGATAGGTTTATAATTTTTAATATCTTTATCACCTTTTTAAAATATTAATAGTACATTCTTCCAATTATCTGATACATCTTTATTATTTAGATATTTGGTATATAATTGTGCCAAAAATTTTTATGTGTCTTCACATGCTTTTTTTAAGATATTGATTATAATTCCATCATTATCTGGAGCTTTTCCCATCTTCATAAATTTAATTGTATGTTTAACTTCTTCATTTAAAATCCTGGGCAATTCAGAAGATACAGTAGTTGCAGTATATACTTTGTCTTGTTCTTTATTGCTATTTAATTCTTGATAGAAGTCTTCTACACAGTTCATGATGTCATCTCTCTTTTTAGCAATAGTTCCATCTTTTTTCTTATTGCAGAAATAAGTTTCCTACCAATACAAAGATGTTGTTTTATATTCTTCAGACTTATTCTCTTCTATTATTATTAACTTTTTTTTGCACCACTTTATAAAATTTGAGATATTCAATCCTTCTTAATGCATCATTTTTATATATTTTCATATTCTTTTTCATCATAAATTGTCTTGTCTGAGAAGAAATTTTACTGGTTAATTGCTGCTTTTTTGTATCAACTATCTTTGTCATTGTTTTTAAAAATGCATCAGTTATTTTCCTATTGAATTTGTTCATATCTGAATCATGTTCAAAATCTGATAATATTTGAAAATGATTTGCAAGTTTTAATTTAAATTAATTGGAATGTTTCTGAAGATTAGGAATATCAATTATGAATATTGTTTTAATTTTTGTCTCTTGTTTTGCATTAACATGTATCTTACACCTTACTAATCAATGATCACTTCCTGGGTTGAATTTATTAAGAACTTTACAATCTTGAATGTTTTGATTACTTTATCTTATATTAGCAATTCTCTCTTTACCAATGACAATAGGTAATTAGAACTGAAACAAAAGAGTCAGAAGCTGACTTTGCGGGGGGTAGGAGATGGGTTTTAATAATAAGCATTTCTTTTCTCATCCCTTCCCTTTTATCAGTAAAGAAAATAAGTTACAAAAAAAAAAGTCGAAATTAAATTAATGCCAATAGGAGTTTAAAAATTATACTGAAAATTACCAAAAAACAAAATGAAATCAATACTATGACTCAGAAAGAAAAAAAAGTTGTATTATGCATATTAATTAATTAATATAATATTTTAAATGTTAATTAATGTGTTAATTACCTATAATCACAAGCATATGGATTGAATCATGAAATGGTTGCATGATAATTAAAAAATTAAATTTTTGTTGTTAAATAACTTCTGTATATTATTGGATATTTAATATTAGGCTTCAGGGACATTTGAGGATTTTTTTTCCACAATGAAATATGTATTATGCTAATTAACATTCTTTACTTTTTTTTTTTTTTTGTTACTTTCCATCAAAAAATAACAAGATATATATTTTTACTAATGTTAAATGATAGGGTTTTGAAGAAAGGAAAAGAAAGAAAAAATTTTTTTAAATCTTTGCAGTTATTAGAAATTTTTAACTGGTGGTCCTCAAGTTATGGTAAAACTGTATAAATGAACTGCTGTGAAAGAATTTATATAAAGACTAAAGATAATCATTATAGATATAGAAGGAAGAATTGAGATTGGCAATAAAATAAATTGTACATCATAAAAATAGGAGTTTGAGAATTTTGTTTTATTTATGGTATTATCATTTTCAAAATTATCAGCTTGCTGCAAGATGAAGATCTCCAAGTTTAATTCAGTTTCTGTGATTCATAGCTTCTTTTTTCCACATCTATCTTATATTGGTTTCTTTCTGAGTCTTGCAGTCTCATATCTTTTCTAGCAATATGTCCAGCCCAACACTATTTCAGTCTTAATTTTTTCAATGATGTCAATAATAAACTTTATTTTCATACAAGTATTCATTTTCAAACTTTTCTTGTTTCTCCCAATATATTTCCATATTTTGTCAATTATCTGCAGTCTTTATTGCTTTTCTGTTAATATCTAAATCTCACATATAATAAGTAGTGCAAAATCATCTATTAAAAACCCTTTTCAAATGCACAGACATATTTTTTTTTAATACTAACTTATTTCTATCAAATATGATCCATCCAAATTTAATTCTATACCAATATATATAGTTGTTAAATTCTTCTAATTCATGGTTATCAATCTTTATTTTCTCTTGAGCTTTTTATATTTATCTGTAGTCCTACTTACTTTCTTACTTTAATCATACAACTCATAGCAACATTTGTTGCAGCTCCGAAGCATCATTTGCAAAACAATTACATTTGCAAAAATTTAGATAATTTAAATAAAATCCATATACTTTCATTACTTTAGCTTACCATTTTAATCCACAAAGTATTTATAAAACTGCTGTAAAGATTTTAGAATTATGGAATCGTTTTGATGAACACCCTTATCATGTAGTCTAATGACTGCTGCTGCATTTTGATAAATGTTCGTCAACTTATTACAATATGCTAGGTCTCTATTTTGATGGTCCGAAGCTTTAATCAGTGTGAGGGTGCTTACAAAGTTAAATGCCTGTTCATAAACTGTATGCATAATGGCAATTCATATTTATTGTCTGTTTCTGTAATTTCTCTCAATACCTGGATGTGCTCCATTTAAATCGAGCTTGTTTTTTTTTTTGATTGGTTTCAATCCAATGTTTACTGTAGAGAAGTTGTAATTATCTTGGTAAAGATTTTATATAGAACTGATAAATCTGTAATTTCTAATATCTTTATCACCTTTCTTAAATATCAGTATTATTATTGCATTTTCCCAATCATTTGGTATACATTTTTATTATTTAGACATTTAGTATATAGTTTTGATAATGGTTTTTCTAATTCTCCAAATGCTTCAAGATAATAATTTCCCAGTGTTCTTCTCTTCTTCATAAATATTTAATCGCATATCTTACCCTGTCATTTAAAATGCTTAGCAATTTAGATGTAGTAATTGTAATGGTTAATTTGTTATTATTATTATTATACAATTTTTTTTAGAACTCTTCCACTAATGTCATTCCTCTTTTTAGTAATAATTCCATATTTTCTTATCGCTAAAATAACATTTTTTCCAATATCATAGTTATATTTTTAAAATTATTATTAATTCATTTTTGTACTATCCTAACTCCAGATATATTTTTATATTCCTTCATTTCTTTTATATAATGTCGTCTCAATTGAAATTTATTGACAAATTGCTGTTTTTGTACAAATCTTAATAAAGTATCATTTATCTTATTGATCCCACTCAAGTCCGAACCATCATCAAAGTCCATAAATATTTTAAATCAGTTTGCTAATTTTAATTTAAATCCATTAGAATGTTCTTTAAAACTATTATCTGTTAATGTTGTATCTAGTTTTTTATTAACATATCTCACTAATCTACCATTACTTCCTGTGTTTAATCTATTAAGAACATTACAACCTTGAAATACATATTTTTCTGTTAATCAAAATATAATTCAATTCTGCTTTATTTTCCTTTGGTTGCTTTCATACTATTTTTATTTAGCTTTTTTTTCAAAGAAAGAATACATAATGTAGTTTTTCTTTTTCTGAGAATCTCATAAGTCCGTATTCTCTTATTTCTGTCACCATAATCAGGTTTACTCAAAGGGCTTTTATCTTTCAGTTGGTTTCCAATTTTTAATAGCTATTGAAATGTAGCATTTATTTTAAAGAATGAATGATTATAAATATTTTTGAGTAGTACTAGTTTTTTAAAATTGAACTATCATTTTGATTTTGGAGCATTTTCATCTATCACTTATCCAACAATCTACACCCATAAGTATTTATATTATATTATATTATATTTTACATTCCAAAGGTTTGTGTAATTCATAAGATGCTATTGTTTGATTATGAATGCATTCTAATTTTTTTATTGTGGTTTTTTAGCCTAAATAAACTGTTCTGTAAAGTTAGTTCATGACTTCTGCAAAAATTTATTAATAAGAGACAAAATTTGAATTTATAAAGCCATTACTATTATTATCTTTGGACAAAAATTATTGTTCCTAATATAGTTACTCATCCCAAAAAATAATTAATTTTGATCATTTGCAATTTGAAAATTGGAGTATAATTAATGATAAAAATGATAATTATCATTGCACAGAAGTCTGTTATCAATAGTTGTCTCATTGATAATTGGGGATTCAATATCATGCAGTCTATTTTTACTTAATAAGTTACTCTTTCAATAAAACTTAGTCTTCTGTTTGTTCACTTCAACTTCATTCTTAAGGATAGCAATAAGAATTTAATTCTCTCAGATTCTTGTATATAAGCTCTATCTTTTGTTATGATTTTAAAAGAGTGTATATTAAGTGAATTTTGCACTTTTTATGTACTTATATTTAGAAATTGAAAATATTTTTGTTAGCATTATCCCTGATAATTATAACCATTATTGTTGCTGATTTTATAATTATTTGTACCACTTCTATTCAACAATTATATTATGACAGTATATGTAGGAAAGAACATCCATTTTTATGGTAGATAAGATAATTAGTCATTTACATATTGAAATTCCCATCCCAAATCCAGGTTTAAGCAACTGATTTTTTGATTGTATTGTCTTGCAAGATGCCAGTTGTGGGATTTCAGTTTGCTGAACATGTCCCTACAATTTCTTTTTTGGTATGGAGAGCTTTCGCAAAAGTAAAAAAAAAAGTAGGAAAAAGATTAGAATTTTATTGTATATAGTTATGGGTGGAAATACTGCAGAACACTTATCATCATCATAATACATGGACATGACTTGTTATGAGTGATTTACATCTATTATAATTATATTAATTTAAATGATTGAAATTAGTAAAGTAAAAGAAGGCAGAGATGCAACAAAAACTTTTTTTGAAAACAGTATATATATATATCATCTTTGAATCAACATTTCATCCAAGAGATAATGTTGTTGATTATTTGCAGATCATTCTCATAGGTGAAGATTATTCAATTTTTTCCCCATATCGGTACAAATTATAATAAACTCTTGATCCATTGAAAGATTTTTCTTTGCAATTTCTAAATTAGGTCTTCTCTTTTTCATGATAATTTAAGTGATAAAAGTTGTCACAAGCAAATAAATATTTTTTTCCCAAATTTTTTAAATTAATGATTACATAAGATTTTAAAAAAATCTACTGACTATATGTAAACATAATTATTATATTAATGTTACAAGGATACATACTTTATATACGTATACAAATACACTCATTTTGCAAACTTAATTGAATGTTTTTAATCATAATGAGTTGTAATTAAAGATAATGGTCAAGTTATATTTTATTAATAACTAATTTTAGTAATTTATATTCTTTCATTTTTACATATCTATCATGTAGTATATTTTCTTGAAAAAGACGAAACAAGAGTTCACTAATAGAATTGTTAATCTTAGGTCTGAAGATGTTTTAAAAAATATATCAAATATTTTCTTAGGAAATTGTGCAAATGCAGTCATTATACTATAAAGAATTTTATTACAATTTAAATCATATACATATTAAAAACTGAATTATATTTTGCCTTTAAGGCTGCTATGAACAAAAATTCCATTTTTAAGCCATGAATCAGTATGAAAAATAAAGAAATTAATTTTTGGTTAATTATTTTAATATTTGGAGCTATGCAAATTTTTTTTTTTTAATTAAAACTGTGTTTTTCCAGAAGTTCAATCAAATGCTAACAATTTTTTTAAGATTTATATTTTAATTAAGTTTTTTTTTTTTTACATATATTTATATTATAGGCCTTTAATTTCTTTCATTTTTTTTTCTTTTGTGGTGGCTTACTTTTAGAACTTAACAGTCTGATATCAATAAAATCTATCGCAGCTCAGTTTTAAAATTTAAAATTTTTCTGTTTTCTTTTAGTTTATATATTGTACCGGTACAAATGCGGTGAATAGGGTGGGTTGCCTAAGAGATAGAAACTATTGTACTTGAATGAAATTTTATAGTAAATAAATTTGGTTTAAGCAAGATAAAATAGGCCCTCTATTATATATTTGACTGAATTTCACCACTTATACCAATACAATATTATGATAAATTGATTAATAATAAATGCTAGCTCCTAAAATGTAATACAAATATAATAATGTGGATACTAAACAATTTGTATTTTTTGGATGCTATTTATAATGATTATATTGATTAATAGAGTAATTAATATCCTATATCAATAATGTATTAGGTTAATAATAATGATTTATTTACAACAGAGAAACAAACTATAAATCATATTAAGAATATGATGAATAAAGAGAGTTTCTTATGAAATATTTGCATTAAGTATTTAGACCTGTAGTGGTGCAGAACAACATACATATATTTATAATTAAGGGAAAATATACAAATGTTTATAATTAAGCCTTAATAAAGGGATATAAAATGAGAGCTTAAACTTATTACGATTTATTAATCAACTAAATATAAGAAAATCTAAATGTGTTATTTGTATATGCTTGAATTGATACAATTTGGAATGATTATAATTATCTTCCCTTAGTTACGTTTGTTTTTTATCATCCATTCTTAAAATAACGAACTAGCATAACTAATTATAAATAAACATTATAAAATTTCAAAACAGAACTTAATAATCCATAATGAGTATGATTTACTTTATAAGTACATATTTCATATTTTATAAATATCCAATGTTAGTAAACACCATAATATGAAGATATTAATAAAAGATTTCCATTAGTAAGTGGAGTTTTATATCAGGATCCTTTGATGATAGTAATCCATTTATCTAATTACTACGCACGGTATATTCATTCTTTGTGTTCAATACAGTTAAACTTTCATTTCAAAATATCTGAGCAATTTTGTTATCATAATTTCTGTAAGGAAAAAACTGCTTTACCCTTTATGTTATATGATAATCCTTAAATTTAGGAATGTCACACAAGCTTAAGATCTATTCACGAAAAATCTGGCCAATAAGCATACAATAATCCAATAGGTAATGTAACGAGGTTATAAGGAAGGTAAATAAAATTAAGAGGCTGATATTCTTTTTTAAGTAATTTTCTCATTTTATATATTAACACTATCACTTGATTTCTTTATTAATATTAGATGATAATATCCCATACTAAATACACGCATTTATTTATTTGAAGTCACATAGATATTTTTTGAACAGTTTTGTGAAGCAAATAATTTTCGAACACAAGTTCTAAAAGTGATTCGGTCATTGCTAAGCCATTGGTTAAAATTTTCATTTACTGGGGAATAGATGTTAATTTTCTTTAAGCAATCATGAGGTAGACTTTACTCTTGTAATGAAATAAGATCTATTAGAAATTCAATTTTCTTTTACAGCAAAAGAGTATATAAACAAGAAAATATGCTTTAAAAAAAAAACCTCAATATTTTTTATTTTTGCTAACCAATCACAATCTCTCTTAATTGTTTTGTCATTGTTATTGTTATATATGACTTGCTTGCGATTTTCTTATAAAATTTCACCAAGCAATTATTATTGTTGCTAAACATAATTTTAAAACATTGGTCATACACATATATACAAAGTTTTATACACATGAAAGTATTATTAGTTGATTATTCACTAATGTTCCTACTGAAATATTTGTATATATATGAATATATACATATGATAGCTATTAACTTCAGGATAAAGTAATGAATTATCTTTAATATATACAAAATTTTTTTTTTTGCGTGTATGGTTTTGTTTTGGTTTAAAGGACCTACTAGATGGTACAAATTCCCTTACTAAAGAAAAGGAAAAAATTATTCTTGCTGATAATGATTATATTAAGGTTAAAACAACTAATTATTCTGAATTTCCGTCTATTTTTTTTGAGATAGAATGGCAGACTTTATTCAAATAATACCTTAGTAACATGGTAAATTTTTGATTTAGATTGCATCCACAAATTTTATTTACAAGCAGATACCCCAAAATGAGTAGATGGATGTTATCCATTAGAACTGTTCTTTCGTATTATACTTTTAGCACACTTCTACCAATGAATAATAACTTTATCATTCAATGAGATGCATATATCCTTAAAACAAATGAGTAAAACAACACATTTGGCCAATTTATTTCAATAAGTTAATATGTCAAGTTAATGTAACAAAATATGCTAGTACTAAATTTATCTTTGGATTGAAAGAAATTTTAAGAGGTGGGATGTTTACCTGTTAAACATACCTTGTTTGCCTGTCTTCAACTTCTAAATGTTAGTTTTCTTTATATAATGAAAATAAATTCATTTACTCTTCATTAAACATTTTCAACTAGAGTTATATAATCATGACAGGTGCAGAGAAAATGATACTGAGGCAATTTGTGAGCAATGATACACATGTCCATTTATTTCACAACCACTTTCCCTTTTATATACACACTTGTAAAAAGATTGCTCAGTTTTCTGACAACCAGCATCTGTATTGATATATTTTCTATGTGCACGTATCTTATGAAATTTTAAAGACTTTTTAAATCTTGTTTCATAATAATATTTATTGTAAGCTAACTGGCATAGATGTTGGTTAGAGATGCTTTTGCTTCTGACCTATAGCCATACTATAAACAATACTCAGAACAATCTCATGTGTTGTATTAGATAATTCTTATTTTCCAGTGTAAATGAATGCTTAGTGCACTTCTTTTGTATCATGGATTATCCAGAAGTTTGTAAAATCTTCTATCTCAGTTATCTCTTCTTTGTCATCCAAACATTCTAACTTTTTAATGTCTTTATTACATATTTTGTTTTGGTGACTATTCAGGTTTTATATAATCCCTGTTCTATAGCTACTTTCAAAACATTGCAGACTACAATCTATATCATATGTGATTTATTGGCCCTTTTAATAGTTTTAACATTTTTAGAAATATTATTATGAACTAATTTCTCTTGTTTATACAAAATTTTGGGACACTTAGTTTTACAGTTACAACAGGAAAGTTGAAAAGATTTTCCAAGAGAATGCTCAGGTTGATGTTCAATAAAATAATTTTTCTCCCTATAGTCACTTGAACTATACTTATTTGTAATATCTTCATCTTATATTTATGATGTTAGTTATTAAACCATTAAGCATCACATGTATGGAGAGTTTTGCTCTGATGTTAGTTATTCTTAAAAATAACTGTGCTTTGTGTTATATGATAATCCTTAAATCTAGGACTGTGCATGCAAGCTTAAGATCTATTCATGAAAAGTTTGACCAATAAATATAAAGCAAATAAAGATAAAATGAAATTAAGAGGCTCATGTTCCAGTCCCAATTTAGTTTGTACTCGTGGCCATTTTGAAATCTAAAAACCACCGCTGACACATCTATATGATAAATGACATAAATATTGAATTAATTACTTTAAATTCATATTTTAGAAAGTATAAACTTGTAAAAATAATATGCTTTATTTTATTAAGGATTTTGTTTTTTTAAAATTTACCTTCATAAAATATTTTAAATATGACGGCACAAAGCACCGGAGTATGCAAGAAAAGGGAAGGATTATTTGACCGATACAAAGTATCGTCCAAAAGATGCAGAAGTCTGATCAAACCAAGCTTACAATTTCCAAATACAAAAAGATTATAACTTCTAAAATATGAATTATACTATAAGCTTATAATTTCTAAAATATGAATTTAAAGTACTTTTATTCAATATTTATGTCATTTATCGATTGGATGTGTCAACAGTGGTCTTGGCTGGTTTTTAGATTTCAAAATGGCCATGAGTGCAAACTAAATCGGGTCCAATGTTACTTTATAAATAATCTTCTTGTATATATTAGCACTATCACTTGAATTCTTTATTAATATTAGATGATAATATTCCATAATAAATACATGCATATATTTATTTGAAGTCATATAGACATCCTTTGAACATTTTTGTGAAGCAAATAATTTTCAAAAGCGATTTCTAAAAGTGATTTGGTCATTGCTAAGCCGTTGATTTTTATTTTTGTTAGCCTGGGAATAGATATTAATTTTCTTTAAGCAGCCATGAGGTAGACTTTGTATAAAATTTCATAAGTATATACATTTTTACTCTTATAATGAAGTAAGATTTGTCCGAAGTTCAGTTTTCTTCTGCAGCAAATGAGTATATAAATAAGAAAATATATACTTTAAAAAAAGAACTTCCAATATGTTTTATTTTTGCTGACCAGTCACAAATAATCATTTTGTTGAACAATGTAATCTGTTATGATATATGACTTCTGGTGGTTTTCTTATAAAATTTCATCAAGCAATTATTGTTGCTAAACATAATTTTAAAACATTAATCATAGGCATATATACAAAGATTTATTTGTTGTTTATTTGTTTTTTAATGGTTCTACTAAAATGTGTGTGTGTGTGTACATATATGAATATATACATATGATGGCTATTAACTTTGGGATAAAGTAAAGAACTAACTTTAGTATATGAAATAAAAAAATTTTTTCCGTGTATGATAGTGTTTTGGTTTATGGATCTACTAGATAGTATAATATAAATATTTCATATTGAAATGTTATTTTTGTTTTTGAATTTTATGTATGTATACATGATGAATTTATTCTGATTTTAAAATCTTTTAATGTTAAATTTATTATGAAATATAAATAACTTAAAATAATATGTTAAATAAAATCTATAATTATACTGATTTTTTGTTTTAGATTTTGCTGGAAAAGAACTTGATAATGTCATCTGTGCTGCTAAAGATTAAGACAGTTTCTGATAATTACTTTGCAGAACCTTTTTTTTTTTAAATATGATGTTGATAGTGGAGATATTTTTAAACTATTAGAAATGACCTGAAATATTTGATTAGCTTAGGTGGATTGTAGATAATCATAATTTAATCCTAAGAAAAATTGTCATTTTTAAATTTTTTTATTAAAATCACAACTCCCTCTCTGATATAATTCACCTGTGATCATAATTTATCTTGGCTTCTTATAAACATAATGAATCATTATCATCATATTTAAGATCTCTCTTCGTCATCTTACAATAAAACTTTACTCCAAATGTTCATACATTTTTGACTATTTCTGTGTTTATCACAGGAAAATTTTCAAACTCAATAGAAATGGGGAAATGACAAAACCATACTGAATAAAATATATGAATATTAGCTTAATGTTAATATAATTTGAGTGACTACGTTTGTGAATATATTTACTTTTCATGATATTCATAATTAAGTGCTGGACTGTGTAATTAACATATTCAAATATCATTGTGTTCTTTCTATTCATAACAGGAATTTTTATTTTCTATAATTTTCTGAACTATTATTTTATTTAATCATCCATAACAAAAACATTTTAATTAAGATAGTTGGAGTTGGTCACTTTTTATTTCTTTAATGGCCATCTACTATGTGTATTTTTTTAAAAAATAAAAACAACACTTTATGGAATGTCCCATCTATAATTAAAAAACATTCATAATTGTTTTCAAACATCATATTTCTTTGTGTTTCCAAGTTGAATTATTATTTTTATTCATTTTTAAACTTTGAAAAGAAAATAGATTGTCATTTGGATGCTATACAAAATCAAATTTACCAAAATTTTATTTCAAATCAGTCCTCAACGCATAAACACCTAAACATTTATACTCAAAGGATGTTTGAAAAGCTACATTATTTATTCATTAAAGGCAATATTTACATATATATATATCTATTTTTGGGGTGAATTTCCATAAGAAACTAAATAAATGCTCTGCAGACTGGTGAGTAATATGTTGATTTTACATTTATATTGTCTAATTTTAATTAGATGTTAAATAGTTAAAAAATAATGGTTGTTTTTGTATTTTTTTTTCTCATGAACTTTGAAAAGTGGATAGATTCTGTTATCTGATACATGCTTATTAAATTTTTAAAGTCATTATTAGCAGAACAGTGTAGTACAGAAATCCATTAATATTTGATCATAATATTTATTTAAAATTCAATAAAAATGAAAATTTGAATCTGTATCTATAGAAATATTCTAAAACTACATTGTTTTATGCTTTTTTTTTTTTAAATAACGATTTATTTAAATGATTTATACAATTTTATACAATGATGATTTCATGAATACCAAGCAATGTCCATAGCTAAATGAGAAGTGGATATATACATGAATGTTGGATCAACGGTTCAGTAGTATTATAGATTGGTCCATACTTTGTCCCAGTTGAACAATTATGTATGCCTCATTGAGCATTGAAAGGCACGTCCAAATTTATAATGAGTATAGGTTTAAAGTCAAGATGTGAAGCAGTGGCTATGTGGGCTGGGAGAACACTGACAAGGTCATTGATTCATTCCCAATCCATCAGTCCGAGCCCAAGCATCCCGAGATCTGTCCATCACTTATAAGTTAAGCCATTCAGCTCGTGATTAAATTTGTTAGCTTTTATTGTTGAGGTAGAAGGTGTGATCAATCCATTAATTGGTAGTCTTTAGATAGTATGGTAGAGTTCACATATATATGACGGAGCTCATCTTGGTATTGCATTGATGAGGCGAGACTCATATTTGATCATTAATGTCTTTGCAATAATCAGTGCACTAGCATGGAGGTGCCAGCCCAGATTTGTTGATGCAGCCAATCCGGAGCAAGCATTTTATCTCTAATGATATTACCCTTGATGAGTGTTTTAAATACTTGAAGGGTACTGGTGTTCACATTGCCCAGAACAAAACTGCATCTCATTAGCCAGATGGCGAAAGATAGGAAAATTGCTAATCTAATGTTAGCAAAATTGCCAGCTTTAATTGCTTGCTGGATTAAGAATGTGTCTGTAGAAAAGCGTTTTACCTTTTCGTCAATGAAAGACCCAAGAATGCTGAGTGATGGACAATCTAGGAAAATGTGTTGAATTGTTTCCTCATCCCTCTGACAGAGTTGACATTGAGAGCTAATTTTGTTAAAACCCCTCCTCATTACGAGGAACTGATTAGTGGGTAGTGATGAGAGGTTCAATTTCAGAAGAAAATCAATAAATTTGGGTTCCAGAAACCAGTGTTTGGCTTTTTTGATCAATAATTTGTTGTTTAATCCAAAAGCATTATGGAGAGCTGAGGGATAATCTTTCTTTAGCCTGTAAGTTTCTCAGTAGGACTTTTTTTTCATTGAAGATATTTGGAGTTAATTTAATACAGCCATTGACATGTATCCAGATGTCAGTCAACCATCCTTTACTATGGGGAGGTGGCGTATCAGTAGGTTGAAATTCTTGGATTAAATTTGTATAGTCCATTTCCAGTGAATGTTTGTGTAGCAGATTTAGTGATTTTTGCAAGTGTAATGTAGCAACCGAGTGTAGACCAAGACCGTTCAGTTCTCTAGGCATTTGGGCCTTTGCCAAGCTTATGGCCACAACCTTCCTTTTCCACAATAGCTTAGTACATAATGAGCCTATTTGTTTACCAAAGATTTTAGTAGGCTTGATGATTGGTAGATAGTAATTGAGTCTTGAAAACACTAGCATGTTAAGGATTGCGATTTTACCAGGAATTGAAAGCGAAATACTAGAGAGAGTATTGATTGTTTTATTGGTTTTTTGAAGGATTGAATTTTGAATTTCTCTAGTCATGATAGTTTTTGGCATGGGGAATCCTAAAAAAATCTGTGGCTTGGCTGTGAATCTGGATGGAATTATTGTTCCTATTTTAATTCTCCAGATGGAAGATTTGCTATTGTTGTTTCTAAAAATATCACCAGATTTGCTATTGTTAATTTGGAAGTTTAATATTTTGGCATGCTTGTCAATAATTGTGAAGAGTGTTGGAAGATGAGCTTCGCTGGGAAGAAAAATGGTAACATCGTCCACATAGGAGATGTGGTTGATTTGTTTTTTGATGGCGGAAACATAAATGCTTGGTAAGATATTCTCAATGCCCTTGAGCATGGGGTTGATGTAAGTTATAAAACATAGTGATGCCAGGGGAGAACCCTGTGGAATCTAGATGTGAGGTCTAAAACCTGTAGACAACCTTCCATCTAAAGAAGTAAATATGGAACAATTTAGTAAAAGGTTTGCTATTATTCTGATGTACACGTCTGGCACCTGATACTCCCACATCGTCTGGAACAGTACGGATGGTATTACCGAGTCAAACGCTGAAGAGAAGTCCAGTTGTACGACCAGTAGCCTTGACTTATTGGTTTGTCTGACGTGTTCAGTTAGTAAAAGAAAGCGCTGAACTGCATTAATGGTTGATGATCCTTTTCGGGCAAATTGAAAAGATGAAATATGTGAGTAGAGTTGGGGTTGTATCCGGACCTTAACTTAGGATTCAATTGTCTTAATTAGCAACGGAATCATGGAAACAGGTCATATATTGTTTAGACTAGATGGATTTTTCTTGTTTTTTAAGAAAAGGGACCAGTGCCACTGGGTACAAATCTGGAATGTTCTGAAAGTCATCGGCCAGCATGTCAATCATGTTTTTGATTGTGGGGATTGTGTAGTGACTAAGGTGTAATAGTAAAATTTCGGGATTGCGTGAAGGCCCTGATGAGTGCTTTCAGAAAATGCCTGTAGCTTTTGCAATATTTGGGCTTCATTTATGTTGTGATTGGTTGTGGTATAATTCCATATGTTTCCTGTTTGAAAAGTATTGTTTTGCAACTTTGTTTTGAAATGAGAATGAATTCTCTCCAACATTTCTGGTCCACTATAGCACTTGCTGTTAATGATAATCATAGACGGTGTTGGTCTAGCAGCCGATTAAGTGCCCATCAAATGTAGCTTCTAGTCCAGTTATGACTATTTGCCAAAAAGATTTTGGATCTCTTTGTAGCAATGTATTGAGCTAGAGCTTTTTGTTTTTCGTGATATTGAGTTTTTAATTCTAGTATTTCTTGAATTTTGGTACTTGAGAGGGGTAGTAAACTTAGCCTATTACTAATTGAATCAAGTTCTTTTAGAAGTTGATTTGGTCCCTTAGATCTTTTTGTGTGAAAGTTAATGAGGGTGCTCAAGATTCCTACGAAAGCAGACCATGCTTGCACAGGTGGCAAAGTGAGTACTTGTATTTTATTTAGAAGGATATATGCTTCTGAGAATAACCATTCCGGTGTTGTGGCTTTGTTCAAAAGTCTTATAGTTTTTGTGTGGTCTGAAAGACTTAGCATGTTTGTGTCTAGTTGTAGCGAGATTTTTATAGCAAGGTGGTCTGAGAAAGGCACTAATTGCAGCTTGGCATGCAGGTTATAATGAAGTTCGGGGAAATAAAAGAGATCAATTAGCGATTGCTTGTGTTGTGTGTAAAATAAGAATGATTGAGGAGGAAAGAAACCTTCTCCACATAGCATAACTTTGTTGAATAAATGAAGATATTTGTTAGTAAACTGATGATAGGTCATGTTAAAATCCCTAAAGCAGATTGAGGGTGAATTATTGGATGAAAGCAGGGCGTTGATTTTATTAATCACTGAATGAATTAGATTAGTATCATTCTTGAGATAAAGGTAAATTATGTTTATGGGGTTATTATTAATGGTAATGTTAATAAATAGAAGTTCTTTGCTAATGTGAAGAGTTCTTAGTTGCTGATTTTCCAGATTTTTATTGATCAGGAAAGCCACTCCAGAAGAAGCAGTATTCGAGGGTAGATAATGGAAATATCCATGTTGCTGCATTAATTGCTGTATTTTAATATTGGACTGAAAATGTAACTTGGTCTCGGAGAAACTTACAATGTGTAAGTTTGATTTGTTCAACCAGTTTTTGATTGCATGTACCTGATCCAGTGAATTGAGCCCCCTCACATTAATTCCAGCAATTTTTAAATGCATTGTTTGATTCTGTATAGGTGTGGAGATTGCTTTATTCTTCTGAGAACTCGTCATCCAATGAGATAAGTTGATCCTCGAGTACTTGTGCTGTTTGTCAGAATATCCCAATTTGTTACTGTTGTTATTTCCGATTTTTTTCTTCACTATTGATAACAATGTAATATTAAATACGCTTAACGTATATAGTGAAATTAAATTCAATGATTATATTAATATTTCTTAAGGCTAAGCGCTTTCAGAGCTTACACTCATATTCATAGCCTTTTAACGTAGTAATTTATGCAAATCTATGCAAGCTTATTTATATTGTCCATCTCTTTGAAATGGAAAAGCATGTGTCTCTCCTGTTTATTGCTTTCAAATCTCTTGATATATACCATGCTTCTTTCACCTTCCTTTTGATGTCATTTCTTTCAGTTGCAATTATCCTAGCATTTGCAGGTTCAAACTCATGATTAGCCTCTCTTTGGTGGTCCACAAATACTGAGCTGCCTTCGTTTGTTCTTAATACTCTTTTGTATAAGTATTTATGCTGAGCCACTCTGTTGTTTATAGTGGCCCGAGTCTCACCAAAGTATACTGCACCGCAGTTTGCCTGAGGGCATGTCAACTTATACACCACATGTGGTGTTGATTGTAGGTCAATTTTGTCCTTAGAATTGTTCAAAATCCTGTTGGTGTTTGGAGGAGTTCGAAAACCTACTGCAAATTCATTCTGCAATTTATTGACCAGTTTTCTAGCTATGTTAGGAATATATGGCAGACATATGCGTTGTTTTTTGTCCCTGCTAGGTTTGGTTATGTTTTCATAAAATGTTTTAATTCTTCTGTTGATGGTTATTAAATCATAACCAACCTTCATCAGATCATTAACATATTGGTTAATATTTACCCTTCTTTCTTCTTCATATTTGCACAAATGGTAATTCCTGAACAAAAAAGCAGAAAGCCCTGCCAATTTGTGGGCTCTCGGTGTTTTCGATTTAGTATGGATGTATCCTCTAATGTTTAAAGGTTTAACTTTCATGTTGTAATCAATGCATCTGTGTGTTCTTGTTATTATTAGGTCCAAATAATTAATTGAATTAAGCTCACTCTCTTCAGTGCAGTTAAATATTAAGTTGGTATGTGCCTGCAGTTCATCTTGAATGGCTTTTATTATAAGTTTAGGTGCTGCAATGAAAATGTCATCTACATACCTACAATAAATTATTCCATGTGTTTGCTCTTGGAACTTTGATATAATTTGGTTTTCAAAATAACCAATTACAATGCTAGATACAATGCCACTCATAGGCAATCCCATCGGCCATCCATTATTCATCCTATACCATCTATTTTCAAATGTCGCAAATATGTTTTCATCCAACCAATTCATGAAGTCAATGATAAACTCAATTTTATGTTCAGGACAATGATTATTTTGAAGCTCTTCTTTAATTATCCTGATTGAACATTGTTTGACCTTGATCTAGTGCTTTGTTTAGAGAATTTGTATTTGAGTTAACCATGTTATCTTTTTGAGATGCTGTACTTAGTGAATCTGTAGATTGGTTCTCTGTCAAGCAATTTGATACTGTTGTTTTTGTTTGACCTTGATCTAGTGCTTTGTTTTGAGTTGAGTATTTGTATTTGAGTTGACCATTTTGTCTTTTTGAGATTCTGTACTTAGTGAATCTGTAGATAGGTTCTCTGTTGAGCTGTTTTGAGACATTTCTTTTTGTTCTCTTCTTTTCTTGCCTACTTCTATTTTTGGATGCTTTGTTTGAAGAGTTTTGAGAGTAGTTGATATCAAGATCAGATTCTGCAGTTGAGTTGGTTGTTTTTTCATGCTGCGATTCAGAAGAATCTTGTGTTTTCCTTTTGTTATTCGGTATTATTTGACCTTTTGGGTTAGTTTGTAGAGATGATTGTATTGGTATTTGTTGCTTAATTATTGTTTGTTGTACTTGATGTGTCTGTGTTTCTACTATTTCCTGTTTTGATCCAGTTGTTGAATGGTTTTCAGAAGCTGTGTGTATATGTTGTAATGTAATACTGTTCACACAGCCTTTTGTTTTCTCTTGAGTTATGGCCTCTGTTAATGTTTGCGAGATTTCAATACTGTCTTCATTGACTTGATTTTGTTCATTATCACTTGTATTAGTTGTCTGTTGAATTGAAGTGAATTGAGAGTTTAACGTTTTTTGTGCACATTTATGATTTCTGGACATCTTTAAATTGCAATGAGCACATGTTCCTTTTGGACGTGCCTTTAGAAGAAGGTGAGTACGTTCCTGACAGCTGAAACACTGAGGCTGCACACCTCGAATTGAGATGAAAATTGGAAGTTTTGCCTCATCTAGTGTAACCGGAATGTCTAGTGGAGAATAATCTGGGTTTAGTTTAAGCGAGAAGGCTGCGCTGTTTGAGGGCAGTTCAATGCCTGCTCTCTTTTCTGTTATGAATTTGAAATTTGTGATATTTCCAAATTTAGCTAGAAGTCGTTGGAGGTCATTTTGATTAAAATTTAAATAGCAATTTCGTGCTAATCCATGAATAATTCTGGGTTTGTTCCTGTCTTATCTTTATGAGATATCTATTTTTGAGGTAAAGTTGATTTCTTTTAAATTGTTCTTTTTGTAATATATTGTAAAACTCTATTACTAAATATATTTTGTTCGGATGGTGATATATTCTCTTTACTGAATCAGTTAATTGTTGACTTGCAGTAATCATTAGAAGTGGTTAATATTAAAGTAAGATCACTATGGTAATGTAAGAAAGAGTTGAACAAAAGTGGAGGAATTCTGGAATTGAATTCCTGGCTTATCTCGTGATAATTATTCATGGTGGTTTGTGAGTTTTGTGGAAATGCTAGAGGTCTATGTTCATTATTATTGAAATATTTATCTCTCATAAAATCGAGGATGTTTGATTGTGTGGTAGATTCACCTGTTATTATACCTGTAGTTTTAGTTTTGTTTTTGCTAAGTGCTGTTGCATATGATTGATTGCTTGTTTAAATTGTTGGACTTAATTTATTTTGTAATTGACTGTTAAAACTTATATTATGATTTAACATTGTGTTATTACAGAACTGTAAACTTTCTGTGTCAGAATTGGGTTTAAGACTGGGGAATTCTAGTAAATAAGGTTTTTGTATGTTTAGTGTTTGACTGTAACTTCGATCACGGTTTATCGTATTGGAAAACGAGTTTATATTTTTTTGTCTACTTTGTTGTGACGATGTAAAGTTGTCGGAAAGCGATTGAGGCTTTGCATTTTTATTTATATGTCCAAAGGGATCTTGTAATGTTAATTCTTTGTCGATCATTTGGCTTAACAAGGTTTCGTTACGGAAGAAGTTGGCTTGATTGGTTTTACTGGAAGTATTTTCTATTGTTTCTTTTTGAGGGCTCAGGTTAAATCAAATACCTTTCTAATGTTATGGTCGCTATGAGACCTCATAATTCTGTTAGGCTTCGGGATTTCCTGATCAGGAAAATTAAATGCCCTATCCATTCTGAGTTTTATTTAATAAACACAAAAGATAAATGCTTACCTGATCATTTCCACCTCTCCGTAGGTAAAAAAAAAGTTTCAAAACTATAATAATTTAGTATTTTAATGTTGAACGATCTGCTTAGATTGTCACTTCCGGAAAGCCGCCAGGGGGAGCTATACATTGTTTTATACTTGTATACCAAGTACAAAAAATTAAATTCTAATTGTATTGTCTATATTTGTTAACTATGAATTAATTATTTTAATGTTTCAGTAAATATTTCAAATTGCTTAAAAACAAACTATTTTCTACATATATGTTCTATTATTGTCCTTTTTTTTTTTAAATAGAAATTTTAGTTATAGTGAAATTTCCAATACTTTATTATCCCTGGAGAACAATGTCTGCACTTAGCTTCACATAATGTACACTATTAGATAATTGCCAAAATAGTAATGGAAAGAAAATAAAAATTTATTTTTATTTTTAACTTGGACTCTTTTATCAAATTTTTCAACATTTTCGCTGGTGAAGCAGCCATATTGAATATTTAAAAAATTATGTTAAATCACAAATTTTGTAATAACTGAAGTTTGTATTGTAACGGTAGGGCCTTTTCAGATAATCAAGATGGTCACAAACTATAGTCAGACAAAGTTTTCGTATAGGTTGCCATGGATGAAACAATGTATTTATAATCTAAAATTGAATCTATATTAAACAAGATAATTTAAAATTAAGTTATTCAATACCAATATAATCTGGACTGATTAATCTGATCTACATCTTCGTTGATGGTTCCGTTATGCTCAGAATTCAAACTCAGGGCAGATGTTGCATTTAACTCTCTTCAGGCATTACCATCAATATCCCATAGTAGTAATTAGTTCAATATTTTGTTTTATAAATAATTTATTTACAATATTAAGATGTAAAATTTATATATATATATGTGTGAGTATATATATTCACCAATATTTTGTTTCATAAAATATCTAAATAAGTCAGACAAATAAGAGACCTCCTTGAGTTTAAAACAAACTTTAACTTATTTATTAAAAGATAACAATATAACTGAATTTCATGTAGCGAAATAAAAAAATTATAACACATGTTAGCATATATTTCTATTATTTATAATATTAAGTTAAATAATTCATTCCCATATTCCCTTAATAGTAATATACATCATAACACAAACATATTTCAGTAATTTATAAAATGGTAATCAAAAATTTAGGATTTCAAAATTATAATATTTCTAATTAACTAAGTCTTAATTTAATATTATGATTTAAATTGTAAGATCCTTGTGCAGCAATTCCAATTTTGTAAATAATCCCTTCTACTTGTGGTCATATTGTGAAATAAAAACCTTTCATTCAAAGATGTTAGTAATACACACAAAGAATAATAAACAAATATTATTATATTTAAATTAGTAATGAATAAAACTACTTTTGTCATAAATAGGTCTAATATGAAGAAAGTAAAATCTTACCATCATATCAAGTTTGCATTAAGTTTAACCCAATCAGTGTCGATTTTCTTAAATGGAAAATCTAAATTTTATTTTAAAAAAGTAAAAATGTTGAATGTAATGATCTTCTATTTCTCCTCATCTAAATAATTTTCCTAAATGAAGTATTTGCAGCATAAACAATTTTGGCAGTAAAGGAAATAATGTTGAGATGTCAAAATATATAACACGAATATAATTTGAAATGCTCAGTCGAATGATATTATCCTATTCCCTTCTATCATGAAGCTAAGAATGTTCATCAATAATATAGTCCTAAGTTCCTTGTTTATCAACCGTTGGAGAGGCAATCAAAATATTCTGTTGCTTATAATTCCTCCTATCATGTGAAGTCAGGATCTTACCAATTGAATCTTCATTGAAAATTATGTCTATGAAATATATATATATATTAGGCATTTTGTAGGATTTAGTAATTACATTAACTTTAATTAAAACACTAGCATTTTGTCCTATGACAAGTGGTATTTAGCCACAATGCATTTTTAATAATTCTTGTGTTCTTAAAATATTTGAATTTCAATTTTTATTCAAGTTTTTGAATAAATTTCTCTTAGTTAGAATTTCAGTTTACAATGATATTCTAAATTTATATAATTAATAAATTATGATAATATTAAATAGTGCTATCACACTTATAACGTAAACTATAATTAATATCAATTAGTCAATTAAAATGGCTGAGCGCTTTTGAGAAACTGTACTTCTCATAATCATAGCCAGTTCTGACTCGTTCATTGAAATCATTCTATTAGTATAATATGCAAACTCTATGCACATGAGTCAATTAGACCATCTTTTTGATATGGTAAAACATGCTTCTTTACGATTAATGATGAGGGAGTCCTCTGCTATGAAGTAAGCCTCCTTTACCTTATGCTTAACATCATGCCTCTCAGTACAAACCAATTTTGCAGATGTTGAGTTCAAACTCGTGCCCTGATACTTTTTGATATGCAAAAATTGAAGTCCATTCTGGGTTAGTATGTGACTTATTATATCTATACCTATGCTGTGACAACCTAGTAGCTATGGTGGCTCTGGTTTCACCATAGTATGAAGCTTTGCATCCATTGTGAGGGCATGCCACCCTATACACGGCCTGAGAGGTCTGATCTGAAGCTATGGTGTCTTTCGTGTTGTTAATAAACCTATTAGTTGAGCTTGGTGTATGAAAACTCAGATGAAAATCCATAGAGAAAGTCCTATAGAATGTCTTATGCATAGAATGCATATAGGGCAATAATAGCCAAGGCTTGTTGTCTCTAACTCTGTGTGTTCCAATTTTATTAATAAAATGTCTAATCTTATTATAAACTCCATCACGCTTGTATCCTGATTCGATTAAATTGTTAGTATAATTAATCATATTAGACCTTCTAAAAAGAAATGATGTCAACCCAGCAAACTTGTGAGCCATAGGTGTGTATGAATCTCGGTGAATCTGTCCACGTACTTCTGGTGGCTTCATGACCATTGTATAGTTAAGAGTACTTCCTTCTCTATGTACCATAATATCTAAATATTTTACTTCTTGCTTTATATCTTCCCGTGTAATATTTAAATCTAAGGATGTGTACACTTGTATCTGAGCTTTGATTTGCTCAACAATATTTACTGGAGCAGCAACAAATAAGTTGTCCACATTCCTCGTATATATTATGTGATTATCTACTATGTTGTATTTAGGTAATACTTGTTTTTCATAGTAATTCAAATAGATGCTAGCCATGATGCCACTCATGGGCAATCCCATGGGCCACCCATTGTTCATGTGGTACCACTTGTCTTCAAACTTTGCCATTATATTTTTGTCCAACCATCTTAAAAACTCGGTGATGACATAAATGCGAGCCTGAGTCACATTATTACTTTCCAGTTCTTGTTGTATAATCTGATAGAAGTCTTTCTATTAATAAACCCATATAACTCTGAAATATCTATAGCAGCAATTTTAAACTCAGGCCTTATTAGCGCATATATTGATAAAATCAAAAAAAGATTTAATAGTATACTCGCCGAAGCCTAAACTATCGATTAGCTACTGATTTATCTTAGCTGTTTCAAAATAATGCATGATTCCGAAGTCCAACATCAATCTCAGAGGTATGTCAGGCTTATGTCATTTGGCATTAGCAAACATTCAAGGGGGCATGGAAAAAGACAGATACATTTGATAATACTCAGCCTTAGAGAAAGCTTTATTGCAATGCATACGAAGTATCGATGTTATAAATTTCTCTTTATTAAGTTTGTTATTAAAGCTTGCTGTGTGTACAAATTTCATTATCAATTTGCATTTTCATCTTATTAACATATTCATTATGACAAATCTATTCCCCTTGTCTTCTTTCATGCATGTAATTAAACTGTCAACAAAAAATTTTTTGGTGTCACTAATTTTTCTACTCCATGTATCTGCTGTTGTGTTAAGCGGCTTGTGTCGGATCGCTCTGGTGATTTGGACAACATAGTTATCCCTAGTCCTGCCTCGATGTCCGCCATCACCTCCATCCTTGGCTGCCTCCACTTGCCACCAACGTATTTGGAACCCAGCTCCAATACTTTAACTACTAAAGGCACCATTTTGTTCATCAGATTGACAAAATCCTCTCTTTTGGGTGTATTAATATTCACACCATCTACAAGTTATTACTTAATAATTAATAAATGGAAATACATAGATAATTTCGTTTTGAAGATAATAAGTAATAATATTAAAGAGTAATTTATTTACTTCTTTTATTGGATGAAATTGGAGTTGTTTTATAATTAAATTTCTATCACAAAAATTTTTAAAATTATTGATCCATCTTCTTTTGAGATGCTCAAAATTCGAACACAGCTGAACAAGCGAGTGTAGTGGTTAGTTTCTTAGAAAAAGATAGGATTAAAATTTGAAATTATTTCATTTAGGTCTTATACTAGAGTCTATTTCCGATAGCATGTATAAATGCTTTTCATGATTTAATATTCTATTGTTGAAATAATTATAATTTATAATTGAATTCTAAATTCCATTTCCTTTGTTTTAGTTGCTAAGATGCGATATTGACCTGGGGTTGTCTCCATATCTACATCTTGATTAATAATATTAGTCAAATAAAATCATATATATATATAAATTATTTTAATATTTTAATTTAATTAGCAACTATCTAAGTAGTATTTATCTAACTCAAGATTTTAATGCTTGAGTTAAATACATATATATACACGTATGTATAAAAAATATAATAAGTTTACTTATTATAAGCTTATACTTATATTTATTTATTTTTTATTTTATGTTTTGATCTTGTATTTGAATAAGTTATATTTATAAGATTGTAAGTAATCCTTACAATTTCCCTCCCACACAGGGTTTAAATTTTCTATTTTGATAAAATTTGAATACTTTAACTGTGTAATTGTGTTATAAAGTTATATATTTTGTAATTGGTTGTTTATATTGTACCCTTCCTTAATGGAATACTACTGAATAAAAGAATACGGCTGACTGGGATAACAATAATGTATTATAATTAAGTTATGTAAACGTTAACTATTAAAATAATATAACATAAAGACTAGCTCAAGATATAATATCTAATAAAATAATATTTTTAACTCATTAATTTTAAGAAAATATTATTATAATAAAATATCATAGCACTTAGCTTTTTAATAACTAATTAGGGTTCCAACTATACTACTTAATCCATTTATGTACAAATAAATCTAATTTATGGCTAAATTCACTATTGTAAACAAAATAAGATTCTGTCAAAATAATAAATATAACTGTAAATCTCCTAACATCAGACCTTCAGTAAGGTACACTAGGTAAAACATTGAGAATACATCCTAAAAGATGCACCTTCAATGGCATAAGAGCATTACTCCACCAAATTCATATAATAAAACTACTATGTAATACTTGCATGTCTTTAAAATATACATTTAATGATTCTAAAATATAATTTTATGAATTTATTACAGAAAAATAATAAACTATTTGATATTCCTTTATTAGAATATTAATTAATAACTTTAGTCATCGTTTCTCAATAAGAAATTTACAATCTACCAAAATAATAGTAATAAAAGAAATAATAATCATAATAATAGGAATAATAATGATAATAATCTCAGAGTCATCTCTTAATAAATTAATAAACATCAATTAGTTAATACCCTGTAGTTAAATATGATATGGGCTTTTATATGATATTTAACTATTCCTACAAAATAATAACTATAACAAGCAACTAAATATCTTCATGATTCTCAATATAACAATCTACCTAATGGTTATAATTCAGGAATAAAATAAAATAAAAATTTTAAATAAATACATTGTAATATTTACTGAGGCTATAACCTCGATAATATGCGTATAAAATGCGATAGTAGGGACCTTGTAAATCGAAAGATTTCGCGAGTATTAATGTGTAATAAGAAATGTGGACTTAATCAGTGAAGTATTGAATAGCTTCACGCTCGCAGATCTAACCGCTTCAGCTTCACCTATTTAAATAGAAAGTAGGTTGAAGTAAAGAAGGGTTCCCCTCTTTTCTTCCATAGCGTAAGCTTGTGGTTAAAACACATGTAGAGGTCCCTACTATCGCATTTTATATGCATATTATCCAGGTTATAGCCTCAATAAATATTACTTATGTAATCAATGTGCGTTTAATAAATTTATAATTATAAACACATTGTATAATTTTCCCATGTTTAATGTGGCATTCTTAAAGAGAAAGATAATGCATTCTAATATTGTGGCAATATCAAGTATCTCTTATTGGTATTGTATCAGTTTAAAATAATTAATAATGATCAGATTTTTAAAGACAATAATAGAAATATATTTGGTTACTTAATCGAATATAATGAAATAATGTCAGAGAAATCTTTACGGATCATGTGCTAAATAAATAATATTTTAAATTATTAATTTCTGTGGACCATGCATACAATGTGGAAAATCAATAAGCAATACACAAATAAATCACAACTTTACTAAAGTAAATTTTAGAAAAACAATTCACAAATTTATTAACAAATTAACAATAGATTTATAACATAATAAATTAGATTATTTACAAAGTAAAATTATATTAATATTGTTTAACATAAATAAAAGAAATATTTACAATAAATATGATATAGAAGTATAAGAAATAAAATAAAAATAGCCTTCACTCTGGCCATTTTCAAAAATACAATGAAAAACTATTTAATAAAATAGTGTTCTATTATTTATATTGGGGATGACTAAAATAGCTCTCCCAATTTTCTAAATCAAAACTTAATATCTTATTTATTTGTTTATTAATGTAAATACATCAATGCAGGTTTATATTTTAAAAGCATTTATATAAAAATATAAATAAAATATTAAAAGAAATTATTTAAAATTTTCAATTTAATGAAGTGTCATTCCAATGTTTGACTATCAGAAATACCTTAAAATAAAGTATAAATACCTCCCTCTAAAAAATTACTAAACTATTGTGTGAGAAAAATATTCAGAAAGTCATATTGCTTGAACTTATTTTATTCTCATTCTGACACTCTCTCATATATCATATCATTCCCAAACTCCTTTCCACTATTCTCATTTTCACTCATTTGAATATGCATCTTATTATAATAAAAGAGCTCTATTATTTTGTATAGGTTTTAATTCTTCTCTTGTATTACACATTATGGTAATCATTAAACATCTCAACATCATTTGAAAGAAAAATTTTCATATACTACATCTTGCCCTCTTTCAAATTAAATACTTTTAAATGATTCAGTCATTACTTTTCCAATTTAAAATATCTTTTATGATGATACTTGTGGCGACGGATAGCAATTAAAGTGAAGGGCAGTGGTGGCGAACCTTTTTATATGCGCATGACAAATATTACAATTATTTTTTTGTCCAACCTCTGGCGTGCCAGAAAATTCTTAGTAGTAAATAAACAGTAAAAATTTATAAAATTTTATTGAATTAAATTAAGGAGTTGACTTAAAAATTCACAAAATAATTGTATACAATACATTTTGCTATATAAAAGTCAATACTAATTATAACTTTTATTAATTAGATTTTTGTTGTTGTACTTTGGATTCCAAATGTTGTATATTGGGTTCATAAGTCGTAACTTTAAGCAATGCACATGCTGCACTGGATTCATCAGTCAGCTTATTTCTATAACTATCTTTTATAAAATTTATTTTGGAAAATAATGACTCGCAAGCATAACTTGAGGAGAAAATAGACAGTACAGCAGTTGCTATTTTTTTTATAGTTATAGGTTTTGGAAATGGCATTCCAAGTTCTTTTTTAACTGTCCAATTACCGATCATTTTTAATTGCTTCCAAGTCCTTTCTTAAATGTTTCCATATGGAACTAGACTGAAAATCAATTAATTGCATTTCTAAATCTTTGAAATTGAGCCACTCAAAAATCTCTATTGAGTTTATCTAATCCAGTGGTATCAGGATATAAAATAAATTTCGATGTTTCTGCAAACTGCCTCGAATCTTGAAACCTTGAAAAAAATTCATTGCTTATTGCCTGAATTACTGCAGAAAATTCTTGTATTATTTTAACTCAATCTGGTTTTTCATGAGTTTTTAAATCTAAGAAGAATTTTTTTTGTATTTGAGAAATACCTAAATGTATTAGAAATAACGTCATGGGTGAAAACTTGCAATTTAACTGCAAATGCTTCAATTAAATCGAACATAACAATAACTATCTTATTAATATCTTGCAACTTAACATTTAATTCACTCAAATGTGAGCATAAGTTAGTGAAAAACATTAATTTGCAAAGACTTTCGACATCCTGTAACCAACTATATTTTTGCCATAATTTTTTCATTATGAAAACGAAGTCTAATTTCATCTAAACAGTCCACGAATCTTTGAACTTTTCTGTGGCCCATCAAACATTGTTGTACATAAGTAAACCATTATAGACAGAGTTTACCTCATGCAGTAATTCCAAAAATTTTCTTTTATTTAAAGCGCGTGCAAATATAAAATTCACCACTTTTGTTACAACACTCATAATGTCTTCCAAAAACCTGAAACTTGTCTTGGCTCATAAAACCTGCTGGTGTATAATACAGTGAAAACCAAGAACTGAATGACCAACTTGTTTGGTGAATAAATTGAGGAAACCATTTTTCTTTCCAATCATATTACAAGCACCATCAGTAGTAATTGACACAATTTTGTTTAAATCAATTTCTTTTTCGGTAAGTGCTTTTACAACTGTATTGCAAATATCCACCCCTTTTGTTGATGCTGATGATGTTATATTAATGAATTCCTCTTTAATATGATTCCCAACACAAAAACGAATGAAAATTGCTAAACGAGCTGATCCAGTTATATCAGTACTTTCATCAAGACAGAGAGACACAAAGAAGAATTTATATCCGTTTTTTGTTGATAATATTGAATTTCAAAAATCTTCTACATTTCACTTTTCAGCAAAAAAACTTTTAATATTGATTACAGTTTTGACTATACCATGCAGTCTTCATCAGATCTACAAAATTTGAATACACATAAAAATACAACCATTAAAATACATTATTTTATATAAAATTATTAAATTCCTATCAAACTTAAATTTTTTAAAAATATTTCCTAACCTTTTCAATCCATATAATATCATTAACATATTAACCATCCTATTTTATATTCTTTTAAAATCTTTTTTATCCTCTTTATAACACATACCTATACATATAACTTTAATACATATAGTATTTACATTATAAAATAATTTTAATTACACTACCAAAAATTTTTTTTAATCACTATCAATATAATCTTACTTTATCTTTTATTCTAACTAAATACTTATTTCCATTCATTTTACCTTCTTAATTATTCCATATAAAATTTTCTTAGCTTAATCTATTCTTTCAACTGTCTCTATCCTCCATTTTACTCTAGTAATTCAACTTCCTTTTTAACCTCTCTTTCATATTCTATCCTACAGCTCCCTCTATTAACTATTTTTATAACTATTAATATTTTTTACTATTTTTATCACACCCAAAAACAAAAAAAAACTTTCTTTTTCTCTTATACTATTATTTCCTTTTATGCTATTATTGTTTTTACCCCTCCCCCATTTTTATTAAGATTTGGTTTAATTTTCTTTATAAATATTGCTTCCTTTATTTTTCTATCCCTTATTTTATCTGTATAACTAATCATTCTAATGCTCTCTTTCCCAATATTATGACCTGTTTCCATAATATGCATATATATTGGTGACCTTTTATCGTATTTATGCTGTACCAACCTAGTATATATAGAATTTTTTGTTTCGCCCACATACTTATTTCTAATTCTTTTATCTTTACATATTTTACATTCTATTTCATACACCCCATTAATATTTCTCCTCTCCTCATTAATATATTTATTATCTAATATGTCCATCACATTCTTTCTCTTTCTATTCACTATTCTATACCTTATAGTATTCTTAAAAGTTTTATTAATTGTTCTAATAATTCTATTTATCCCATTAACTACTCTATTATCATTAGTTTTAATTCCTATATACTTCTCTCTATTATCTTTCTTCCTTACAACTTCTCTACCTTCTTTTTCTTCCTCTTTAAATTTCTCTTCTATTCTTTCTTAACACTTCTTCTGGAAAATCACTATCCTTAAAATTTTCAATTATCCTCCCTACTTCCTTATCAATCTTCTTTATTACTACAATAACTAATAGCCCTATGCATTCTTGAATTTATAGAATTAATTTTATACCTATTATCAATATTAGACCTCCAATTCACAATATTATTATTACCTATTTTTCTATACACTTCTGTCTCCAATTTACATCTTCCCTTAACATATTCTTTCCTTATTAATATATCTAAATATGCTAATTTATTCTCCTTTTCCCATTCTACTATAAATTTTAACTTTTCATCCACCTTGTTAATTTTATCTATATATTTTTTAATTTGCCATTCACTTTTATTAAATATTAATAAATAATCATCAACATATCTCTTAATCATTACCGGTGCATTTTCATCCTCTATCATTACTTCCTCCATCTCCTGCATATACATATCACTCAAAACCCCACTCAATGCACCTCCTATCAATAACCCTTCCTTTTGCTTATAAAATCCTCCATTAAACTCAAATGTCACATTTTTACAGCACATCTCCATTAAATTCTTTAACTTATCTATAGGTATCTCTATCTCCTTTTCCTTATCATTATTATACTTATTTATTGCTATTCTAATTGCCTTTTCTACATTAATATTCATATACATTGAAACTACATCTATTTTTATCAATGTTAATTTATAATTACTATACTCCTTTGCTTTTCTTTTAATCTCTTTAACCAATTCCTTATTATTCTTAATATATGTCTGACTATTTTTATTCACATATTTCTTAAAAATATTCCCTAACCACTTTGATACTTTATCATAATATGCCCCTTTTCCATTAATCACTGGCCTTAAAGGTATTCCTTCTTCATGAATCTTTGGTTCCCCATAAATCTTTGCTACTTCACATTCTTTACTTACTATTTATTCCCAATACCCTTCTATCAATTATTCCTTTATTATATAGCCTTTTAACCATCTCATAAATTTTTTTATTAATAATCTTAGTATCATCTTTTCTTATCTTTATAAAAAACGCTTCTTCTAACATTCTCTCCATCTTCCTAACATATTCTCTTTTTTCCATCATTACTAACTTGCTACCCTTATCTGACTTTATAAAAATAATATCCCCTCCATACTTTTTTTTTATATTTCTAACTTCTTCTATTCTAATCCTTTCTTTATCCCTAAAATTATTAGCCTTTTTATTTTTCATTTTATATATCATACTATTCACCTCTTCTCTCAACCTTTCAATCCATCTTTTATCATCCCTGCTTATAATATTATATATATCTTTATTTTCGTAATAATATATTCTATATTTCTCCTCCAAATACTTTTGCACTATTTTTTCCATTACCACCTGTACCTCCAGTATATCTTTTTTATCATTACTATTCCCATATGGCACAAATTTTAATCCTTTATGTATTACTTCTAATTCTTCTTCTTTTAATTGTATTGATGTTAAATTACATATATTACTTCCTTCTTTTTTTTTTTCTTTCTTCTGTTCTTCATCCTTACTTCTTCTTCCTTCCATTAATTTACCTGTTTTTGTTTGATGTCTTATTCTGGTCTTATCATTAATAAATTCTTTTTTTTTCTTATACAAATTCTCAAAAATCTTTTCTTCTTTATTAGTAATTCTATTAACCAACTTCTTTTTAATTCCATAATCTCTTTACATATCCTTTTTTTATTTCTATATCCATTCCTTATATATTCTTTTAACACCCTTTCCTCCATACTCCTTATCATATTACATTTGTTCTTCATACTATTTCTCAACTTCTTCATTTTTACAAAATTTGGTATAACATTATTACTTATACAATATTTCATAAAACAAATATTATTTTTAACATTATTCAATCTTATCAACAATCTCCAACTTTTATTTATAATCTTAGAAACTTCTTCTCCTTCCATTATCTTAATATAGTTCACAAACATTTTATTATTCACTTTCATTATACTGGTCATATTATCCATTATATTCAAATCCTGTTCTGCCATATTTTCCTTGTGATAATCATATATAGTATATTATATAGTCTTTCTAAATTCTTTTCTTCCTCCTGTTTTTGTTGTCTTCATATATAATATTGAATTTCAAAAATCTTCTACATTTCACTTTTCAGCAAAAAAACTTTTAATATTGATTACAGTTTCGACTATACCATGCAGTCTTCATCAGATCTACAAAATTTGAATACACATAAAAATACAACCATTAAAATACATTATTTTATATAAAATTATTAAATTCCTGTCAAACTTTTAAATTTTTTAAAAGTATTTTCTAACCTTTTCAATTCATATAATATCATTAACATATTAACCATACTATTTTATATTTCTTTTAAAATCTTTTATCCTCTTTCTTTATAACACATACCTATACATATAACTTTAATACATATAATATTTACATTATAAAATAATATTAATTACGCTACTCCAAAAAAAAAATTTAATCACTATCTATATAATCTTACATTATTTTTTATTCTAACTAAATACTTATTTCCATTCATTTTACCTTCTTAATTATTCCATATAAAATTTTCATAGCTTAATCTATTCTTTCAACTGTCTCTATCCTCCATTTTACTCTAGTAATTCAACTTCCTTTTTAACCTCTCTTTCGTATTCTATCCTACAGCTTCCTCTATTAACTATTTTTATAACTATTAATAAGTTATATTTTTAGCCATATCCAGAATTCTGTCTTTTACCGTGTTCCTAGCCAAAAGCAAATCCTTTATTCTCTGAATAATCTTTTCCTTGTTTTCAAAGTCTTCAAAGAGAACAGATGCGCATTTCAACCATGTATCCTTCACATATTCCCTGTCACTAAAAAGTTTTCTGCATTTAGCAATGTGGGCTATAAGATGTTCATTAATTTTCAATAACAAGAAATAATGGGATTAAAAAACTAGAAGATGATTAGGATAAATACTATTATCAATGTATAAAATATCTGCCAAAAAAAAACAAATTAAAACAGGCAAAACTCACTATATATATTGCCACACACAGCAAGCTAGAGTAATCAATGGATGCCAGAAGGCTTATGCATAAAATCCCCATCTAGTGCCTACTCATCCAATATCCCCAGACTAGTTTCTGGCCTTCAGTGGTGGCTATGGTTATTAAAGAACCAAAGACACCAAAATGTATGGGTACTGAACTGGGTTCAGACCCATATGACTATATAAGCTAATGGGCTTGGGATTGAAAACATTAAGGTGTTTTCAGTTTAAGACTCATAGTTTTGTAGTTAAATGGAAATATAAAGTGGCTGCTGGAGGATTGCATTAAATCCTAAAATCTAGTGCAGTGCTCTCAGATCCAAGGCTCCTCACTGATGAAGGCCATAAGCCAGAAACTAGTTGGGGGATATTGGATGAGTAGGCACTAGATGGGGGTTTTATGCACAAGCCTTCTGGCATCCATTGATTACTCTAGCTTGCTGTGTGTGGCAATATATATAGTGAGTTTTGCCTGTTTTAACAATAGTTATACACAAGCATAAGAGGGTGGTCATGTGATGTTCATTGGAAAAAAACAAGTTGAAAGAATATGGGGTGGATTTTTCCCTACTATATGTAAAATATGGAATAGTGTTTATTATTAAAAAAATGTTTGTTAGTTATCTTGTAAGAAAGAAAAAAATATTTTTTGTTAATATGTAAATATTTGTTTTTTTTTATTTAATTTTTTCTGTTAATAAAGTTATTTTACTTAAAAAAAAAAACTAGAAGCTGTTATGTTTTCCTGAAGGTTTATGATGATGGTGTTCTAGTTGTATTTTTATATACGATTATTTCCATAATCTAATATGTGTATTGAATGTCTTTAGAAAAATTTAACTTTATTTATTATAAATATGCGACTTTTTTTTTCTCATTAAATAGTGAAACTATAATTTTACACTAATATATAATAGATTTGCTTAGCGCTTTCGAGATTTCATGTTCGAATCTCGTACTCATAGCTTTGTAAATAAAGATTGTTATGATTAATGCCAATGTGTTTGAATTTTTAATTAGTCCATTGTTTAGAGAGAGCAAAACATGCCTCTCTTCTATTAATGGCATTGATGTTATTTGCTATATATAAAGCTTCCTTAACTTTTCTTTTGGCGTCATTTTTTCTGTACAAATTATTTGGGCAGAACTAGGTTCAAGTACATGGCCTGTATCTGCTTGGTTGTCCCAGAATACTGAAGATCCTTCATTTTTATTTTTAACCCTATTGTAGACATACCTATGTTGGTAAATTCTTGTGTTCAGGTTAGCACGAGTTTCACCATAGTATGATGCATGGCAGCCTAATTCAGGGCATGCCATTTTATAGATCACATGAGGGGCTTGATCTTTTTCTGTTTTATCTTTAGAATTATTTATCAGTCGGTTAGTATTGGGAGATGTTCTGAAGCTAAATTTAAAATTGTTAGGCAATGTTTTTGCAATATTTGGTGTTACATTAGGTATGAACGGAATTGTTGGGTATTTCATATTGTCTTTAGGCAATTTATTTCTTAGTTTTCTATAAAAATTTTTTATTCTTTGATTGATTGTATTAGGTTTAAAGCCTATGTTAGTCATTTCCTTTATATATCTCTATATTGTTTTTCCTATCCGCTATGTATTTACATAACTGGTGGTTTCTGAATAGGAAAGCATTCATACCTGCCCATTTATATTCTAACGTTTGGAATTAATCTTACTAGACGAATATCTTAAATATTGAGATTTCTAACGAAATTATATTTTTCTTAATATTGGTTTTTGAAAGATGAATATTTTCTTAAGGATTAATTTATGAAAGATGACTTTGAATTAAGTATCAATTAAATATGCGATGTATAGATTAAATATATTTTAGTACAATAAGTATAGATTAAATAAATATATTTCATACGTATACATTAATATAATCTCCTTCGTGCGACCGCGTTACAAGCCAATTGTAAATAAATAAAAATCAATTCTAACAAATGAAAAGTTATTCTTTATTTTGTTAACTTTATAAAAACTTATTAAATTAACATGAAACGCATTTTGCAATCTCTCGATCGGTCATCCACATTGTATTTCAAATAGAATTAAACGATTGGGAGAGTCTACAAATATCACATATTGGATAGTTTAAGCTAATTATAACTTTATTCTAACCAATGAGAATTTCTATTCAAATGGTCGCACATCCACGTTATGGATTGATTGTACTATATTTCAAATCTATATGGCATTTCAACACTTGCAGCTAAATTGCATGCCAATTATACCATTTTAAGGAGGGTTCGATTGATGCTTCATCATTCCCAACTAACACTATTTCTTAAGCCAACTGGGATGATTATGATGGTACAGAACATCTATAATTTTAATTGCCAGAGCGCCAAATTGCAACTTTCATAAAATACAAAGGTTAATTCTCAATTCAATACTCTTAGTAATAATATTTCATGAATGGGTTAATATATAATCGATTTAAAGAACACTGAGAACGCATTAAAATTGGCAATATTAATATCTTTAAGAATCCCAGGTTATTCTCAGCGCATTCACTATCATTAAAGCTACAATTAAATTTTATTCTAATTATGAAGTTCTATATTTATCTCCACCTTCCTGATCCACCCCTCCAACAACTTCACATCCATATGTCTATTACACTATTATTTATCTTATTATTAAATTTTATATTTTTGCTAGCTCCTTTCTCTCATTATAATCTCTTCTCAGGGTTTTTTCGAATAATTAGGTGTGGAAATCGAATAAGCTGCGATAGATTATTGGTGATAAACACTCCTCTCTTGATCGCCTCCAAGATGATCTCGGTTATCTTTAATGCAGTTTAATATTTATTTACATTAAACTGATTCAGCTTCAAGCCGCCATATTGAACTTTTTAAAATACTGGCCTGACACACAATTTTCACAATAACTTCTGTTTTAATTATGTTAGAGCAAAAACAATTACATTGCTATAAACTAGAAACATTAAGGAAAACAATAAATAGTGATAACTATATAAAAAATAAGGAAAAAAGAAATTTTCACATCCGAAATACTTATTATTTTATTGTTTGTTCATAATATGATAAGTAACATTAACTAAAATTGAAAATACATCTTCAGTGATAATTTCTTTGCATTCCTCACAAAACTATCTTTCTAAACATGTCTTACCTGTGATAATCCACAGCTTCACAATCTCCAAAAGAAGTCGGATATGACTTCTTCATTTTTATCTTGTACCCCAAATGTTCTAAATGTCAAAGGCATTTATAAAGAAAAAGATTCATCCTAATAAAAGATACAAAAGGAATCATCATAGCAATTGGCTTCTTGTCTATCTAAAACTAGAAATTGTAGGCTACTGTCTATATCACTATGATAAAATGAGTTTCATCTCTTCATTTTATATTTTTTGTGAACATCGGTGATGTTTATATTCTTTATGGACACCAGTTATGTTTATATTCTTTATGCACACAAGTGATTCTTATATTATTTATGCACAGAAGTAATGCTATCTTATTATATTTATTGTACTACATAGATATAATTTATTTGCATATAGTGTATTTGTTAGCTATTGACTTGAAAATAATGTTATGAAACATATACCAAAACGAAAGCAATTTATTTGCATACAGATCATTTGTTAGCTATAGACTTGAAAAACGTAAACAAGAATCGGAATTATAACAAATTACTTATAAACCATATTATATATATATAAACATAATTAATGATTTTTGTAATAAATTATACTTTTTGAAAAACATTATTTTTATAAGTGTAGAACGTTAAAAGTTACGTTAGATATTAATTATATACAAACGTAAATAACTAACACACACAAATTACAAACTAAAAATAATTAATAAAAATTATAATTTATATAAAAATATATTATGCTTTTACTAAAAAAAAATTTAAAAAAAAATTTTTAAATGTTACTTACAAAATTACATTCAACCGCTTCTGTCAGCCATTTTTTAATAGTACCGGAGATATGTCATCTGTAGTCCCGTAAATTATTTTTGTCTTTTATCGCTCCATGATAAGTACAAAAATTATTAAAAAATACAAAAGAATTAAATACTGTGGTTGATTAAAACTGCTGCCAAAAATTTAAATTTTAACCGATTTTTTTGAAATAAACATTTTCTGAAAGCTACGTCATGAAGCTTTCTAACAATCATATTTTCATCTACATCACATTTAAACCTTTACGTCAGTATAGAAAGAAAACAAAACATCATCTGAACGTCACCTGATGCGCGCTCGCAGCGCTCAAAGAGCTGAAAGAGTTAAAGCTCGAATATTTTAAGCTTATTAAAATCTTTTAGTAATACATTATAAACCTATTCACTATTATAACAAAATTATAAAGAAGTGTGTCTAGAGAGAGGTTTGAATACAACGAATGGGGAAAGGATTTTATGCCCACCCCACTGCACTCGCTATCACTCAATAACTATCTCTATTCACAGTTTATACTTCAATAATATTAAATTATTTGGTAATTTTAAGTATCTGAAATTAATCTTTTAAATAATCTTACTGAATATTAGTTGCATACATGATAATTCAAATATTAATAATAATATATTGAGGTATGATTGGATTGGAAATATCTAGATAATAATAACCTACAAAACATTGAGATATACACAAATTTTATTTAAAACAAATAACAAATCTTATTTGACAAACTACAATTTCATACATAAACATATACATTATATTTACGCTTTCATTTTATCTTAAATCTAATGAATACCAATTTCTTCCCATTTTCAATGCTTTCCCTTTTATTACTGATTTGTTTTAGAACTAATTTCTCCCCTAATTAAATTTAATAATTTTATTTAACAAATCTAAAATTAATATTCCCTCGCAAATTTCTTGATCTTATCCTATCATCCTGATCAAACATTCTTTTGCCCCAATCTTTACAACAGAGATATCTTAAAAATAGTGAGATTAAGTCATTGCAAATAAATCGGCATCTATATCACTCATCATCATAGTGCATACACTCTATGCTTATGTTCTTATGAGATAATATTTTAACAATATTACCTTTCCAGCGAAGTTCTCAGCTGGCGATGTAAATATTTATTAAATAAATTTATATACTCATTGCTTACGCTTACACTTAAACATTCGTAAGTTTTATTTAACCCTTAATTTCACATTTATCAACTTTATTATTTTTGGCTCGAATGATAAATTAAATCTACAAAACAATATTCACATACACCAATCACATATACATTATCTGCATTCATTCTGTCATTAAATTGAGTTTGCGACCTAGTATCCTACAATTATAATAATGCTTATCATGGCTATCTCTCATACACACGTAAGGAATATCAAACATTAACATGAGGCAGGCATTGACCCGAATAAGAGAGAACCTTTTCACTAAGGTTGAGATATGCTAGGATTTTTTCGCTAGTCATACAAAAACATAGGTATACCATACAAAAACATAGGTATACCAATCACCTCTGGCCATTCAGTGTAGAGAATACTCAATTGGGAAAACTCTTCCACTGGGTTCAAATACTTTATGAATATAGCATAAATCTTAGTAAGCTAGACTTCACTGGCTTTGTGGAGATCTTTGTCTATCCACACACATACAGGTCGAAATATCAAATTATACAAGTAAAACTTTCATCTAGTGCACTGGAACATGAGCCCATAAATTTTCCAAGCATAAATCAGCTTGTTTCTGGCCTTAAATCTATGATAACAATAATAATAAACAATAAGAAATGAGTATAAAATTCTCAAAACTATTTCCATGCACTTTTATAAGAAAATGAGGATGTTGTAACTCAATAGACAAGCAATTTACTTATAAGCCTAAGCATTTGACAATAACTTCTGATGCCAATAATAATATCTCTTAAGTGTGTTTTTTTTTTAAAAAAAATTGTTTGTAAAGCACTTTAAATAAGGCATATCAGAACGACATGATATAAATTTCATCTACCCCCAAAATAATAATAGCAAAAGCATTTAAATAAACATATATAAAATCATCTGATATCAATCTCTACCCCCAAAATAATACAATGGTAATTATAACATGAATTAATTTTAAAATAGATGATATACATGATACACTACAAAGAAAGAAATTCTTTTTTTATATATATTGAAATGGAAACAAGGCGATCGAAAGCTTAAACTTCCCTTTTATTTATATATAATGGGGAATTCTTATAATTCAAGATTGCCCACTTTCCGCTACCGCAAGCAGAGAGAAAATGCGGACATAAACGAGTCTATATCCGTACTTGACCGAACTTGTATGCTATATGGGTATAGCCCCAAGTTATATTTCCCGGTCAACTTTCTCCCGACTGCTTTAAGATTTAACAGAGTTACAGCACTTGGATAATTATAAATTTAATGGGATCAAATACTGCACCACTAGCTTCACGTGTTAATTAAGTACTCAAATGCATAATAATTATTTCCCAACCCTAAGGTTATATTATTTTTTGGAAGTGGCGAAGAAAGAGACGAAACGGATTTTACATAAATAAAAGATATTTAATACAATAAATTATAATAAAAGAAACACTCTAAATTATTAACACTCGATATTAAAAAAAAAACAGATTATGCTATAATACTACCAAAAAATAAATAAATACAATAGACAGATTATGCTATAATACTACCAAAAAATAAATAAATACAATAGGAGATTCTATAAATGATTGCAATCTGTGGAAATAACTTATCTCTTTATAGTCATTTCAAATATTCAAAGAGTCTAATTAATGTCTATCTCATTATATGTGGGATTGGCAATTGCATTAAATTTAAAGGTATGTGCACATAATTATATAAAATGTCTTATTCATAATTACCTAGGTAATAAAGTCTTCGAATAAACTTGGCGTCTTGCTGACCGTCCCGTGGAATTTTCCCACTTTTTTAGCAGGGAACGGTCGCTCTCGTTAGTTTTGATTGTTGGGACTCATCCGTATTGTGGGCATCAAGGCAAGGCAAACGAACCCTTCGGCAGGCGCTACGTCGGCAGTTGTTACATCAAGACGCGAACCATTATAGCACGGAAGTCTGGATCGACCGGCGATCGCGACTGGCCCTTAGCCACACATCCTCGAAGCTTCCCTTATGTTATAGTTTGTTTTCATGTTCCCAAAATTTAACTTTTCATGTCTGCTTTCTATTATATTTCTCTGCTTCTTATCAGAGCAGTGTCCTCACTGAAGTCTCGACCAATACTGTTTTTCAATTAATTAATTAATGTCCTTTATTTTTCAAATTCCTTCCTTATCTTGATCTCCCACTGTATTTTTACTTCACACCTTTTTACTTTAACATGCTTTCAGCAACTTATACAAAATTACTTTCAATTTGATACAATTTTATAATACAATATTTTACATTTATTTCTCAATCATTTTTTTTAATAAAATTATTTCATTTTGACATGAAATAAACCGTACTCTCTTTATTCATAGCTTCACATATGCATTTCATTTTTCGTAAAATGTGTAGTTTTAAGAACAGATCTTTATCTTTCGTTGCATTCTAAATTTTACTTATATTTTATTAAACTCCCCAACTACCGCTTTCTTTTACATTATTAAGTTTCTATTTTATTTATATTTCCATTCTCATTTTTTTTAATCTTACACTAAACACATGATATCGATATCTTTAACCTTAACCTTTCTATTCTTTCTAAAATCTGAACTTTGAAGGGTAAAAGATAAGAATCGTTTTGATTCTAATTCCCTCTCTTTTTTTACTTAAACATTTCTTTGTTTTGTAATTTTTTTTTTAAACTCACTTTTTTTTATAACCCAAGCACAATATTTAACATTCTTTAAATGCTAAATATCTATATGTGTGACCGCAGTATGTGCGATCATCACAATATATTAAATATTCTACATACATAAAGAGTGAAAAAAAAAAATACTTATATAAAGTTCTTTAGCAAGTGTCCTCCAAGATCCAAGTTTCCCTTTCTTCTTTTTCCTTTCCTTTTTAATCGGGTTTATAAGAGCACATAAGTCTTTGTAGCAAAAAGTTCTTTTGATAGAGTTTGATTCTTCTGCCATCATATATACAATTTTTATTTTGCTGAACTGCGGTTCACATTTCCAATTCTATGCAGGTTACAGTTAATCTTTTTAATTTTATGCAGGTTATAGTTAAACTTTTTAATTTTATGCAGATTTCAGTTAAACAGCCTTCGTTTAACTTTTTCACAATATAAGTCTGTTTTTGATTGTCCTTTTTCATCTTTGAATTCATTTTATATATTTAAATTGACTTACATATACATCAAACTTCTGAGTTTTAAATTTTACTATTTGCTGATACAATTATTATTATTGGTAATTTCTGGAGATTAAAATGTGTGCCAATTTAAAATTTATTCACTACACATTATCTTTTCTTAAGACAATATTAGATTTAGCCAAGTTATTCTTAAGAGACAAAAAGTAACAATAAACAATTTTTAAATTTTATAGCACAGTTTTTTCTAAGTCAATGAAAGAAAACTTGCAACAGAAAGCTTCAAAAATAAGAGAGTCCCCTCCCCTTCTGTTAACACAGATTTTATAGAGAAAATCCATCTGGTCATTTTCTTTTCTTAATTAATTGACTTGTTCCCTTTTCTCAATTAATTTTAACCTTTTTGCTCATTTAGAAAATATGCCAAATTCCAATCTATATTTTAAACAGATGACCACAATTAATTTTACAATTCAACAGCTATAATTGCCAATTAATTTTTGACATTTCACAGACTATCATCATTAATGGTTCACTTAAATTCTTGGGTGAAATTTACATTATTTAAAGACTGATAATTGACTGAGTAATATAACGCCATGAAACCTATACCAAAATTAAATAACAGAACAGTTATCTTCTCTCCTTTACTTTTTCATTAAATAATGAAACAAAATATATATTTTTCAGCTCAGTTTCAAACCCAGACTTTGAATTAAATTTGGCTGCTAATATTAAACTTATTAAAATGATTTAATTTCTTATTTAAAGATTGCTTTACAACATGATAAGGAACGATTATTGATTGTGAATTTTACAATTAAGATCCACAATTAGATTATATACACATGCACGTTGCATATATACATTTCTTTAAATTGACCGATTTACTGCCTTAATCTTTATTTATTACAACTATTATACCTATATTATTATTATTTTTTCATTTACTTTCATGAACTATTTATTTCTCACTTAGTATAAAATAATGTCCATTCATTTTCACTCTCTAACACAGTTTTAAGAGTCACACATCTCTTCCCTTTTCTCAGTCAACCTATCAACAAATATATAAATTTTACTTTTTTAAATATGTTTTTAATATTAACTTGACCCATAAATAAAACTAAAATAATCTTTTGGATAGAAACATCTTAATAATAAATTTTTAGATTGCTTACTAAGTCAAACATATGCAATCCCTTTAAATATGGGTTCAAACTTAGTCTTTGCTAAAATCTTTTTATTAAAGAGAAAAAAAATACATACATTATGAGGAAAATTTTTGTTGAACCCTATTTTGCATATTTAACTCCAAAACTGGAGTCTTGGACAAATCCAAGGGCTATAATATGTGTTGGGGGTGTTAGATTTTGGGCTTGTGTAACCTCGTATGTGCAGTAGTTTAATCATCATTTTATAAATCTAAGTGTGTATTCTCTTTTTATTAACAAGTCTAGGTATTTTATTTCTTGTTCCTTGTTTTCCTCTGTTCTACTAAGGGTTAATCCTGAGATGGCTTGAAATTCGTTTTGTATGTTAATAGTGGTGGAAGGTTTTGCTGCAATAAAAATGTCATCAACATATCGAGAGTATGTGAGAGTTGGATCTGTTGTAAAATATTTTGGAAGAATTTGGCTCTCATAATGGTTTATGACAATACTAGCAACAACTCCACTCATAGGTAGTCCTATGGGCCAACCATCATTCATAACATACCATTTGTTTCCAAATTTAGCCACTATATTGTTATCCAGCCACTTCAAGAATTTTATTATAAAATCAATTCGTTTTTTTGGATAATTTTTCTTAATTAATTCATCTTCGATGATGATAATGGATTTTTTTCTGTTAATTGAGCCATAAAGTTCATTGACATCGCATACAGTCATTTTGTGTTCCAAATTTATTTTAGAATTTTTATTCTTTCCACATATTCAAATGATGATTTGATAGTGTGGTTTCCAAATCCCAGGGAATCTATAAGCCATAGATTAATCATTTTTGCAGTTTGGAAATAATGGATGCCTCCAAAGTCGAGCATTAATCTAAGAGGAGAGTTTTCTTTATGCAATTTTATGTAGTGGCAAACATTCTAGGAGGTATGGAAGATGATGGATATATTCGGAAATATTCAGCCCTAGACAGTGTTTTATCTTTATGAGTTCTTAATATATTGGATATGAATCTATCTTTGTTGATTTTATTATTGTTTTCAGTTATGCATGTGAACTTAAGTTTATTGATCTGCGCTTCCATTTTGTTTGTGCACTTAGCTCTTGAAATCAAGATGAATCTATTGCCTTTATCCTCTTTGATACATACAATTGAGTTACTTGCTAGAAATTGTTTAGTTTTATTAATTTTAACATTCCAACTGTTATGCTTGGGTAGTACATTTTTATGTTTAATAATTTTTATAACCTGTTCAATAACTTTATCTCTGCTGGGTTCGTTTATAAGACCAGCCTCTACATCCGCAATAATTTCCATTTTTGCCCTTGTCCACTGACCCCCAATAAACCTAGGCCCCAGTTCGAGAACGTTACTAATTTCTTTCGGAGGATTTATCGTTCTGTTTATATATGTAACCGCTGCGTTGGTAGCATTATTTCTATATTTTGCTTGCGTTCCAAAAATTTTAGTTTTTTCGTGAATTTAACTGTCAATTTCTGTTCTAGTTTATTGTGCTTGTTAATAATGTTGTTGGGAATTACTTTGTGAGCAGTCATTTTATCCCATCGCTTATTCTCTTTCTTTAGAGCATTTTTACATCCCTTTGTTATAATTGCCAGCAAATATTTTTGCGTTTTTTTAGTAACAGCATCGTGATTATATATACCTCGGTTAATTTTTACTCTACAGCAATTTGGAATAATATTGTACAGTTGGCATTTTTTTTAAAAGGAAAGTCTTTGATTTAACATCCCAATAGAATTACTTACCTTCATAATCTGCCATTGCCAATCGAGTTGATTCATTTATGTAATAAATGTAATTCAGCGAAGTTTTTATTTATATGTAAATTGTTAATTTTAATAATTATATACATATATAAAAAAAATAAAAACAATGATTTGTATATGATGGCATTATTTTAATAATTGCTAACAACTAGTAAGTAAACAGCACTAACCTGTTTGATGTGCTATTACTAGCAGTTAAAGATATTTGGAATATATAAGGTTACATTTTTCTGAAGAACTGCTGATAAATTTTTTTAGGGATGCTGAATGCATATTTTTGTTTTTAACTGCGTGAGCAATAAATTCCTTTTGTTCTTTTTTGCATTTCTCAAGGAGCAGCGTATGATTTGTCTCATAATGCCATTTTACTGAGAATGTCCTGCATACAACTGTCCTGGAACATAAAACACACACCGATTTATTTTCTTTATTAATCATCCCATACTTTTGAGTCCACCAACTTTGAAATTCTCTGCTGCTTGTTTTTAATAGTAGTTTTTGTTTTTATTTTCACTAGCCATGTTGGGTAAAACCAGAAGAAATTTACGAAAATTGATAATGAAAATATTTCTTTAAATATTTCAAAAATCTTCACTTTAATGTATTATAATGGAACAGTTCTTTTCAGTAATCGAGGAAGTTACATCTAACTATAGTCAGATGTAGAGTCTTTTTATAGAATGCTATGGATGAAATGATGTAAATATAATCCAACCTACTCTATTAATAATCTTGTTATGCTCAGAATTCGAGCTCTTCGGGCATTTCCATAAATATTCTATAGTAATGATAAATTCAGTATAATATATATATATATATAACTTATTTATAATATTAAAACATTAAGTCAATTTAATATATATATGTGAGTATGTATACTTGTAATTATTTGTTTTATAAAATATCTAAATAAATTAAACATATGAGGCCTGTTTAATTTTAAAATCAGGTTTAACACGTTTATTAACTAGTAACAGAAATAAAAATATTATATAACAATAGAAAATATTAAAATTTTAATTATAACACATGCTTATTTATAAAATAATCACTAACAACTTAAAATTCACAAACTATAATATAACTATTTACTTAAATATAAATTCAAAGTTATATGTAAAAAAAATGATACACATCATAAATCTATGTATAATGTCATGAGAATTATAAATAAATCTGTATGTGTTATCTGTTATGAAATAAAGAAATTTCATACGAGATGTTATTCATTCACACAAAGGATTACAATAACAAATACATTACTATATTAATTATGTCAGTAAGCAACAAACTTAAAACATCAAGCAATGTTCAATTTGGGAAATAATTAACTTTACTTCCAAATTGAAATAGTTTAAAATTTTACCTTGGTCAACGTCACTTTGATCAATACCTAGATTTTATTAAATAAAATAAAATATAAAAATGTTCAACTTATTAGTTTTTTTTTTTATCCTGATACGATCAACTTATGAAATGAAGTATTTTCCCCATGTAAATGATCCTTATCAACAAAGGAAGTAAAGTTTAGAAGTTGACATTAAACTACACAACAATGTATTCCAAGAAATTGAATAGAATAATGTCTTTATGTTTCTTTCTTAGATGAAATAAAAACATTTACGAATATTAAAAGTTAAAGTTTATTGATAATCATCCTTCTAAGAGGTAATCCAAATATTTATCCTTTGAGATATTTTATGTAGTGAGTAATTATTATCTTCTTCATTAGAATATTCCATTACTAAACAGCCTTTCATTAGAAATTGTGATAATAAAAATACGCGTATATCTTAAGCATTAAGTAGTAAATAAATTTACATTGTTAGGTTTTAAACATTAACATGAATCCTAGACATTAATTAACCAGCCAGAAAACATCTTTGTAAATTCTTGACTTCTTAAATATTTAATTTGAATTATCATTTTGAAGAAGTTTTTTTCTTTTAGAACTTTGTTAATTTAAACGATTTTTCAGATCTTTATAAATAATAAGAAAAAAATATATTAATAACTACTTTTTAAAAGAACACACTATTAAGTTTACAAATAGTTTTTTTTCTTTATACATTTAGAATTTCTTTAAATTATGATTTATATAACATGAAGAAAGTTTTGAAATAGCTAATCTTTTTAAATATATTCTTAATTCAAACACATGTATGTTGACAAATGTAGTTTTTTTTTTTTTTTTAAAGTAAGATTTATTAGACAACTGAAGTAAAGATGTATACACATTGAGAAGGTAAAATACAAAAGGAAAAAAACACATGAATATAATGTAAGAACATAGATATAATACAACTAAAAATCTGAACATTCAAAAGACTTGAGCAGGAAATAAATTTAAAATAAATTATGAAAAATTGAATTCAACTTGAAAAGCAAGAACAGTCAATAAACTAAAAAAAACTTGATTAAGATGACATATTTTTTATATGAAAGATATAAATAAAAGTACAGGTTATTCAGATGGAATATGAATCAGACCAAGTATCATTATGAAGAGATGCAGGCATCCGAGCAGAATCACTAAGTTTAGCTTGCCAAAGAAGCAGTAGGAATATCTGTAGAGTAGAAGATTTTGAGTGACCAAAAATAAGCTTACATCTAATCAACCTTAAAGAGAATATAAGAAAAATAGACAGTCTTATAGAAGCAAAAATTCCAAATTTAATAGTGTTGTGTACTGAAAAGGCATCATTGTCAATAACAAAATCTCTAATCGATTTAAGAGCGGGGCAGATATAAAGTAAATGAGCGATTGTTTCTTCAGCAGAAGAATAAAGTTGACAACACAAAGAGATCGAAGTATATCCCCTATGAACAACCAAGAACAGGCTTGTAGGAAGAGAGGCAAGGTTAAGCTTAATGAGGAAATCCACATGTTTAGATTCAATAAACCAAAGAAGTGATTTACGAAGTAAGACTTTGTTATTTAGACCAAAAGTGCTAAATAAAGGAACTTGATTTTGATGTTTTAACTTATAGGTATCCCAAAAAGATTTTTTAGTATCAAAAGTTAATTGGATCTGAGGAAGATCTCTGATAACTTGCTTCAGAATGTTGCTTAGCCATTTTCTAGAAAGTGGAGGAGGTGTATCAGTAGGATCGATAATATTAGGAAAATTCAATTTAGGAAGCTTAATACCAGTAAAGTAATGAAATTGACTTTTGAAGAAGTGTAGAAACAGAATGCAAACCAAGGCTATTCATATGTTTAGACATCTGAACCTTTAAAATACTGATGACAACAACTCTACCCTTCCATAAGAGTTTTGAATAGAGGGAGTTTAATGCCTTCGTAAGTTTGAATAGAGGGAGCTTAATGCCTTCGTAGGTTTAATAATTGGAAGGTAGTAGCTATGCCTGGAGAAAACTAGAGTATTTAAGAGCACGACTTTGCCTGATAGAAATAGAGATGTTCACCAGTGAAGCAGCTATTTTCTAGGTTTTCTGTAAAATCATGTTTTGAATATGCCTAGTAATAGCTGTTCTAGATAAGGCAACTGGAAAACTTAAGAAAGACTGCCTGTGAAGTGAAGATGGAAGGAATTGGAGAACCAGATCTGAGATTCCACATGGAAGACTTAGAGAAATTTATATGAAGATTATAATCATTTGAATAAATGTTTATCAGATGAAGAAGTGCCTGTAGATGAGACTGATTAGGGAGAAAGAGATATCATCTACATATGAAATATGATGCACAGTTTATTTAAAAGCTGGAATATAAAGACCAGGAAGCTCAGATTCTATGTTAAGGAGTGGATTGAGGTATGTGATAAAACAATGTAGAAAGAGAAGAGCTTTGCGGAACAGAGATGAGACCTGAAGCCATCAGACTACTTACCATCTAATGATGTGAAGATTGATCTATTGAGAAGATTACCAATAATATGAATATTAATCTGTGAAACCTGATAGTCCTGTAATGTACAAAGAAGAACTGACAGAATGACATTATCTAAATGCAGACACAAAATCAAGTTGGATAACTACAAGGTTGGACTTTTTATGACTTTCTGACAAATTCAATAATTAGAATGAAACGTTTGATGGCATCTACCGTCGATGATTCCTTCCGAGCAAATTGATAATTGGAAATATGCTTATAAAGTTGTTGCTGAATACAAGCCTTTACTATAGACTCAATAGTTTTAATAAGAAGTGGAATCATGGAAATTGGTCTAATGTTAAAGACGAAGGGTTTTTTTTTTTGAAAAGGACTATCGACACAGGATAAATGTCAGGTATGTTTTGAATGTTATGAGCAAGCACATCAATCATTTGACGAACTATTTTAGCAGTGAAGTGAGAAAGATGAAAAACAAAATATCGAATCCCATGAATGTGAGGATGAGTAGTCTCAGGACCTCTAAATTCTGAAGAATTATAGCATCAGTAATATTATGAGGCTCATCTAACTCAGTCTGCCTGCAGATATCCCCAATCTCAAAGTTTCTTGATTGCAATTTATTTTTAAAGAACTTATGAATTTCTGAAAGCATAGTTGTATTCTATCCGACAAAAATCATTGTAGGGGTATGTTTGTTTGAGGTACCAAGAGCTCACCTAAGGTAACTTCATGTCCAATTATATCTATAATTATATCTATTAGTAAGAAAGATCTTAGTTCTCTTAGTTGCAATATAATGAACAAGACATTTTTGTTTTTCCAAGATATTGAGATTTCAAATCAGTGACAGTCTATGAAGAGTGAGAAGCAGAAAGATTAGCAATCCTGTCTGTTATAAAATCAAGCTCACATAATAAATGTTTCAGACCTCTAGATCTTCTAGTATGTGAATTAACAAGCGAGCTCAAAATACCAACAAAGGAAGGCCATGCTTGAATAGGAGACAATGACAGAATGTTAACTTTTCTAAAAAGGATATAAGCATCAGAAAAGATTGATTCAATTGTAGAAGATTTATTTAGTAACCTGATTGTAAGTGAGTGGTGGGGGTGAAGTAAAGAGGAAAAGTCAAATGATAATGAAACTTGTATAGCTAGATGATCTGAAAATGGAACAACTTGAAGTTTAGCGTGCAAATCAAAATGTTCTGGTGAATAATAGAGATCAATTAGGGAGGTCTTGTGATGAGTATAGAAGGAAAAGGAATTTTGAGGGAAACAGCCCTCACCACAGAGCAGAGGCTTATTGAGAAGATGAAGATACTTTTTATTGAATCAATCATATGACATTAAAATCACCAAGAAGTATGGTCAGAAAGGAATCTGAAGATAAAAGAGAATTGATTTTGTTAAAAGTTGAATGATTGAAGATAAATTCACTTTTAATATATAAATAAATAATATTAATCGCGAAGGTTCAAAAGTTATATTAATCATAAGAAAATGTTGATTAAGATACATAATCCTAAGGTTGATACAAATGAGTTGCTTGCTAATAAGGAAGGCAACTCCAGAAGAGGCAGAGTGAGATGGAATATAATGAAGAGATCCAAGTCTGTGAATAACATCAAGAATATGATGATTAGAATTAAGATGAAGTTTGGTTTCACCAAAACAGGCAATCTGAAAGTTGAATTTTAACCAATGAGAGATGGCATAAATGCGAACAAGAGAATTTAATCCTCTGTCATTAACAGCAGTTATGTTAAGCAGCATAAATGTATATGTTATGAAAGTTATTTAAAATGTTTTGCATCAGTAATGATCTCATCAATAACAACAATTTGGTCAACAGAATTTGAAGAATAATAATGAAGTGTTTTGAGTATGATGAGATGGAACAGTTATAGGAGAGAGAACAGATGTGGAAGAATGTTCTACAGATGATTGAGAAACTAGCCTTTTAGATATCTTTTTTTCTTTTTTCTTAGTTTGCTTTTGATGTTTATTCAATTGGGATAAAAGGGAAGATGAATTATTATCCGACTCATTATTAGAAAGTAAATTGTCATCAGGTTGAGATCCAGAAGAATCATGTATTTTTCTCTTATTGTTTGGAGGGCAAGGGTCATTTATTATTGTCTGAATTTGAGTTAAGGAATCAGAAGTTTGAGCTTCATTATTTATAATGTCTGGCTGTGAAATTTCAAGATCATGAGATCCAATGGAAAAATCATCAGGCTGCAAAGAAGTTGAGTGCAAATTAAAGTGTTGAACATCAGAATAGATAAAATTTGTTGTGAAGAAACAAATGATTCAAGTGAACGATCCTGCAAATTATGCAAAACACTGTAGAGAAAGAGCTGAGTGATCCGAGGATATCTGAGGAGCAATAACAACAGATTGAATTGAAGAAGTTGAGTTTTGAGTAGCTAAATTACAATTACAGTTTTTAAATTTTCTAACATTACAGATAATACAAACTCATTTAGGACATACTTTAACTAAATGCGAACCATCACCGTGAAAGAAACATTGCGGCTTTACTCCATGAAAAGAAATTGGACATTTATCTGCCTCAAGAATAGAAGGAATATCTAGAGGAGTGCAACGAGAAGAGAGCTTGATAGCCAAAGCAGCTGTATTGGAGGGTAATTCAAATCCAGTTCTTTTTTCTGAGTCATACCTAAAATTAATAATTTCTCCCAAATTTGCAAAGAAAGTTTTTGAAAATCTAACTGAGAAAAGTTTAGGTAACAGTTTCTGGCAAGACCGAAAGCAAGCCTGGGCCTATTCATAGTGATAGAGATGAGGAAATGCTGGCTAAGTAAAAGCTGATGTCTTTTAAATTTTTTTTCTCTCTTAATAGATTTATAAACTCCAGTATAATGTATCTTCTATTCGGGTGATGATACACCCTCTTAATTACATCACCAAAATTTAAAGCTTTTAATAATTGAAAGAAATCATCTATAGGAAAAGAATAAAGTTGACAATTCTTATCTGTTGTAGTAAGGATTAAAGTGTTATCACTAGAATAGTGCAAAAAGGAATTGGAAAGAATAGCGGAATATGTGAATTAAATTCAGAACTTATGTTCTGATGAATATCTCTTAGATCTTGAGAATTAGAATAACTTGATAAAACTGTGCTACTTGATTTATGTAAGTTATTATTCTCATCATTTTCAAAATCAAGAAGACCAATCTCAGGAGAAACCTGATGAGCAGAAAGATTAGTCTGAGATGTAGAATGATTAGCTGGATAAACCTTGTTATTAGTAAGAACAGAAGCATAACTAGGTTTCTTGTTATCAGTAAAAGCCGTTTTTGAGGTATGAGAAGAAAATGATGTGTATTCCAAAGACTGATTTTGTTGACAAATCATATTTTTAGCATTGAAATGAATATCATTGGATGAAGAAAGTGAATTTGAAACATTATGAACATTATTAGATCCATGAAACATTTTACTTTTATTTTAATGAGATTGTTTCTGAATAGAAATGTCAGAATCAGCTTGAAAATTTGAATTTTTGTTTTTTTTTGGAGAAGCTGAGGCAAAGATCTGTCAGAGGAATATGACATTATGTAAATCAGAAGTATGAGACTGTGAATAAGATTCCAAGTGTGTTTTCGGACTTCCAAAAGGTTCAACTGAGGAATGATTGTTGATTTCTATAAAAGCTCCATTTACTAATTGAAAATATTTTTTATAAACAATATCAGGAATCACAGAGTTATTTTTTGATAATAAAACATTATTTTGAGAAATAAAAACCTGATTTTTAACATTATTAGAAGAATTCAGATCAGAAGAGACAAAATTAGAAATATTTGAGTTTGCATTTGAAATATTTTTTGAATTATTAAATGGAACGTTCGAATTAGTTAACTATATCAAAATTAACATTCTCTGTTTTTACTTCTAAAATATTATTTTTTTATATAAAATCATGTTTTTCAGTTTCAAAGTTAATATTGTCATCGGGAACCATTACATTATAAGGAATTTGAACAGCAGAAGTATTTTTGGTAGATTTATTTTGCATAGCAACCGAATCTAAGCTAGTATTGGAATTTTTCTTATTTATAATATTAGTATTAATAAGTTGTTCAGCCTTTGAAATAAAAAACGATTTATTTAAAGGAGATTTAAATGATATAATAGAGTCAGATAAACTTTTTTGAGTAGCACTACTTTCCAAAAAGTGCATACTAGCATTCTGAATAATTTCAGAATGAGACATAGCAATATCTTTAGAAACATTGGAAACAAAATGAACATTTTCACTTTCACCAGCATTGAACTTAAAAGGATCCAAATATTGATTTGAACGACTCATCTTAAAAGAAAAGTGATTGAAAATGAAGTAAAGAGCTTACCAATTAATAGTAGCTCAAATTATCAAAAGGCAAAGCAAAAATGTATGCTAGTAAAATACTAAATACAAATGTAGTTATTAGTTCAATGACAAAATAGAAGATTAATATATATAAATTTGAGTTTGTTTTTATACTCTGATTAATTTCTGAAAGCATATAATATAATAAAACTCGTGATTTAATACTCTATTGTTATAAACATAATTATAATCAATTTACATAATTATAATTTGTAATTGAATTCTAAACTTTTACATCCTTTGTTTTTTTTCTCCTAATATTTATTTATGTATTAAATCATAATCAAATAGGGTTACAATAAAAAAACAAAAGTTTTTTACATTATTTTCAAATTAGGATTATCCAAGTAAACTAAGGATATTTAACCAATTAAAGTCTTTTCTGTGAACTTTCTATTTTTTTCCTTAGTTCCTGTGCTTGGGATTGCGATTTTAATTTGCTCTATCTTTGTTTTTGTTTTATTCCTTTCGTTTTCCCTTTTTCATTCTTCCGGTGTTTTCTCATTCTATTCTGTTATTTTGAAAAGGCTCCATATATCTATATCTATTTGTAGATGCCAAGATTTTGTCCCTTTTTTTCATCTCTGCCATTTTGTTTAAAAAAAAATTGTTCTTCGTTTTGATGGAGGTGATTGAAAGTTTTGTGGCATTTAACTTGCCATAATGCCATTGTTATAAATAGTGTTAGCCTTATGGTTGCAAATTGTTTGGTTAGAAGGCTTTCTTTAAGGACCTATTATAAATATTTTTTTTGAACTTGCATAGCCCTGTGCATGTTTTAATTACATGTTCAAATGTTTTTTTCTTTATCACATAATGGGCAGATGGGTTTTATTATTGAAAATCCTCTTCTGTATTTTAAAAACCAATTGGTTGATAAGGCATTCATGTGTATCTTAATGGTAAAGTCCATGTACTTGGGCTCCATGTTTCAGTCCTTAAAGAGCTTTGTAATCTTTTGATTTGTTAAATTAAGTGTTCCTGGGATGGATCTTAGTTGAGGATATATAAGAGAATAGGCATCCAAGATTTTTAATTTAGTTTTGAATACTTTTTCAGTGTCTTAGTTCATTTATGCTTGAATCTATTCAGTTTACTTTCTGAGGTGAAGAGCGGTCTGTTGAGAGTACTGGTTTAGTATGGTTTTGTGGTTTGATGAATGTATTAAATGGTTTATTAAACTGCATCTTTTGTAATTCAAATGCTTCTATGGAGTGGAATGAGATTCCATTAAATTTTCTCGGCTGTTGCATTGATTTGATACTTAGAGTGGCCACTTTACCTTTCCAGAATAATCTGGCTGCTAGGGAGTTTATTTTGTTTATGAATCTCTTAGAAGTTTTAATAATGGGGAGATAATAGTTAATTTTGGCCATTGTGATTTCATGTTTAGCAGGGACACTTTCCCTTGAAAGAAAAGGTATACCATTGCTAGTTTTTTGTTAGTATCTCCATGGCATTAATTATCATGTCTTGTACTTCTTTTGACATTTGTGTTAATGATTTTGCTATTGCAAACCTGAGAAATTTCTGAGGTTCAGCTTTAAACTTTTCTTCTTGTCCAAGGTAATTCTCATGTGGCTGGGGGGATTTATTCGGAGGCCTGAGCTAAGCGAAAATTGTTCGAGAATTTTATAGAGTTTTGGAAGGTATTTGTAGAATAGTAAGAAGATTTGGATATCATCCATGTACGCAACGGCCTTTATAGGCTTTTTTAGTCTGTTAATATATATTTCTGATAGCTTGAGGTCTTTGTTTTAGAAATGGGTTTATGTATGTTATAAATAACGCACTGTGTGGGGATCCCTATGGGATGGATAAATCTGGTTGGAATGCTTGTGATAGTTTGTCATTTAGGGAAATGGCAATTTTCCTGTTATTTAGCATGTGAATAATCAATGATAGCTGATGGAATTGAAAGTTCTGCTAGTATACCCATTAGATTGTTGAGTCTGACCAAATCAAAAGCTGCCGAAATGTCAAGCTGCACAGCAATTGGTTTTGATCTTCTGTAAATTTTAATTTTGTCTATTAGGGTCCTTCCCCAATGGCCATCATAGCTGATGATTCCCTTCTAGTGTATTGTGATGGCATTATTTGTGCCAGAATTTTTTTCTGTATTGAGTCTTTAATTATTGATTCCATTATTTTAATAAGTAATGGAGTCATGAGATGGGTCTTATGTTTGAGAGAACATCTTCCTTATTATTTTTAAGGAAGGGTAGAAGACTAATGGGATATAAGTTTAGGATTATTCTTTTTGTTGAGAGAGGTGTGTTAGCATTCTGTGTATAATCGGTGCTGTGATGTGGCTTGGGTATGCCAGTAGGAATTTCAGAATCCAGTAAATACCTGGATCGGTGTAGTCTGGCATTGATCATTGTTTTTGTTATTCGTGTTCCAGTTGTTGATCATATTCTCTCTCTTTGTTTTCCTGATGTTGTTTAAGATCTTGCAGCTTTAGTTGGAAGAATTCCATTATTTTTGTCAGCATAGGTGTCCCTACAAACGAGTTTCCATTTATGTTTAGTATCTTATGTAACCTCTGGTCCAAAAGTGCTGGCCTGTCATGTATATCTTAGCCCACTTTATAGCAATATATCCTGCTATCATTTTTTGTTTGATTTTGTATTGCCTTTTAATATTAATTAGGTTTTCAATGTTATTTGCCCTGAGTTGTGAAGTTTTATCTGGTTGCTCAGGGTATTCAGCTCTTTCATCATAAGTATTGGGTCTTTTCTTCTTCTGGTGTGGTGGACTATTAGCGATTATAAAATTTCGATGAAGGCAAACCAAGCTTGGTTTTGTTGAAATCTCAATTTTGTGAAAGTAGATATAGGCTTCAGATGGAATATCTTCTGTCATACTCTCTTTAGTTATCATTTTAATGGTATTATTATTTAATGAAGTGAATTCATTCTAAAATTGCTACTAATGCGTAATGATCTTTAAATGAACTGGATCTAATACTGCCTCAATCTGGAAGTATTATTGCAGTAAGTATAGCAATAGACCTATTAGTGATTTATAATGTTTGGTGTAGAAAGAGAAAACCTTCTCAGGAAAAAACCCCTCTCCACTCATTAATCCGGTGCTTATTAGTTAATATTTCTTAGTTAGGTCTTTATAGGTTATATTAAAGTCTCCCAGAATTATTGTGTGGCAGTTGTTATTAGTTATGATCAGGTTTTTAATATTTATGATTCTTGAGAGTTTATTACAGTCATTTTTTTGAATATATATATATATAAGATTGAGTAAGGCTCCATGATAGCCAATGTTAACAATAATTATATTTTTGTCTTTATACAGTATTTGGAACTTGTTTGGAGGTAATTTTTTATTAAGTATAATTCAGACCCCTTCTGAAGCATTGTAGTTGGTGGAGAGTTCTACAAAGCCTAGTTTGTCTAATCTTTGTTTGATTTTTGGATCTGAATTGTCACCAGTGAACAGGATATGTATGTGGGGAGTTTAGCTTGAACCAATATTGTTTTATGGTGTATACTCTTTCCATAGAATTAATCTGTCTTATGTTTATTCCAATTTTAATTTTCATTACTTGCTTCATTCTAATACCTAAATTGGTCTATCGTGCTCTTCCTGTTTATTTGTACTTCAGGTTTACTTGTTTGTCTATTTTCTAATATTATTGAGTGTTTTTCCCCTGTGAAGACTCTCCACTCAAGTTTTCCAACTCATTATATGAAATTTTAGATTCCATTAGTATCAAGCTCTTTAAAGATTCCCCATCATTTACCCTTTGTTGTTGTTTATTGATATCTTCCCAGATTTCCTCAGACCCCTTTGTGTTTGAGTCTTTAATCATCTCCTTTTTTTTCTCAGATATTTACCATCTTAATTTACTCTGGTGAATTTTTTCCCTGTAAGTCTATTCTTTTTTTCTATTCCTGTGTCTTCACCTGAGCTTGTCTTATTTTTTCTATTCCTGTGTCTCCACCTGAGCATGTCTTATCTGTTATAGAAGATTTTCTTTTTTTTATTAAGTGTTGATTCAGTTGATATTTCCATTTGCATTTTTTCATCTGAGGTAAGATAGTTTTCACTTTCTGTCTTAATGTTTGTATTTGTTTTCTGATTTATTTCTTTTGGGGAGGGGGGATTTTAGATCTTCCTTCTGCCTTTTTAATTGTTTGATTTGTTATCTCTTTTTTGGCTTAGATTGGTTGGATACTTGTTGTTGAGGCTCATTGTAGTAATTATTAATTGTTTTTTCATAATTTTTAGTCCAGTCTTCTGTTTCTGAAACATCTTTTGAATTTATTTGATTGATATTAGGTATGATCTTATTTCTCATGCGGTTTTTTGATTTGTCTGTTTTTATGTTTTCAGTTTGACCTTTTGAATGACTTTCTTTGTTTATTTCTTTTAAGATACTTCTCAGATCTAGAGAATTCTTCTATATTGTCTGTAGAGAGTGGATCACTTAGAATGTTCTGCTTTGTGTTTCTTCTTTGTATGTAAAGGTTGTGGCTGAATTGGTTTCAATTGTTTGTTTTAGGATTGTTCTTGCCTGAAAATTATTTTGTTTTATATTATTATTACATCTGTGGAAATGGTTTTTCTTTCCACCACAGTTTGCACAAATTCTGGCTTGACATCTTTCATTAAATATGTTCTCTGGAGGCAATAAAAGCATTGTGGTCTTACCCCTCTGAATGATATAAAATCATTGGAGAACCTTTATAAATAATTATTGTTGGGATATCTATCTGGTTAGTGTTTTTTAAAATAGTATTTCAAATGTGGCAGTGTTGAAGAGAATGTTGAATCCTGCTCTTCTGGTAAATATTTAAACTTTATAGTTTTGCCGAATTGGTTTAGGACTTCTTATAGTTGAGCTTTGTTGAAGTCCATTATAAAATTTTTTATTGTGACCACTAACATAATGGGTTTATTTAGCTCTATGTAACAAATGAATCTGTTTCCTATCGCTTATATAGAGGTTTTATTTTTGCTGGCTAAATTGTTAAATTCGATTGCAATGTAACAGTTATTGTTGCCATTAATGAAGTACGCTTTTCTAATTTTTCGTTTGATGTCATTATTCTCTATGTAAACTATTTTGGAGTTGGAGGGTTCAAATATATGGCTTGTCTTCTTGAAATGTTCTAAGAATGTTGAAGAATTGTCGTTATTTTTTTTTGCTCTATTGTAGGTGTATCTATGCTGAGTGGTCCTGTTGGTTATGCCGGCTTTGGTTTGACCATAATAAATGGCATGGCATCCGGGTTGGGGGCACGAGATGCTATAAATGACATGGGAGGTCTGAGAAGGGTCGATTTTGTCTTTAGAATTATTGATTAGACAATTGTTGCAGGGGGTGTGTGAAAACTGATTTTAAAATTTGTTGGCCAAGACTTTAATTAATTGGTTGGAGATTTTAGGTATATGTGGAAGGGTAATATATGGAAGCTTAATATCATTATTATTGTTTGCGATTTTCTTATAAAATTGTTTAATTTTGTGATTAATGGTGTTGAGTTTGTAGCCTGCCTTAGTAGATCTTTGGTGTAGAGATGTATATTATCTTTTTTATCAGATTCAAATTTGCATAGTTGCATATTTCTGTATAAGAATGCATGAAGGCCTACAAATTTGTGAGATCTTGGGGAATTGGAGTGTGGGTGTATAAAGCCTCTGATTTCAGAGGGCTTTATCATCATTGAATAATTTATTTTTTCTCATCATGCATTAGACGAAGGTCAAGGTATTTTAGACTCTGGGAGGCATCTTCTGCTGTGAAGTTGATGGTTAGATTGGTGTTTTGTAATAAGTCTTGTATAATACAATTTGTAGTGTGTTGATTAGCTATGATGAATACATCATCTACATACCATGTGTATATAATGTGCAGGCAATCAGTTTGGTATTTATATATAATTAGATTTTCAAAATGATTAAGGAAGATGCTGGTGACGATTCCACTGAATGGGAGACCCATTGGCCAACCATTTTCATGTTGTACCAATTATACTCAAATGTGATATAGATGTGTTTATCCATCCATGTCAAGAATGAAACAATGAAATTGAGACATTCATATGAGAGAATGTTGGTCAGTTTCTGTTGGATGTATTGTTTGTTTTCAATCAACTGATCCATATAATTCTTTAACGTCGAGTGTAGTCATGCAGAAGTTGTCCTCGATCATGGCATTTTTGATTTTGTCCACAAATTGAAACAAAGATTAATGGAATAATTTCCACAGCCCAACCTATCTATTAGTAGTTGATTAATCAGTTTAGCAGTTTGGAAATAATGGATTCCCCCAAAATCCATCATTAAATGCAGCAGTTCTTCAGGCTTATGAAGTTTAACATTAGCAAATATTGTCAGGGCTTTAGTAGAGTCAGTTTAGCAGTTTGGAAATAATGGACTCCCCCAAAACCCATCACTAAATGCAGCGGTTCTCCAGGCTTCTGAAGTTTAACATTAGCAAATATTCTTGGGGCTTTAGTGGAGGATGGATAAACTCAATAGTATTCTGACATTGAAATGCCTTTGTTTTTATGTGGGCAGAGAATGGATGAAACAAATTTATCATGGTTCAGCTTGTTGAAATGTGCTACTGGATTGAGTTGGAGATTTGAAATTTGTTAGTTTATTTTCATCTTGTAATCTTGGGAATTTAAAAGCACAAACCTGTTGCCTTTGTCTTCTTTAAGGCAGATTAAATTATTGCTATCTGAAAACTGTTTAGTAATTTTGAGGTCGCTACTCCAGCTGTTATCCTTTATGTATAATTGTTTATGTTTAATAGATTTAGCAATATCTGTTATAATGCTATCTCTATGCGGATTATTAAGTAGGCTAGCTTCGACATTAGCAATAAGCTCTAGTTTAGGTTGTCTTCATTGGTCTCCTTTGACTCTCGGTCTACTGGGGAGAACTTTTATTATCTTATTAGGAGGGGTAAGGTTAGTCCTATTAACATACGAAACCTGCAGTAAATTAATATTTATGTTTGTTTATCTGCTAAGAACTTGATTTTATGAACAAAATGAATGTGGTGGTTTATTTCTGTGATGTTGAGTTTATTAATAATCCATTGGGGGAGGGTACTATTTGCTGTTATTGTGAGCCATCTTATGTTTAGAAAATCCGACGATAGATTTATTTTTTGTTTTGGACTTTCGGTAAAATTTTCCCCTAATTCTTCGATAATGTTTTCAATATTGAGGCTGTTTCTTGTTCCTGCCTCTAGTGTTGAAATTTTTTTTTAGTTTTGTATGGTATCATCTCTCATTGTAATGGACTATTTTCAGGGCTTAATACTTTGATCTTTTGATTGAATTTCACTTGGTATGGAGTTTGAAGAGTGCTTAGTTTTGTTTTTTTTTGTCTTTTGTGAATTTAATTCAGCTTGTGAAATGAATTCATCTATGCGGGAAACATTACTCTCGAACCTTAACTTCTGGTCACTGCTGCCATTAGTCATATTTTTTTCTTATTCGGAATTATTGTTTTCCCAAATATTATTAACATTTCCATTATTATTTTGGATAGTTAGATTATGTTTTATTGTTTTCTTTTGGTATGGAGTTTCTACATTTAACTCAGATGGAATTTCTCTGTTGGCTTTTTGATTCTGAACATTATAATTTTGGCCCACGTCATACTTTAAGCTTTTTTCATCACTACTTAGGGTTTCGTCTGTTACAAACTATTTGATGTAAATATTATAAATCAAATTTGGTGAATTTTCAACCAAATCATTATTTTGGCTTGAATTAAGTTGGTTTTTTCCCTTTTTGAGACCTTGATTTGCTCTTCAAGATATTCAAAATGTGGAACTCATTTTTCATGTCAGCATTTTTATTTTTTATTTTTAAGAATTCAGATTTTTTCCTTAATTCCATTAATAAAAAAAAGAGGTAAGCTCTTACCTCTCTTAATTTAGATCTCTTCTTTTTCACTATGAAAATATTACTTTTTCCTGGGATAACTATTGAAACACTCCTGACTAGTCAACTACCATAGAGGGTGCTTAACTTCCTTTGTTTTAATTGATATAATATGATGTTGACTTAATGTATCATCAATGTCAAGTTTTAGTTAGTAAAAGACAATTAATTGAAAACAATTAGTTATATATGTGTATGAATAAATTAAAATATTCATTTTAGAATTATTAATTTCATACTTAATTAATTTATATATACACCTGAGTCTTGTTTTATGTGGTAAATAAGTTTCACAGAAAACCTGCATTAAAAAAATTGCACAAAAATAGACTTAACTTACCTTAAAAAATGTGGGATAGGTTCCAAAATTTTTAAAAAATCGCATAAAAGCAAAGCATCAACTTAAAATTACCTTAAAATTCGCATTAAAAAAAATAAGGAAATAAAGTATGTCTAATAAAAAATTTCAAATACACCTGGGTCTCGTTTTATGGGGTAGATAGGTTCCTCAGAAAACGCGCACAAAAGAAATCGCACAAAAATAGACTTAACTTACCTTGAAAAATGGGGATAGGGGTTGTAATTTTCAGAAATCACATAAAAGCAAGAAGGAAAAATTACTTTAAAATTTGCATTAAAAAAATAAGGAAATAACGTATGACTAATAAAAAATTTCAAATATTTGAAAAAAAATAATACAAGACAAATTTTTTTTACTACAGTATTTAATTTTACATTTTTTATACATATTTTAATCATTAGCGGTTATTTGGCTATTTGACAATATGCATTCATTTGTGAACTGTTAAGAAATCAGATTCGTCATACGACGTACAACTAGCATCACTTTTAATCTTGAGCTTTGTTAATGGTTTTTGGTTTTTATATTAAAAAAATGAGATCATAATCAAAACAAAAAGATTATAGATTATCATTAGAAATATTATTTTCAGTTTATAAATCAATAAAATCTTCATTATTATTTATTTTAAAAATCTAAAAAATTATTTATTTCTGTTATAATTAACAAAATACGTTTTAAAAGTTTAAAATTTTTGAATATTTATTGCAATATTTTTATATGTAAATATAAATCTATTATTATTATTTACTCATTAGTATAAGTAGGTTATTTACATAGAAGCTAATATTCTAAATGCAGCTTCAGGCCATATTCACGTTAGTTGCTAATATATCATTATATTTTTGGAAAAAAAAAGTATTTCAAGTCAAAATAAGTTATTAATAATTTAAATTTCTTGATATCTAATAAATATAGTGAAATATGAAAGATATTAAGAAGAAACATGAATTGCATAACTTCGAAATCGCATTAAAATAATCCGCATAAAACGAGACCCAGATGTATTTCAAAAAAATTGATACAAGTCACTTTTTTTACTTTTTTTATTAACTATTTAATTTTATTCAAAACAATATGTTTTTATGTGTAATTTATTTTACATATTTTATACTAATTTTAATCATTATCGTTATTTGACAATATGCAGTTTGTGAACTGGTAAGACATCAGAGTCATCACAAGAGGAAATACAATTTGCGCTGACTTCACTCTTGTGCAATGTTTATGGTTTTCTGTCAACAATGTAATTGGTTATTTACTAATTGTTTATGAAGCCCGTGATATCCAGAGTGCTATGCCTATCTGTTAGAGAATGCACTTCTACGAGTGTGTTAATAATGACTAACAGTTAAAATTTCTTTTATACACATATATGCATGTAGAAACTTTTAGATAGAAAAAGTTACAAGTAAAAATATTTAAAAACTTTTAAAGATATATTCTTTTTAAAGTAGAAATTAAAAGTTGTTAAATATTTTTACTCGTAATTTTTTTCTGTCTAAAAGTTTCTTCATGTATATATGTGTTTAAAAGAAAATATACACATACATAACACAAACATACAATTATTTAGCTTTTGTTGGAATTTAGTTCATAAGTTGTGTCATTAACAAGAAAATGGTTTTCCAATTAATTAGAAAGTTGAAGACTTTCTCGAATCATTTTTGCTGTGAAACAAACAGATTATACTTATGTTTTTCTAAATCTTTTACAGTATCTAAATTTATTGCCAAACCTTTTTCCAACAGGCATTTAAAGTATGTAAAATTTAATGCATGTATATAAAATGGAAAAATCCGATTTTAAATGAAATATGAACTTCTTTGTCACATAAAAGAAAACCGCACAAAAAGATATTAAGAAAAAACATGAATCACATAACTTCAAAATCGCATTTAAAAAATCCGCACAAAACGAGACCAAGGTATATACATATAATATGATATGAAAAGATTAAAATATTAAAATATGTGTATGTTATCTCATATTTTATAAAAATGATTTATCATTAAATATTAATTTTAATATTTAATACAGGTACAATTAATTTTATAAATAATTATAAATTGTTTTGGTGAGGCTCATATGTTACTCTCACAGTATGTTTAAATGAATTATCTTTCCATATCTTGCAGTAATATCACCATTAATCTATTCCAACACCTTCATAATAAACCTGGCTTTATAAAAGTCCACATTATAATCTAACAAAAGTTTTTTAATTACACTTATTGATTTATTGACAGAGTTTTTTGTATTATTTATTTACAAAGGATGGTTATTTTGTTTTAAGTATTCTAGATATTAGTAGCTGTGATGGAGTAATCTTCATCCTACTTATCGGTGTATTTCTAAATTCAAGTAAGGTTCATTCTGGGTCAATTCCAGATTGATAAGCTTGGTGAAATAATTGCTTTATAGTTTGAACATTTTGTTCCTTAAGTCCATTAGAATATGGATAATGTGGACTCAATGTAGTCATTTTAAAACACCATTCCTTTGCGAATTTGCAGAATAAGAATGAAGCAAACGGTATGTTATCTGCCATTACCTCATCTGGTATGCCAAAGCATGCAAATGTTGTTTTGCATAGCTTTTTTACCGAAGCAGCAGTTTTGTCAGGTTTGCAAAGTACCTCTGGGTAATTTACAGAAATAATCTACTAGGAGTATTGTTGCCAAATTTAAATAAATCAGCACCAACCTTTTCCCATGGTCTTGTTGGCACAACATGTTGTTAAAGAGTGGTTCTTTTGGTAGAGCTGGCCTGTATGTAGCATGTATTGGGCAGTTATCCACTAATGATTCAATATCTTTGTTAATATTCAACCAATAAAATGTTTGTCTTGCTCTGGATTTCAGCTCAATTCCCAAATGGGACTCGTGTAGCAAACTCATTATTTGGGATTGTAGCGATGTCAATATAACTAATTTTCTTTCATGTTGTAGTATTCCATGGTTCAGCATGAATTTGTAGCAATTTTGCCAGAATTTTTCCAAAATTGGAGGTACATTGCACTTATGTTCCGGCCATCCATTGCATATGTGTTCAATTAATTCTAACGCTTCCTCATCTAAAGGATAAGTTCTCTTTAAGCCATTGTCCTAGGTACTGACAGTTTTGTTTGCATTGTGTATTTCTCAAGCATCTTGTGTTATATTTATGTAGTTACATGACTGGGTGTGCTTTTCTCAAAGGGTTTGTTTACAGTTGCAAGTAATGGTTTATGGTCAGTATGTATTATTATATTTCATCCGTATACGTAGTAATGGAACTTTTGACACACATTGACAAGGCTTAAGAGTTCTTTTTTTATTTGAGCATGGCATTGTTCTGTTTCAGAAAGTGCTCGGGAAATATAGATAACTGCTTTCCCATTTTGGAGTAAAACTCCCCTAGTCCTATTTGTGAGACATCTGTTTGTATTATTACTGGAATTTGAGAATTGAAGTGTGTTAGCGAAGTTGCATTGTAAATTGTCTCTTTTAGCTTATCAAAACGTTTGTAATACAAATTCCATACCCACATAATGTTGTTTTTATTAAGAGATTGCAGGGATGCCATCAGATCTGCTAAGTTCAGAATGTGTGGTAATATAATTTATCATTCCTAAAAGTCATTTCAACTTTTTTGTCTTTTGGTGGTTCGAACTTTGTATTGCTTCTATTTTATTAGGATCTGTTGAGATTCCTGTTTCTGAAATCATTCATCTAGGTATTTCACTTGCATTTGAGCATATTGGATCTTATAATGGATTTAATTTTGCATTGACCATGCGTGCTCTGCTTAAGACTTTTAATAAATTTTTGTTCATATTTTTAACAATTTTTCCTTCTATTAAGAAATCTTCACCTGTTATACTGACACCTAGTATATTGGCAAATAATTCATTTGTCCTCTGAAAAATTTCTGGTGATATGTTTAAGCCATATTAATCCAATTTATTGGATGTCACTGGAGTTATGATACATTATCTTTCATTTTATTTAATTCCTTGCATAATTGTTCATGTATACTTAGTGGAATTAATCTAGGTGCATGACAACTTGTTTAAATGTTGGGTCTATGGTGAGGTGGTGTTCGCCTTCGTAACAACCCACACCTTGAAAAACATTTGTATTTCTCATATATAGACTTGAAGTTTTCATTTTCTTTTATTTCCTGTGTTTTAATACTTTTATTATTTTTTCTACTCTTTGTTATTTTATCTTCGTTGTTGTTGGATATATTTTGACCATTTTTACTTTTGTTATTTTTCATTGTTACTTTTTGTACTGTAATTTTGTTGCATTTAATTAAATATAGTAACTCACAATCACTGCCAATAAGGAGTGTTGTTTTGTCTTCTTTTATTATTATAAAATGTAAATTACGCAGATTTTTGTTTATTTTGCATTGAAATTTTGCTTTTCCTATTGGGGTGACAAATGATCCTTCAAAAGCATGTAATTTCTTCTTTGTTTTGTTTTTTTGTATATTATTGATTGTAGATGAATAGTATTAAGCATTTTTTTAGGCATAATGTTTACATTGGCTTCTGTGTCTATTTTTATTTTCACTTTACTATTGTCCAATAAAATCTGTTCATACCAGCCATTAAACGAATGAGTTAAGTCTACATGTCTGACATATGCAATTGTATTTTCAACATCACTGGTATATGATGAATCCGATGTTGTAATATTGTGTACTTCGTGCACTTAATGTCCATTTCTATTTTTATGATACTTTGTGTTTGAGCATTTTTGTGTTTTTAAAATTTTATGGTCATAGCTTCCTATAAAGCAATTATTGGCAAAGTGGTTTAACTTTCCCAATTATAGTATTTTTTTCCAAATGCAGGACACTCATGTTTTGGATGATTACAGTTGCACTTTTGACAATTTCGTATGTTTGTTGTTGTATTTTTCACTATTACGTTAATACATAGTTCAGACTTTCCCTGTAATTCATTTTTGAGTTTTCTAGTTTCATGTCCACATTATTTCCAATGTTTTTTCTAGCATAATATTCCCTTTTTCAAATAATCTATCTTTTACTCCTTCTTTTTGTACCATTATAATTCTATCTCTAAGGATATTTTGTATTTGATCTCCGAAGTCAGCTTTTTCAACTACTAATTTTAAGTGAGTAAGAAAGTGATCAATCAATTTTCCCTCATATGACTCCATTGTATATGCTTTTATTCTGTTATAATGTTTTCATTGTGTTGAAATATTTATCCATTTGATTTAAGACAGGTAGCAATTTTGTTTTATGTTAAGGGTTCGTGTGGTCTAATGTTATTATATATTTCTCTTTTCCAATGAGATGCTGTAATATTCCTAATTTTACTTCTCTCATTTCATATCCTTTTCTGTTGCCTCTAGGAAATGTAGGAATAATTCTTTCCATTCAGTCCATTTGACTGAGATATTTCCTTCTATGGATAGCGGTTCGATATTGTAAAAACGATCGAATTGTGACGCCATTTTATATTTCGGCAAATATAATATGAAAAAAAAATTTTGTTATAAAAATTATTTTTATCAATATTTCAATACTCACTGTTTTATAGACTTTAGAATTTTTGGTTGTTTTACAATAGCGTGTTGAAACCGACGGAGGGCGGGCTTTGTTTGTAAACAAAGATAAATATAATGTTTATGGGGCCGCCGCCGGGTTTGTTTATTATCACATTTCAAAGTAAATTAATATCAAATAAATTTTGGAATATGTAACAACAACAACAAATAAAAAAAAAAATATGCAGAAGTTTTTTTTTTTGTTATTCTTTTCATTACTTCTATTTTGGGGGGGGGGGGGAGCAGGAATTCTTTTTTTTTTTTTATGTGTATGTTTTTGATTTTGTTGATCACATTTAACCAAAACTACTATCTATCAAATAACAATTTTTGGAACGAAAACAAACAAACAAAAAAAAAAAGGGTACATCGATCGAAATGAATTTTAAAAAGTAGTTACTTTTTATTCTTTCTCATTACTTACATTTTTTTTAATGGCGGCAGTCGGGTATTCTACGACAAAATCAGCTTCTTTTCTTTTTTATATTTTTGTTGTTTTATAATAAATTACAAATACCAAATCGATTTCCATTTAACGGTACCAAACATTTACAACCGAAAGGTCCAACTTTGGGAAAGGTGGTGGGGGTGAGTGGTTACAATTCCTAAGCGAACGTAACGCTCCGACTCGAAGGTTGACCAACTTTTTACCGTAATTATCAAAACCCCACATAAATATATTTACGGCAATTAAAAGCAACTTTTAGGGCTGTTCAGGAACAGCACCCATGCAGCTTCAAAGTTCTTTTGTTTGATAACCCGTTTCCAGCAGCAGCAGCAGACAGAGAATCTTTGACATTCGCAGCAAGTTTTCCGATCTCAGCCATTTGATGAAGCTTGCCGTTGTTCTCGCAGAAGCGGGACTTAGAGCGTGATTTGATCCGAATCGCGCTGGAACCTACATTTGCCGAATTTTTTGAGCAGGAAATGGGGGCTAGGGAAACATGACACTCTGCTGATAATTGTTAGTAGACATTCCTAAAGGATGGCAGTTAGAGGGGGAGGTGGTCTTAATGAATATTAAAATAGTTTTGACAATCGAAATTCCAGACACCCTCACCTGATACTGTAGCCAAAAGTGAAATGTGATCGCACATCGAAAATGCTTAGCACAAATCTGAGCTGTAAGCTGACACGATAACTTCTGCGGCAGATTCAATGTCATGTTTCTGTGCATTAGCGTAGAAATAGACACAAGCAGCCACCCTGTACCGAACGGACTATTTCTAGGCTTACGCATTAGAAATAGAACGCTCGCAATAACGCCCTCCAGTGGTTTCAACATGCTATTGTAAAACAACCAAATTTTTTTTTTATTATTTCATTAATACACTCCTGACACCATGTTATGTTTTTGGTCATAATATCTAAATTAATAAATACACACTGTGTAACTAATAACTTTTTATTAACTATCAGTGTTCTCTAACATAAGAGTGATGTCGTGCACTCACTAATCTCAATTGTGACCGCTAAGCAGGGTCGGATTTAGATGAAAAGAGGCCCTAGGCTATTCCACTTATGAGGCCCTTTCACCTCCCATTTTTAAGTTTGTAAATTACATGAGAGATAAAATACATCATTACTGTGATATATATCAATATGTTAAATGAAACATGTTGTTATTAGTACTAACCTTTATAAAAAATGTGACGCGGATAATAAATAAAAAAAAGTCGAGAATACTTTTATTCTCAGCACCATATATAGTACTTGTAACAATAACTAATCAAACATAACACACAACATTTACAAAGAAACAAAATTCAAATAATGAAAATCTTTGACTACAAAAATAAAATACGCAATAAAAATTATCATATTTTCTATCAAATTAAATTAAATATATTCAATACATTGAAGATTAAACCAAATTCAATTCAGATAAATTTATTTCATAATTCACATTTAAAGTTTAAGTATGAATTATTACGAATTTTAAGTCTTAAACTAAACCAAAAATGGAACTTTATTCAAACAAAATCCAGATCACAAAAAAGAAAATATCAAATTGTATATCATATTAAATTTTATGTTAATAGTTATTTTATTTAAGAACTGATTCAATCCAAGTATACATTTAAAACGAAATAGTAGATTAGAAGAATTTCTTTCTAAACTTTTTTAAATAGATTTCTTCTATAAGTTCATCAAAATCTATTTTTCTGAAAGTCTCATTTTCGATGAACAAAATACTCAATGAAGACTGGGTCACTGTGCTTTTTAATTGATTTTTGATATTTTAAAGTCTTGAAAATGACCTTTCTCCAGTACAATTAGTGACTATTAAATTGAGAAATAGCCGTAAGATTAATTCCACATTGGGGAAGGCCACTTGAATATTTTCTTTGAATATTATTTGATACAAATCTGTATGCGACAGTGTGGAATTTTTTGAAGGTTTATGTGTTTGTCTCACATATGTGGAAATGAAATAGTTCTTCAGTATGATTTTGGTTGACATCTTCTGGGTATTCTTGCATTAGTAGCTCAACACCTCTTTGAAGTTTTACCTTTGATAATGTAAGAGTCGGCAAGAAAGGGAAATAGTTTCACTACATCGTCATAAACAGAAGCTCTTCTTCCTAAATTGGATTCTAGTGCATCTAATATAGGAATAAATGACTTAATCCTAAATTTATCTCTTGAAGAGAGTTCGTCTAAGGCATCAGGGTCAGATGAATTTTCGTAATTCCCTTGCCTTTTACTTCTTATTATCCTTCTGGCAGTTCTATATTCAGTATTTGGCAACATATTTTTTGTTTGTTGCTCAAGTACATCAAAATCTTCCCTAATTCCACGTAAAATATCCAAAAGTGACCTGTATCAATCTGCACAACTACTAAGTAAAATATTAGGGCTTTGAAGAATTTTATTTACTTTTGAAAAATGTCTCGGTATTCGATTCCAGAAATGAAGCATAAACACGAATTCAAATTCTTCCATCTTCTCTAAAAGATTGTTGGCCCTCAATTTAGTATCACCCTTTGTATTATTATCTGAATGTAAATAATTGAGTGCATCAGTGATATCATTGTTATTTTCTAAAATAGCTTCTGTAGCTTTTGCATGTGCCTCCCACCTAGGGTCTGATAAATATTTAGGCACTTTAGAATGAGGTTTCAAATGTGATTTCAGAACTGCCCATCTTTTTGTGAAAGACGGAAAAAAGATATGAAATTTGTTCACAACACCAAAAAAATTAACAGCATCAAGGCAATAATCAATAGCTGAACGACCTACTAAATTTAAAGAGTGATCAACGCATGGAACAAATCTTGCAAACTTTTTTTTTTCGATAATTTTTTGCTGCATACCATTGTATCTACCAGCCATATTGACTGCATTATCATAAGACTGTCCTCGGCATTTTCTGAAATCAATTTCAAGTTCAGTAGTGATATAGTTAAATACTAAATCAGCTATGCTTTCCCCTGAGTGATCTTTTAGCTCAAGGAAAGTTAAAAATCTCTCAGTTGGCAAACTGTCTTCAGGTGACACATATCTAATAATTAAGGTCTGATCAGTATGAGATATGTCAGGAGTGGAATCTACTGAAAAGCTAAAATAGCCAGCCTTTTTCACTTCCACCACAATTGTGTCTTTCACTTTATTTTTCTCACAAATAGTTTTAGACAGATATGGTTTTCCTGAGCCAGTATTTCCTTATCGATCAATATAATCTCTTAAAAATGGATCGAATGTTGCTACTAGTTCCAGAAGACCAAAGTAATTACCATTATTTGGAGTTCCAAACTTTTCATTGTTTCCTCTAAATGGTAAGCCTCGCTCTGCAAAAGTGCAAATTACAGCAAAAACTTTTTCTATAATGTAACGCCTGTATTGCTGCTCTTTTTTTATTTCTTCCTCTAGTTTTGAAGTTAAAGTTTTCCCTTTTGCTCTTGTTAAATACGTTAACATAGCATTACTATGATTTTCCGAATTTTCATGCGTGTGAATGATAGCAGGGTTTTTCCAATCATTAAACCCATCAGAAGTTAATGCTGTTGCAGAAGATGCAATATTTGGAAAGTGTTTACAAACAAAGCAAAAAACGCGGCCTTTTGAGGGAGAGTACACTAGCCATTCTAGGTATATTTTTCTCCATTGGCTTTTGTGAATAAAAAATTGCTTTTGTACAAAATCTGGACTGATTCTTATATTCTCGCTTAGAATTTAAAAATGGTCCACAGTGGTACTGAACTTGAGAAGAACCCTTCTCTACCCAATATGATACAGTATTTTGCGATAATTTTGTCCACAAGCCAACATCTGTTACAGTAGACATATATTTGACATCACTATCTAAATTTGCAACATCTTGAACATGATGTTTCTCATTAGTTGTCTGAAAAAAAATTCTGAATATTCGTATTATTTTCTTGTGGCTCGTTTGTATATTCGTGTTGCTCTTGAATTAGTTCCATATTTTCACTTGCAGTTGGTGCAATGGCTGTGTCCTCACATACAACATTGCTTCCAATTGAGTAGTACTAGTTGGCACATGCATGTAAGCAGTAATCGGTGTTAGCTTCTTTGCATTTGCAAGTGCCACTTTCAAATTTTTTACTCATTCTTAGATTAGAATCTAGAACAAAATATTTGAGTTATTAATTATTGTGCATAAATAAAAGTTAATTATTTATTATTAATACAAAAAAATAACATTTTACGTATTTGAACTGTGGTAAGTTTTCTTTTGTTTATCAAAATTTTCGATAAACAATTCATTTTCGAATAATAAATTGAAGTAAAACAAAAACTCATTTCTGTGAATAGCGCGTCTCTTATAATAGCCATTGTTTATAAAATAATAAATGTTAATTTCATAATTTCTGAATTTCAAACACTAATCAATTTAAAAAATATTTCCAAAATGTCTTTAATTCAATAATGAAACTAAATTATCATTTTTCAATCAAGATTGTATGGAACTGTTATTTTGTCTCATTGAAAAAAATAGCAATTATGAATAATGAATTATATATATAATCATGAAAATATAAAATAAAGCACTTAATATACATTTTAAAATATGCAAATTAAAACATATGTTAAGAACTTACTTAGAATTCCGCAAAATGAAGATTTTGTCACAAAAAAATTTTTCAATAGTCTATAAACACTCCACTAAAGTATTGAACCTATTGCGCTCAAAAGGCAAGAATCAAATGATCATGTACACAATGTAATGGGCAACTTGAAAACTAGCAGCTGTAATGTTATTTTTTAGAATCAAAAAAGTTTGTAAAGCACTGGTTTGTGGATGATTCCCTTTTTTCTTTTGTAAAAAATATGTTATTTTTTCTGCAATTTTCAAAATGTCTTTTTACATTGTATCTATGTGAAGTGACTTTTTCTTCACAAATTACATACACAGTCATTTTATTCTTTTCAATCACACCATATTTATCAAACTACATTGTTTTGATATGGTCTGGAACTTGTATTGTTTGTTTTTACATTTTTAACCGCTGACATAATACAGGGCTACAACTACAACTAAACATATTTATATTTAGAATACAATAATTTGAGAAGAAATTTCTTATTAACGTATTTGATATACATACATATATTGTAACCTAAAGAGAATGAAGACGAAGAGGATCTAGAAGATGATCTCCACTTAACATTCATTTTCTAACTCCTCTTAAATACCGATTTTTTTCCAATAATAATCACTCTCTGATTCTCCCTAATTTATAGACCTTCTCTCTAACTTATAGAAATATTTCAAACAAAACTCGAACAAGTTCTGATTGTTGGGCACATATCTTTTACACAATATCTGGGTTGGGTTGAGACTCTTACAGATAACAATAAGGATTATAAAGTAAACTAAGCTCAGTGGTTGGTTACATATAAAGAATTAGCTACAGAAATAGACAATTAAGACCAAGAAAGAACTTAACTCTGATAGAATAAATTATTCCAAATAAAACATAATTTTGGGAAGAGATAAAACCTCAATCATTTCATAGTAAATAATTTAGAATACAGTAAATTTCCACCTTCATCTCAATCAAACTCTCTGAGCTATAACTATGTGCATTTTCAAATGTATTCTCTTAATAGGCTAACTCTATTGTATAGTTTTAATATTATCCAATGATATGATTTGACTCCCTTTACATCTTGTAGAATAAAGAAGTAATCTTTTCTTATAATGTCAAATAAAGATCTCGGGGTTTTCTTTCTGGTATTTTATCAAATAAAATAATGGTATAGTGTCGCAAGGCAAATGACTGACATTCTAGCAGGCTTTAGGAACATACCCTTCCTAATAAGCTAATGTATCTGATTAATATCATAATAATAATCACGTAGATTGCCAAAGAAAATGATTACTTTATTCAACCAATATCTAATAATAAAAAAATCATGTAAATAAATTTAGAATATTTATCGCCTTTTACCTAGAATGGCATTCAAATAATAGAAGGAAAAGGGTACATTTCATTTTCCTCTCTTATCCTAAACAACACAAATAAAATACTTCATTTACAATATGTAAATTCTGATAAGAGGTTAATAATGTGCAGTCTGAATTATAGATGGATACATCCATTGCAATACTTAAATGAACAGTTGTCAATTTAAAATTTTAATTAAACAAATTGATATCATTTTTTTTATTATTATTAATTATTAGTAATTTTTGGATTATGAGAATTATAATTATCTGATTTGAAAATATACATTTATTTCATTTTGTGGGTTTGTGGAACCAAAGAGAAGAATTTCACACAGAAAAATACTCAAAAACTAAATTTTAATAAATTTTAAAAATACATTTATTACATTTAGACATAAAAAAAAAATATTTACAGCACACTAATATAATCACAGCTTACACAACATAGCTATTAGATCCTTTCTATTTTAACTCTGAGGAGTTAAAAATTTAAGTTCTTTATGATATCTCACTATTAAAATCATATAACAAAATTATGAAGATTAACTTCAAGATAATTTATTGCTGCTTCTAACTTAGCTGGCTAATATGATGATGATAACTGTCTTCATTACATTACAACTGCCTCACACTATGTTAATTTTAAAACTAAGGATAAATAAAAACATTCATCAGAAGTCGCACATATGTTGCTAGTTAACTTATTTAAAGTCCACATAATATTAAATTTAAAATTTATTGAGCATAAACCCTTCGGCGAATTTCTCCATATGACATCTACAAATAGCATTGTGTCTGCGTATTACCATCATGCTATGCTTTAAATTAAGGAATTAAGTTATTAAATCTTGTGGATTTACTTGTATACTACTGGCAAAGCACAGTAGCACAATACGGATATTATTATGACCAACCAAAGCACTGAAAATTACTACCTCAATAACTAGCTATCATTGCTATAACATTTATAAATACAATAGTCTACACCCGTGGTGGACAATCTAGTCTTTTAAATAGCACGTGAGGGACAACATCACTAAATAAGCTCCGTAGAGCAAGACACCTGACTGTAATAATGGTGGCTCCCATGCTTATCTATCAAGCATAAGTGAAGGCAGAGACACAGTCTTACAACCTAAGAAAAGAGAAAACACACCAAAGACAAATGATTCTCTCCATGGAATCTAACTAAATAAGCTATATAAAATATTTTGTAACACTGTCATCTCATGGCAAATACATATAATAATGGGAGATCATTTCCATCCCATAAACATCCTATATACTATTTGATAAATCTAGATCTATAAAGCATATCTATTTCTCACACTGGCAAGATACACATTTATTCCTAATGATAAAAATTAGTAGCTTGTACCATCATTTAAATCCACACATTAAATAATATCCGAAACCTACAGGAAAGTATTAATCAAAACGACTATAAACACATAAAAATAGCATAGTAAATATTTGCATAAGATCAAAAATACGCACATGAACAATGAGTATAATAAATATTTATAAAATTAAGTGGACAGATTGATGCAATAAATATTAATTAAATGGTTAATGAAATAAATTTGTTCTCAGACAAATTCAAAATCTAATTTTTGCTACGAATGATGTTAAGAAAATTATTAAAACTTCTGATAAACACACTTGTAATGATTATTTGTCCTAAGTTATAAAGAATAAGCAATTTTAAATTTAAACTCTTTGCCAATATATTTAAAGTTATGTGTGTGAAATAAAAATCTCTGCACACTTTATTGTAAACTCCTTGAGACAATGGTAAAGTAAGATACATTGACATGTAAAATAAAGCATAAAATATATAACTATTATATTACCTTTTTTTTTTCAAACAAAATAAAAATTACAATAATAATGATGATGATAAATTCAGTTCATTAGTAAAGTTTCCTCAACAGTAGGCAGATAATTTATGGTGCAAGGTCCCACGTCGTTAGCTATGGGAATAATATTGATGCATTAGTATTTTTCAAACCAATATATTTATTTATTTTGTATAAAAAACAAAGCAGCTACAACTTCACTATGATAGTAGACAACAAGCACATGAATACGATATATTACTTTAAACATGAACAGGTATGGATGCATTATATGACGCAATTTAATATTAACTAGCTAGTTTGAATATGACAATTTTGTACAATTATTATTAACTGTAAAATTTTAGTAGTTATCCACGGTTTAATTGAAAAAATATTAACAGTTTTCCGTTTTTTCAGGGGAAGCAGACCATAAATAAAATGATATGCCAATTTTCATTAACAAATTTTTAATTTTTAGAAAGTATTCAATTTATCTAGGTTTTTTTTAAAAAATCATTTAGACATTTGTTGGTTTTTTTTTTTTTTTATTATAATTAAGGCCAGAATATTTATTTAAGTTATTTTAGTTCTGAACAGTTTTAACATTTTTATTATTCTTATTTTTTTTACTTGGTCTTAAATTTACTGCCATTTAAGACCGCGATTTATTAGCATAAAATGACTGTTTATCATTTTCTATATGATCTCGGTTAATATTACTATTTTCACTTGTTGAAAGATTTTAAAGTTATCTGTTAAGTTAAAAGTATGATCTTTGCACATTATTATGAACTTTAGATCGTTTAGTTTAAGAAAGCACAAAAACCTGATATCTTAATTTCTCCTTCATCAATTCATTGATGTGAAGACTTTAAAGAACAAATATAGTTTATACTTGTTTTAAAAACAAAAAGACAAATAATAAAAGTTACACTGTTTTTTCTACCTTTTTATTAGGACAACCTTCGTGATGAAACTCAAAACAATCCCCTCAGTTCCGTGCTCTTTTCTTTAATTTCAAAAAAAAAAAAAAAACAATATCATGTGTCAGCATTCTGTGTTTCAATTTCAAGGTTAATAATAAATCAACTACTTAACAGAAATAAAGTTGTTGTTTTTTTTTAATAAAAATAATAAACAGAAAATACGTGTAATAATTTATTGATTTTCATATGTGGATTTTTTTTTTTGTTTCTATCAGAAGTTTTAGAATAATAAATATTTTGTTTGCCAATTTTTATTATCTATTTTATTTTGAAAAGTTAATAAATAAATTGAATATTTTTAATAAATCAAAATAAAGATCTAAAAAGTCAACTTACACAGCCATGCATGCTCACACTCCTAAGAGTGTGAAACTAATCTTATTTAAGGCTAACTTCTTTTAATAATCCACTTAAATTTTAAATAACTAAATGCTATTGGATTATATTAAGATTTAACTGAAGTATAAATTATGAAGGTGATTAAATGAAATAATTTTAACTAGCTCATTCAATTTAGTAACCCAATAAATTTTCAGCACTAAAATTAAAACATTCATTCAGCTAGCTAGCTTTCTTTCTTTTAACTTTTATAAAATTTTTACATTATGAACGCACACTTTATTAAGTTTTAATTACATATGGATAGCAGTTATATATATATATCTTTTATTAGATAACTATTTAACTATAAATGTATGACATATTGCTTATTAAGTGAGATCATTTTATTTATATTATTAAATGACAGTTTCATGTCTCTAGTTATTAGTTTATTTTATCTTTTATTTTCTTTTATGACTAAGTATTATATACTGCATTGTTAAAAATGTCTTAATAAAAGCAGGTGGCATATCACATGGTTACAATATAGATGAGAAACTTTAATAATAAAAAATAATGTTGAATGATTAAACACTTCTAGACTCATATGACAAAACTGCCATTTCGTTCAGCTCTATTACATACCCGAGTTGGTACAGCTTCCCATTCTATGATGCAATGAATATGTATGTGTGTCAAGTTTATAACTAACTGTTATGAGTCATACATACTTCGTGACAAAAGGACCAAACACAATGTTTTACAACCATGTAGTCATACACAGGTGTAGTGATAGGATAGAAAATCAACTAGCCAATGTCCACTTCGAAATATTTTTTTATAAATTCGACATTAGATACTGTACCATTTATTTATATATGGTACAAATATATTGGCATTTGGTAAAAGCTAAAAAAAAGTAAATTTATATTTTTTTTTGATTAGTAGAATTTTTTTTAAACGTACAATGAAAGTTAACATTTTCGTCCACATTTTTTTTATCTAATAAAAGTAAAAATTGGAGAGAACAGAAGACACACAAATTACTAATCCAGATAAGCTAAAAGAAAAATATTTTAGCTAATTAAAGATGGCTGAAAAACTTTATAAAAAAAGGAGAACTTTATAATTGAAAAACGATAAAGAATCTACAAGGTTATAAACCTAAATGCCATAATAATAATAACATGTGCAGAAGTCTGAAAACTGGACCTCGAGTATAAAAGGAAGAGACTGGTTTGATCAACGTCTTGGATTGTCTTTTTTTGGCTGGTCCTGAACCATGGAATCCAAGACCACTCTACAATGAAATAATTCTTTATGCGGGAGTAGACCAAAGCTTTTGACATCATTCATCATGAAGACCGTCAAACCCAGAAAAGCTTTTGTGACTAGCCATTATAACCAGGACCAAGAACAAGTTAAAACTAATGGCCACAAGCTCATTCTAATTCAGAAAAAACTATGCATAGTAATCTACAATCTTTGTGAACTCTCTAAGCTTTCTGGTAAGCTGTGATTTATTATTCCTGATTGTGACTAAATTGTCGGCAAACCATTCTTAAAAATAAGCTTAAAATAATCCCGATAAAGACTTTAAATTTTATTGTTCAAGAGACTCTTGTGTACCTAAGAACTTTAACTGTTTTTTTTTATATTAATTGATTCATTATCTGGATTAGCATGTGTTCTCTCCAATTTTATTTAATTAGTAATTTATCTTTAAACATTTTAATTTGTTAGAATAAAAATATTTCTAATATCAACTTTTTCATTGTGCATTATTAATAATTTTTATTAAATTTATTAATGTTAGTTTGTTAAGATTTGAAAATATAATTTACCTTTGCCAATATGTGTTGACTAAACTCCAGCAGTAATAATAATATCTAGAAAATAACTCTAATTATGGTAAAATATGATACCGATAAAAGCATTTTTTTAATTTTCGAGACATGATGTGACGGATTTCAGTGGATTCTTATATGAATCCAGGCGCCCTTATAAAAGAAATAAAAGTTGATTTCATCGATAGCGTAAATCGTAACAATTACTAGATAGAGTTGATCAGGAAATATAGTTATGTTTTTAGAAATAGGAATAAAACTTTCTTCTTTTTCCATAACTTTTTTAACTCACGCATTTTATGTGTAACAGAGACCTGGTCAGACAGGCAAAATGCTTCAATATATATATACTTCATTTTTTAAACATTTTTGATTGTCTGTTCTCTCTTTCATGATATAATCAATATAATCTCTTTCATGATATAATAATAGGTTCACCATTATTGCTCAAGTCTGACAATTTGCTACATTTTATTGTATCAAACATTAATCAATAAGCTAAAATTAAAGTTTTCTTTCTCTAACTTTCTGACAGCACCCGTATTCATACACATCTTATCAAGTGATACTTTCAGCACATGTATAAAACAATATTAAATTAATTTAATCATTTTAAATAATATTTTAAGCAGAATTAATTATTTTAACCATATAATATAAAATATTTTCTGCTAATTTAAACTTACCCTTTCTCTGTAGTATTTTAAACCAGAATAAAGAAAAAATGTATTTTAAATATTTTATAGTATGATTTTTACATTAAATTCATTTAACAATGAGTTCAAACTACCTAATCTACTTTTATAAACTCTTAGCTACTGAGTTTGAATCCCTATTATTTATAACATGAAAATTATATATTAAAAAAGAACTCAAATTTAATTTTTTTTTTAAAATATAGCTATTTCCTAAACTCTGCCTATCTGTATCAACCATATAGGATGCAATATATATACATATAAAATATAAGTTTGATTTGGCAGTGAGTGATATGGTTTAAATTGTAAATATCTTTACTATTCTTCCACCTTGACATTAAAATTTAAAGTCATAGTTTAAATTTTAATGCTCATTTATGATGCATGGTTTAAATCTAAGGAGAGAATTTTGGTATACATTATATTTGGTACTAATTCAAATATGCATGAAAGATTTTTGCCATTATGTTGTTTTGGGCTTTTTTATTTGTTAAAACCAATCCAATCCTTCTTAGCTTTCTTCTTAAGTTTATTTGTTCCAGTTATTTTCCCATAGAAAATATATACTTTTAAATGAATTTTGATTTGAAATTTCTAGAATTGGAAATGTCCACAAGTTTTTTTATATTTAGTTTAGCAGCTAATGTTATTAATATTTTGTTTTAAAATTGTGTTAAACCTTTTAGTTTTTGTTTTCACAATCAACCTTTTTAACTTTCAATTTATGTATTTCTTTTGTTTAAAAAGAGCTTATTTACAGATAAAATCATGCACATGTAATTAATAAACATATATATTACATTTTCTATATTTCCAAGTTTTTATTTTATTTTTATCAATGCACTCATATTAATATCATTACATTGTATTATTCACCAATGCAAAATTCAAACTACCCCCTTACACTATGCATGCATTTTGACAATAATCTTTGCTCATCAAATAATAGCAAACTCTCGAAACAGTAGCACCACTTACTGCAACCCATAGTTATCAATGGATGCAAGAAGGTTTATGCATAAAATCCCTATCTAGTACTTATTTGTCCAATATTTCCAGACTAGTTTCTAGCTTGTGGCTTTCATCAGTGAGTAGCCTTGGCTCTGGAAGCACTGCATCTAGATCTTGGGATCTAATGCAACTACCCAGTAGTTATCTTTTTGGTTAACTATAAAGCTATGAGCCCAATATAAAAACATCATAATGTTTCTAACCCAAGCTCATTCACTTTTATAGTCATATAGATCTGAACACAGTTCAGCATCTATATATTTTGGTGTCTTTGGTTATTTAATAATCACAGTCACCATTATCCCATGGGAACAATAGGTATTAAACCATTGGTGATCATATGGTCTTTGCTCATCAAGTGAGCCAGAGGAATCAAATATAAATTTGCATGCCTGTATTAACAGCTTGATATTTTTCCACTATATGTATAATTTTACTTATTTAAACAATGAAGACAGAGATTAATTTATACAAAATCTTGATTGAAAAACAATTATTTACCGTAGTGAATAAACTCACTATACGTAGTGCCACTCAGCGCAAGCCAGAGTAATCAATGGATGCCAGAAGGCTTGTGCATAAAATACCTATCTAGTGCCTACTTATCTAACATCCCCAGACTGATTTCTAGCTTGTGGCTTTCATCAGTGAGGAGCTGTTTTAATAACAGTTATGAGCAAACATAAGAAATGGTGATCATGTGATGTTTAAAAATAGTGAATTAAGAAGAGAGTGGAACCGCTCTTTTCTTTTAATAATTCTCTGTCCCAGTGCTTAAGATTTGATTGGCTGTTTGTAGCCATAAGCGCTTGAGAGATTTGCACTCTCTCAATCGAAAGATTTCACGCTGTATGTTTATAATTTGAATTCGGTTAATTAAGTGTGATGATATTTAAAATTCACACTTTCAAATATAAGTACTTTGGACTGGCTTGGATATATAGACAGACAAGTAAAGAAGAGAGTGGAACCGCTCTTTTCTTATTAAAATTCTCTGTCCCAGTGCTTAAGATTTGATTGGCTGTTTGTAGTCATAAGCGCTTGGGAGATTTGCACTCTCTCAATTATTTCAATATCGATTGCGCTTTATAAAATAATATTTGATTTTAAGATAAAATGAAAAATACATCCTAAAATTGGATAAAATCTGAAATTCCATTTACGAAATTATGTATTAAATTATCATATTAATGCTTTTATTCCAGAATGTAATCCCATGAAATGAATTCATAAATCATCCTGAATTTTACAGACTTAAGAAAATATTTATCTGTACCAATCATATAGTATGCAATATCTTCATCATCAACCATTATCAATCCACTGCAGGATGAAGGTCTCCAAGTTCAATCCATCTTTTCCTATCTTTAGCTTCTCTTCTCCACATCACCCCTGCACACTTTCTTATCATCCATCCATCTCACATGTAGTCTCTTTCTGGGTCTTTTACAATCTCTTGTAATCCAGTTTAAAATTTCAATTGTCCATCTATTATCATCTCTTCTAGCAATATGTCCAGCCCACGTCCACTTCAGTCTTTTAATTTTTTCAATGAGGCCAGTAACACCTGTTTGTTCTCTTACCCATACATTGAGTTTTCGATCTCTTCTTGTTACTCCCAACATGCATTTCTCCATACTTCTTTGAGTGGTCTGAAGTCTCTGTATTGCTCTTCTATTAAGTGTCCAAGTCTCAGATTCATAAGTAAGAATTGGCAAAACACATTTATTAAAAACCTTTCTTTTTAAACATATAGGCATATTTCCTTTTAGTATCAAATTATTTCTACCAAAAGCACTCCAACCAAGTTTAATTCTATGATTAATTTCATCCATTATGTTTCCATCTGTATTAATAATCTGACCAAGGTATTTGTAAATTAACTTCTTCTAACTCATCATAATTAATCTTTATTTTCATATTTTGAGAAAATCTATTAAACATTACTTTAGTCTTTTTAACATTTATCTTTAGTCCTACTTTCATCTGACAACTCTTGCAACATTTCCTGTAACTCTAAAGCATTATTTTCAAAAACAATTACATCATCTGCAAAATCTAAATGACTTAAATAATCTCCATTTAGTTTCACTCCTTTAGCTTCCCATTTTAATCCACAAAATACTTCTTGCAGCACTGCTGTAAAAAGTTTTGGAGATATGGAGTCACCCTGTCTTACACCCTTTTTAATTTTGATTTTCCTACTATCATTATGTAATCTAATTATTGCTGTTGCATTTTTATAAATGTTCTTTAAAATATGACAATATCTTGGATGCTTTAATCACTGAAGAAATGTTTATAGAATCAAATACCTTTTCATAATCTACCAATCCTAAGCATAATGGCAACTCATATTCATTTGTCCTTTCTATAACTTCTCTTAATACCTGGATATGATCTACTGTACTAAAGCCATTTTTAAATCTGCTTGTTCTCTTGGTTGATGGAAATCCAGTGTTTTCAGTAGACGAGTTGTAATTATCTTAGTAAAAATTTTGTATAAAACTGATAGGTCTGTAATTTCTAATATCTTCTTTATCACCTTTTTTAAATATTAATATTAATACTGCATTCTTCCAATCATGTGGTACATCTTTATCATTTAGACATTTGGTATATAACTTTGCTAAAAAAATTTCTATTTCTTCACCTGTTTCTTTTAATATATTAATTATAATTCCATCATTACCTGGAGCCTTCCCTTTCTTCATAAATTTAATTGCATGTCTCACTTCGTCATTCAAAATTCTGGGCAATTCGGAAGATATAATAGGTATAGGAGGCACTTGTTCTTTATTACTATATAATTCTTGATAGAAGTCTTCTACACATTTCATGATATCATCTCTCTTTTTAGTAATAATGCTATCTTTTTTTCTTATTGCAGATATAAATTTCCTACCAATACCAAAATGTTGTTTTACACTCTTTAGACTTTTTATTGCAGATATAAATTTCCTACCAATACCAAAATGTTGTTTTACACTCTTTAGACTTTTATTCTCTTCTACAGCTTTCCTTGCTAGTTCACAATTATACTTTCTTAAATCATTTTCAACTCTTTTCCGCACCATTTTTACAAAATTCGAGATATTCAATCTTTTTTAATGCATCATTGTTGTATATCCTCATATTTCTTTTTTTCTTTGTAAATTCTCTTGTCTCAGTAGAAATTTTATTGGTCAATTGCTGCTTTTTTCTACCAGCTATCTTTGTTACAGTTTTTAAAAGTGTGTCAGTTATTTTCCTGTTAATGTCATTCAAATCTGAATCATGTTCAAAATCTACTAATACTTGAAACCGATTTGTAAGTTCTAATTTAAATTCATTAGAATGTTTTTGAAGATTAGGAATATCAACTGTAAATATTGTTTTTCTTAATAAATTTTTGTCTCTCTATTTTTGCATTAACATGTATCTTACATTTTACTAATCGATGATCACTTCCTGTGTTAAATTTATTAAGAACATTACAATCTTGAAATATTTATTTTCTTTTAATCAAAATATAATCCAATTCTGCTGTACCTTCATTTGGATGCTTCCATGTCCATTTCCTTTTAACATTTTTCTCAAAAAAAGAATTCATAATATAAAGTTGTTTTTTTTCTGCTAACTTCACAAGTCTATGTCCTCTCTCATTTCTATTACCATAACCAAAATTACCTACAGCATTTGTTTACCAATTCTAGCATTAAAGTCTCCCATAACAGTTTTAAAATGTTGTTTACTCTGATCAAAAGCCTTTTTACATCCATATAAAAATCTACTACTTCACTATGAGAACTTGTTGGGGCATAAATCTAAATTATCTGCATTTGGTATCTGCTATTAAGTTGTAAAACTAATCTTGCCACTCTGTCCGATACACCATCAATCTTCACAATGTTATTTTTCCATTTTTTATTTATAATGAATCCTACTCCACTTGTATTTCCAGTATTTGTACCTTTATAGTAGAGTATATGTCCACTTTTTAAATCAATTATTTCTTCACTTTTTCTTCTAACTCCACAAAGTCCAATAATGTCCATTTAATATAAGACAGTTCTTCTTCTAACTCTTGTAATCTTCCTTCACTTGAAAGTGATCTGCAGTTGTAAATACCTAAATAAAAAGCCATCATCAAATGGCAGCCTGAGTCCGCAATCAGGGGATTCTTAGCACCCTCCGCCTTCGGCCACAAACTGCTGCCTTGGTTGCTGACTTTACAGCCCCCTGGGAAAAAGGGCCATGATTTATTTTTGTCTGTTATGATTGTATATATTAGAAAAAATCTTCTTAAACTTGGAGATAAAAAGCCAATAAACTCACCACGCTGGCTAATATGTGTTGGTGAGCAGCCCATCCATGTTCGTATACTATATGAATAATACATAGTAATAATAGCTGCAACGACCAGAACATATGGAGTGGACATTAGGAATTTGCCCTGCTCGGTTCATTTAAGGCCTCCAAGAGGAATCAAAGAGTCTCCTTTCAGTTAATAGCAAACTCCTTTCTGCAACCGGATGCAATATATATACATATAAAATATAAGTTTGATTTGGTAGTGAGTGATATGGTTTAAATTGTAAATATCTTTACTATTCTTCCACCCTGACATTAAAATTTAAAGTCGTAGTTTAAATTTTAATGCTCATTTATGATGCATGGTTTAAATCTAAGAGGAGAATGTTGGTATACATAAAAAAAAAATTATCTAACCTATTTATTCTAGTCTATTTAATATTATTTTCTACTTTCCTTCATTATATCTTACTGAAATGAGAATTGTATGAGGGTTATTATGGTGGTTTTGTTATCCGAGATCAACCGATAATGTGCCTGTATATTAGAAGTCACATAATTAATTATCCTTTTACTCTGCTCTTTTTTGAGGCTTTTGGGTTTCTACAAGGACTAATTAAACCTAGGAGTGTTTATTCTTTATGAATCATCCTTTTAATCTCTGTTGTCAAATATCCCAGTAATTGTTTTATAATTATCTGGGCTTACTCTCATCATAGGTTAATTGACTCTATTTGTGATCTAGTCTTATTTCTTTCTATTTATGATTATGACTCGTGTCTAAATCAAACATATCCATTCAATAATAATTTTATTTTACCATAATAAGGTTTCAAGCAATGTTCATTATAGGTTCTTTTTAATTCTTCATCTCTATCCAAAATGCATTTGGAGCAGACTTTTTTATAATAGTGAAAGATCCGTAGTATTAGTAGTAAAATTTTTGATACTTCTATTGGGTTGCTTGGATGAGGTATTTTAACAAATACTCTTGTCTCCTACTTCAAATTTATGAGGATTTCCTTTTTTATATTTGATTCTTTTCTCAACTTTGGCTGCTAATTGGATATAGACTTTTAATCCATCTTTTTCTGGATTATATTCATCATAATTAATTGGAGATTTGTATTTCTTAAACAAAATAGGTTTCATCTTATTTAAATGGTATATACTATAATTTATCTGAGTAATTCAAAATTATAGTTTACATCGTGTATAGGTTCATATGCACATAGCCTTATTATGCATACTTTTAACATCTCTTGTTTGCGATGTAATATTGATGATTATATATGTAAATATATTCTTATTTTTATTATTATTATTATATCTGGGTTTTAATCCTATATTTCTATCTAAATAATAACAATACTAACTTATATTATTTTTTCTTTAAATTTGCCGTAACGTAAGTCATGTCACTTTCAAGGCCAGAGCTAGACTTTTTGCCGTCACTGTAAAATATAAATAATACGAGTACTGTCTACTAAATTCAAGAAAATTTATGTATTTATGAAATAAATAAATAAATTACCTAAATTATCTGAATAGCTCATTTGTTGACATCACTTGTTTAACTAGCACTAGCATGCAGTACAATGTGTATCGTCTGAGAGATGGTTACAAAATGTTTTCATCATTGCCAATGCCAAAAAATGCCATTGTTCATTAAATCCAAACAATGGTGGTTGAATTCTAACAACTGATCAACAATGCAAACTTTGATAAGCAGTTCTCAACAATTATTTGTCATTATTAAAGTTTAACATTATAAAATTAACAAAAATAATATAAAACTCATATCCTGGCAAAATAGCCACATGGCCACCGAAAACTGTATATTTCCTCCCCGTTCTCCCACTGTTCCCTAGCTTGTGCATTCTTTCCAAAAATCAGGACTTTTTAAAATGCTGCAGTACACGGGACAAATTGTTAAAAATCGGGAGTCTGGTAACCTTAGTCTATAGTAGATATTGGTCACCAAAAATATTTTTAAAATAAATTAACTAATAATTAAAATAAGTATAAAATTATTAATATCAGATAATATAGATCCCAACAAAAAATACAAGTTAAATAATTGTTTGAAGACTGCAACATTATAAACATAAAATATAATTGATTTTATAATGGCAGTAGGATCAGATAAAGCAATAATAAGTATGTCATTAATTATTTATACAGTACCAAATAATTATCATTGATAACTAAATTTAGGCACAATGTTTAATCAATAATCTATATACAATTTGCAAAATTGACAGCATTAATCTTTGGTTCCATATTTGGCAGCCATACTGTACCCTAAGAAAAGATAGTAATAATCAAAGACTAAGCTCGGTGGGTTAAATAATTATAATTGTTTTGCTACCAAGACATTTGTCAATTAAAGGATCTACAATAATGACAAATGATCACTATCATCTTTAATATATAAAAAAATTAAGATGATGAACATTGTTAACTCTCTCTTGGACCATATTTTAAATCAAACTCCCCAATATTTAAAGCACATTTCCCTAACAGCAAGGGTACAATATAAATATTACTTGATAATAAAAGAATCTCTTTTTATATTCTCCCCTCCAAAGATCTTATATCACTATTAGTTACCAAATAAATCTTACTGCTATGATCTGATCCGAAACAAATCTTATAAAATAAGATTAATGTATTTGTCATATATTATAATTGATATAATCTGATTTGTTGATATTTGGCAAAATAAATATGATTTGAATAATCATGAAAATAATGTGATAAGCTAAGGGTGTTTTACTATAATAATGTCAAGTATTAATTGTACTATCATGCTGTTCTAAATGAATGATATCCTAATAATAAACTGTGGGAGATATAGACTTGACCTACAAGCCAATATATCCCAGTATAACATAATAATAATAGTATCAATTAAAGAAACATTCAATTTAAATAACAAATGCATGAAACACCAAAGTTTTGAAGAATAAAGTCTTCACCTAGGATGATATTCAAATATTGAGAATGAAACTGTATCTTTTAAGCTATTCCGATACTCATCAACAATATATTTGTTTTAATTATTTTCAAAAATAATATAATTCTTATGTGTTCAATGATCAAATAACATGTAGTTTCAAATGAAATTCAATTTAAAAAATAAATAAATAATTGTATCTCAAATGTAATCTGAACATTTGAAATCTTCAATTTTATAAAATTTGTATACTCCAAATTTGGATCTGTGTTTTAAAATAAATTGCATATCTGATTCTATAACTTAATTTGTGAATGTTCATTTAAATTAAATTTATGTAGGATAATCACCAATTTTAAAAATTGTAATTCAATATTTTTGCAACATAAAAAAAAAAAAGAGTAATTTGTGTACCAAGATTTAAATAAAGATTTCTATAGCTGCGTTTCTCAACCTTTGGGTCACGTTAAATTTTTAATGGGTCACGAATATGCATACACCGAGAAATAAAAACAAATATCTGATAGCAAAAATCTTTTTACATTTTAAGTAAATATTAGTATTAATAAAAAAAATTAGTGAGTAATACTACCTATGCTTTGTATAGTTTTCTCAAATTCTATAAGAACAAGAATTGATAAATTAATTGAAAAGAAGCAACAACAACAAAGCCATTAAATTATTATTTTGCATTGTATGTTCATAATTTAAATATGTTTGTAATAAATATAATTAAAATTAATAAATTAATTTATAATATTTTAATAGCAAATTGTATTTAAATAAGTTACTGCTGCAGTTTTACAATTTTTTTATAGTAACTTCAAACAATATTGAAATCGAACTGATACATCAAAGTAGACAATTTTTTATAATTTTTGCTTGTATTTCGTATATAAATAAAACCTTATTTGAAAAGAAAACACTTTTTTTTGGTAAGTAACAAAATGTGTTAAGCTTTTAAATTAAAAATATGTAGTTTAACTTTAACCCAACTTTTAACTTACATATTATTTCTTCATTATAAATATTATCAAATTGATTTGAATATATACAAATATACAGTACTGTGCTAATGTAATATCTCTTTTATTTTATATTATAATTTATGCAATAAATTTGGGTCGCAAAACTATTTCAACGAAGTCTATTGGGTCGTGTGGCAAAAAGGTTGAGAAATGCTGTTCTATAGTATATTTAATGAATTTGGGACTCAAGACATGAATTAAAAATTTCTACAGTATGATTAATAAATTTAGGACTCAAAAGATCATAGAGACAGAGACTAAAATTTGACAACAAAAATGTACATTTATTATAATAAACATCAATTCTACCTTATACAAAAATTTCGACAATGAATTTCATATTAAGATTGTTAGCAAATACAGGCACTGTTACATAAGGTGCACTAGTAGAAAATTAAAATAATTGCCTAACCAATTGTAAATTTAGACATTTATATTTGAATATTTGAATTTTTTCTACAGTACAGACTTTTTTGTACATGCATTCCAATATGTAATATATAAAGAGGTTTGAACTCAGACTTTCACATGACCCTAAACTATCCACACCATCTCATACTGCTGACACCCTTGATCACACACATGTTGAAAAAATCTGGACTAGCTGTTGAGTGCTGGTTTAGCATAAAATACTTTATATTGGTGATTATTTATCTTTTCAACATGTGTGTGATTAAGTGTGTCAGCAGTATGAGATTGCGTGGATAATTGAGGATCATTTTATAATGTTTGAATAGTTTTGTATATTACAATGTTTGTAAATAAGTCAATTATTTTATATAGCGCAATGTTTTTTTATAAACAATAATATTTAAACAACATTAAACTGTTGCACATGTGCTTTGGATTTTAAATATAAAATGAATGAATAATAACACTTCAACCACATGATAAAGTCTATGGAAAAGATAGAATGGCCATCTATCTTTTCGAACCCAAACGCTTTTGTATGGGCGAATCTTAAGTGTTTGAAAGTGAAAGCGTGAAGTTATTAAATAATCACTTTAAATACTTTTACATGCTTGAAAGAATGACGCTGGCGAAATTTATTAGAATTTATGATATGTCATTCTTATTTGAAATTAAATGTATGTAAATAAGTCAATTATTTTATATAGCACGATGTTTTTTATAAACAATAATATTTAAACAGCATTAAACTGTTGCACTTGCGCTTTGGATTGCTTTCACTTTCAAACACTTAAGATTCGCCCATACAAAAGTGTTTGGGTTTGAAAAGATAGATGGCCATTCTATCTTTTCCAAAGACTTTATCATGCGGTTGAAGTGTTAGTATTCATTCATTTTATATTTAAAATCCAAAGCGCATGTGCAACAGTTTAATGCTGTTTAAATATTATATTACAATGTTGTAAACTTTTGGTTGGACATTATTTTTATTTAAAATATTTATTTTAAATATTCCTTTACTTATGCACATCATATTGACACTATTCTAATAATATGACAAACATTTGCCAACGTTTTAAAATAATTTAAGATATTTGGGACCAGCTATTTATTATTGATAGGTTTAATTACCTACTGATAATGCCTAGTTTCTTTCTGCTGATTATATACGCATTGTGGAATATAAATTGATGTGTATGCATCAAACAAATGTGAAATTTAGACAGATTGCATGAGTTAAAATGTTAGTTTAATTTCCAGCAAAATTCAATTACATAACTGTTACATACGTCAATAAAGCACCCCTTTCAAGTTGCATTAGGGCCACTGTAGCCTCTAATTTTTTACTACCCCAATTCTCCCTCTATACTCGACTTCTGGAGTTCAAATAAAACATCTCTCATTCCATAAATACCTCTCCTTATATCGTCTGCTAAATGAGCCTTTCACTAGTCTCTATGGGTTTTGATTCATCCCCAGTTTCACCTTATAAGGTGAGGCATTTTGGAAGTAAATTTTACTTAAACTTTCAAACCATATATGGGTTTTTTTTTCTACATGATATCTTACATTAAATAATTCCAATATTATTTAGTTATACACTTCTAATATTATTTAGTCATACAATTCTATTCTTCATACAATTCTATTATTATTTATGAATCCCTTTAATTTTACAGTACTATTTACATAATAATTTTCAAGCAATCCTAAACCAACTTGTCCGTGACACCACACTCCTCCTCCCACTCCAGAAGTATCAGTAATTTCACAGTCTCTTAGGTATGCAGGTGGTTTTCTATTTCTTCTTGGGTGGTGGTATCCTCACTTTTCTTTTGACTGCTTCTTTTCACTTGAATTCTCTGTTTCTGACAGTTCTTTGCTCATCACTGGCTCTAGTTTCAGGTGCATTATCTGCTCCACTAGTTTCTGTTTCTGGGTTAGCAACTTGGATCTCGCTGATCTCCGGTATAGTCTCCATTGATTTGTTCTGGTCGGGATTATCTTTTTTCCCCACCTCAGACAACTACAGTTGCGAATGTGATTAAAATGTCTTTTGTATACTATCTCATCTTCCATTTGCACTGTCACAATATTCTTTGAAGTTATGTGACTATTTCACCTTTTATTCAGATTTTCCATAGACAATCTCGTATTCACACCTCCTCACCAATGATGAACTTCTCATGCATTGATTCTCCAGTTTTTTTGGTCAATTCAGGCAGTAGCAAGTTTAGCTCTGTCCGTGATCTTCACTTCAGGAACAATTCGGCTGGCTAACGCATCTGGTATCTTTGCAGAATTTTCCCTTTCTTATTGCCTTTTTTAGCTGTTTTACTGCATTTTCGGTGAGCCCATTGCTTTCAGAGTGTTACAGTGGTGTGTGGATATATCTAATATTTTTGATTATCAAATACTCAAATTTTGACGGTGCAAAACCTGTACCGTTTGTTCATGATTAGAGTTTCTGGATATCCTTGGGTTGTAAATATCGAACTTAAATGCTTGATGACTTCATTTGTCCCAGTATTTTTAATGACTTTGTATTCTATCCAGTGTGAGTAAGCATTGACCAATACTAGGAAAATGTATCCCATGAAAGGGCTAGCATAATCTATATGAATACGCTCCCAAACTCTCATAGCTGATGGCCAAACCTATATTTTTTTGTTTTTCTGTCCAGTATTTGCTTGATAGTCTATACAGCTTTTTGTGACGCTTCTATCTCTTCATTTAGTTTTGGCCACCAAACATAATTCCGTCCTAATGTCTTCACACACATTATCCCAGGATGACCTCTATGAAGTAAACTTAGGACTTTGTTTTAACCTCTCGGAGGTATCACAGCTCTGTCGCCATTGAAGACGCAATCCTTGCTGATTGATAGTTGATCACATGTATTCTAGAATGCTATTGGTAAATTTTTAGGTCTTCTGTTGGGCCAACCCTTACTGATCCAGCCTTTAAGTATTTCATAGCCCGAGACAGCATCAGTCCATTCAGCTATGCATCTACTGTTTCACCACTTACAAATCCCAATTGTTTATGTAATTGACTTCTATAATGGTTTTTTTTTCTTCTGAGGTATCTGGCAGCCTTGACAATGCATCAGCATATTGGATCAATTTGCTACTCCTATATTGTAGTTTGTAGTGATAAGCCAACAATATAATAATCCAGCGTAACATCCAGAGGCTCAAGTAATCAGGAATAGGGTTCACTTTTGTGAATATTTCCAGCAACGGTTTGTGATCTGTGATTATGGTAAACTTCCCCCATACAAATACAGATGGAATTTTCTTGATTCCAAAAACTATTGCCAATGCCTCCTTATCTATTTTGGCTATAATTTCTTTTGGCACTAGATAGAGTCCTTGAGGCATAAGCTATTGGTCTTTTGCCACTAGGGATGGGGTGTGTTAGCACTGCACCTATTCCATATTTTGATGCATCCATTGTCAATCATAATTCTGCCTTGTTATAATGCACTAATAGTTTCTCTGATGTCAGTAGGGTGTTTGTTTTATTAAAGGTGTTCTCGTGTTCTGATGTTCATTCCCAGACTTGGTTCTTCTTCAGCAAGTTGAACAGTGGTTGAGTAACATGAGCTTTCCCCCTTTAGGAAAGTTTCAAATTAGTTGATAAATCCCAGGAATGCCTGAAGTACTTTCACATTCCTTGGTCTAGGTGCATTATTCACTGCCTTTGTTTTCTCGGATGCTGGGGATTGCCATTGTCAATCATAATTCTGCCTTGTTATAATGCACTAATAGTTTCTCTGATGTCAGTAGGGTGTTTGTTTTATTAAAGGTGTTCTCATGTTCTGATGTTCATTCCCAGACTTGGTTCTTCTTCAGCAAGTTGAACAGTGGTTGAGTAACATGAGCTTTCCCCCTTTAGGAAAGTTTCAAATTAGTTGATAAGTCCCAGGAATGCCTGAAGTACTTTCACATTCCTTGGTCTAGGTGCATTATTCACTGCCTTTGTTTTCTCGGATGCTGGCGATTTACCCTGTCTGGATATTATATGTGTCCCAAAAATTTTAAGTTTCTGAGTGCTCCATACACATTTATTGGCATTCAGCATTGCTCCAAATTTCTCCAATCTCCTGCACACTTGGATGACTTTATCTCTGAGGTTTTCCTCAAAGTCAGCTGTAATAAGGATATCATCATAATATGCGATTACTCCGGTCAGTCCTTTTACCAAATGATCCATCTTTGCTTGAAAAATGTTAGGAGCCACACTAATCCTGAAAGACAGTCAATTATATTTAAATAACCCTAATGTGTTGTTATGGTCAGCAACTTCGATGTTTCTTCACTCATGGGTATTTGATGGAATGCAGCATGGAGATTGAGCTTGGAAAATTGTAAAGTCTCACCAAGAGGGCTAGAACCTCCCTTGTGTTTGGGACTGGGTATGCACTTTTACACAAATTTTTATTTATCGTCCCTCTATAGTTTTCATAGACACTCTTTGCCATTGGGTTTGTTCACCACTACGATTGGAGTAGCCCAATCTACATATTTAGTTGGGCTTATAATACCCTTTTGCATGAGATCATTCAGGGCTTCTTCCAACTTGCTCCGCTGTGCATATGGTCCTTTTCGGCTTTTGCATATTACAGGTTTCGAGTGATCCTTTAACTTTAGTTGCACTGGTGTTTGTATTTGACTCAACTTTGTAAAAGTGGGAATTTACTTTGTATTTTCTTTCCGATATTAATTTTTTTTAGTACATTGATTGTGATTTCCAGTACTCTGAAACAGTTCCTACGCATTAGTAGGTTTATTTGTTTATGCACTATAAATAATGGTAGCTTTATGCTGTTCATGTTCAATTTTACTCTTACCAAAACTCTTCCATCAATCTCAAATGTGTTTCCATTTACAATTTTAATGCAAACTTCGGTCCTCTCGATTTTTTTTAGAAAATTGCTTTCTTTAGTAATGTTCTTTTAATCTCTTAAAGATGTAAGAGAGACTCCTGAGCTGCTATCTATTTCCATTTTGAAATGCTTTCCTTCTATGTATGTTTAATTAATTTTGGATTTTGCACTCTTTAATGCTTTTATATCATACATTTCTGGAAATTGAACTTTTTAAACTTAATTGGTTAAATCCCTCACCAGAGATCTTCGTAATCCATGACTTAACAGTTTTGGATGGGATTGACTACAATTTTGTCAAGGTGTCCTGGTTTTTTGCAGTGGTAACATACGTGATTGTGCCTATAATCTTTCTGGCTCCTGCATTTTCCTTCTCGTTCCACTATTCTCTGGATTGACTGATACTATATACACTGTGATGTGGTATTTATATATTCCTTAGCTTGGTCGATTACTAATTCATGTGCCATTCCTTTTTTTTATTGCTTTTTTATACATTATGGTCGAGTCCGCTAGTAAGTGTTCGTGGAATTTTGTTTCGTGTAATCTTAGTAACCATTGCTCGAGAAGTGCTTCTTCTAAGAACTGGCCATAAGCACATTTTTTTGCTAACTTGCTTAGAGCCGCATCATATTCTAAAATGTAATCTTGCGATATGTTTTGACGGTAGAGGGCAGAACTCTGCAGTTAATTTCGCAACTACCTCGTTATATGGTACGTTTCAGGCTCATCAAGCTCACACAAACGGTCCAATACTTTGATCCCTGCAAAACCGAAAAGAGTAGCTATATCTATGTGATTTTTTATGCTATTTATCAGCAAATGTTTCTTTACTAATTTTACATATAATGGCCCATTGCCCGGATTTTCAACATCGAAGTCTGCTATTCGCAATTGTATGCTGGCAGCCATTTTCGATGCATGAATTTATCTCCGGTCGCAGTTCCCTTTTTTGGTTTAATACTGAAGTTTAATGTTTGTTTGCTGTTCCCAAAATCTGTCTAACAGTGATCCTGTCAACTGCGCCAGCTTTGATGTGTGTGCATCAAACAAATGAGAAATTTAGACAGATACTGTGAATTAAAATATTAGTTTAATTTCCAGAAAAATTCAATTACATAACTGTTACATACATCAGTAAAGCACTTTTTTAAAGTTGTGTTAGGGCCACTGTAATCTCTAATATTTTATTGTCCCGATTCTCCTTCTATATCCCATTTATATACCCAACTTCTGGAGTTCAAACAAAACATCTCTCATTCCATAAATACCTCTTCTTATATGGTTGCTAACTGAGCCCTTCACTAGTCCCTATGGGTTTTGATTCATCCCTAATTTCGCCTTATAAGGTGAGGCATTTTGGAAGTAAATTTTACCTAAATCTTTAAACCATATATTGTTATTTTTCTACATGATATCTTACATTAAATAATTCCAATATTGTTTAGTTATACACTTCTAATATTATTTAGTCATACAACTCTATACTTATTTATGAATCCCTTTATTTTTACAGTACTATTTACATAATAAATTTTAAGCAATCCTAAACCAACTTGTCCTTCAGACCACACAAAGGCAATCCATATTCCTTATTTCCCAAACCACTTATTCTATATTTGACTTTATTAAAACCGATCAAACTATAATTACTCATTTTCCAACCTAGGCCTTCAAAATGTTATCTTTTTTCTCAAAGAAATGACTATTTTTCTCTTTCAAAACTACTGCGTAGTAAATCGAAAGATTTCATGCTGTATGTTTATAATTGGAATTCAGTTAATTAAGTGTGATGATATTTAAAATTCACGCTTTCAAATATAAGTACTTTGGACTGGCTTGGATATATAGACAGACAAGTAAAGAAAAGAGTGGAACCGCTCTTTTCTTATTAAAATTCTCTGTCCCAGTGCTTAAGATTTGATTGGCTGTTTGTAGTCATAAGCGCTTGAGAGATTTGCGCTCTCTCAATTATTTCAATATCGACTGCACTTTATAAAAATAATATTATTTATAGATGTTAGTAAAAAAAAATATTTACAAAAATACGATTTTGATATTTTTTATTTTAGCATTACAAACAGAACACTAAATGTAAACCTAACCGTAACAACTTTTACTTTTTGTTGTCATTCTATTTGAAATAAAAAATAGTGGTAATATCTGTTTGTCTGTAAAAAAATTTAAAACAAAGACTAAAAAAGCAAAAAATAGCGATAACACAATATCCGTTTCTCTGTAGAAATAAAATATAAAAGACTAAGAAATTTTACTTTTTATTCCAATTATGAGTTTTTAAACGAAAAAAAAAAGCCGTAACCCCAGTAAAAAAATCTCCGATAGAAAATTGATTGTTCTAATAAAGCAAACTAAAAAACATGAATCAAATTGTAATTTGTTTATTTTATTTTACATTTATTATTATCATTTAATTTGTATATGTTAATAAAAAATAATATTTAAAAAAGACGATTTTCTTTTTTTTTTTTCGCATTACAAAAAACACATCAAAATGATTATAATTAACGGGCCGGGAATGATCATATTTTATAGTTTTAGCGTGAAAATGGCACCATCGAACGACGTCTTTATCTATAAGACAAGCACCATTTTATCCATTAGTCTATGATGGTGTGGCTCTGGAAATATGGTGAATCATAAATTTCTGAAAACAAAAATTCAAGTATTCTAGATGGTAGTCATATTCTAATAGTATGTCCAGTGGTTATTAAATTTTTTTTGTTGAAATCAACATCAATTTTATTGATAAGTGCGGCATGGTTTGGAAAAGATGCATTTATAATTTCTAGATTAATAAGGTGAATTGATGGGGAATAAAACGAGATCAATTAGTGAAGAATGCCTTCCATTGTTAAATAAAATGGTACCATTTGGCAAAAAACCTTCCCCACTCATCAGAGGGAATGAAAGATGTAACCAGACTTTTTAACAATTTTTTTCATATGACAAATTAAAATCGCCCATAAGTATGCATGGATAGAAGCCAAGCATGAAATGTAATGTGAGAATCAACCTGTTCATTATTGCAAGTCCAGGAGGAATATATACAAAAATTACATCTAACAGCATTGCTTTATGTCACAACGAAATAATAGTAAAGTGTTCATCAATATATCGAATTTTAAAAGAGCTAAGTTTATCTATAATAATTCTTGTACTTACAGAAGTGGAGTTAGAGAAAGCTGCAAAACCTTTCATTTACAAAATAAATGAAAGCGTCAACAAGTGAACCATTATATATTTTGGTTTCTAGTAAATCGATTAATTGCAGATGAACAATTTCAGTTAATTATATTTTTATATTTATAACAAAAGGGAAAACTTTATTAAAAATTCTAAGAGTTTTAAGATTCACATTGGAAATATTTTGTTTTTACTTGTTTGCAAGGCAGTCATCTTGAGAAAGTGGTATAAGTTATGGAGCTGTCAGCATGGGTGTATTAAGTATTGATATCTTTAGTTCACATGAAGAACATATTGTTCGCATATAGTATGTATAGTGAAAAGGGGTAGGTCCAATATGGTGAAGATTAGATAGGAGTTGTACTGATAAAAAAAAAAACCCAAAAAATTGAAAATAACTTTCATAGTATTTATTTATTTAAAACAATTATTAAAATAACTTGTCATTGTGAGAATTTTAGGTTTCATGTAAATGTTTTGTACATTTGAAATCATTTTTTATATATTAAACAATGAGGAAAAAATTCCTACATATATTTTCATTTCCATATGAAATTACAAAATAATTTAGCCTCAATATTATCTTGCTTATTGATAAAGTTGATTTTTAAAAAAAGCCTTCTGTGCAATGGGATTTTGATTTAACTATTGCAAATACATGTACTCATTATGAAATACAGCTAATAGCTTCATATTTGAAAGCTATGACACATTTAAATTTCTGAATTCTTATCAGATAATTTAAGACCTAAAACATGGTACTTTGACATCAGTCAACTTGTGATATCCAATTACATGCTATACTAAATGAAAGAAATAATTGTTTTTCTTCTAGGAAAAACTAGTTCATATTCCTGCTTCATTCATCTGACAGATTTTATTGGGTCTCATACAACTTCTGTCAAAGTTCTGCCTGTGTTTTGATTGGAATAAGTTTATCTTTGTAAATAAGCTCAGGACGCAGAAAATGCCTATAGCTCACCTGAAGACTGAAAGTTAAGAAATACATGCATAATGAAATAGATTAATCTGTTTATTGCTGGGTGGATTTTATAAGATGGAGTTGAGGTGAGAAGTGAGTTTAATTAAAAAATAAAAATCTTGAAAATGTAATGGATATTCAACTGATGTTCCATTTGCAATAGCTATCAAAACATACTATGAAATGCAATTTAACTTTCCTTTTACATTTAAAATTACAATTCATTAATCTGATTTGTACTATACATGTTGGCATCTCAATATAGTTCATTAGATTACTGCCATGCAAGTGGCATTCCATTGTATATATTTTTTAAATATTTTTTCAAGCATAGATTTCTAAATCTGTAGATGGCCTATATCGAACACTTTTCAGTTTTAAATCCTAAGTATTCCTTTAAGCTTTCTTAATTTTCACTCTGGCATTTACTTTTTTTCTCTCTCAAATTGTCTAATTACTTAATAAAGTAATAATCAATGGATGAGATATAACTCTTTGCTATAGCATGTAGTCTCTTCAATGAACAAATGCTGGAATCGTATACAATTTTGTTCAAATTGATAACTATTAAGCTTTTCATACTTGGTATGAAACAATGTCTTGGGTAGCACAGATCATATTTGATTGTTATAAAAGGTCAATTCTTCATCACAGATTATACTTGTTAAAAAAGTAGCTACAACATTTGAAAATATGTTAGATTTTCAGTTAATTCATTCTCTAACATTTTCAAATAGTTTAGTGAGTGTTTCTTTGAATAAATATCTCTATAATTATTTATAATTGCAGAATACTTTCTTCACTTTTAAGATATTTTTGTTCATAATCTTTTGAGATTAATAAATTATACATTTAGAAATAGTTTATTTTTTTAATGTTATGGGTGATTTAAAAAATGCTGTGGTAAATAATGGCTTTAAAGATGTATCATATAAATTTGAATTATATGACTTAAAAATGAAAACTATTAGTTCTAATAGAGATAATTAGAAAAGATTTAAACTATGATGATAAAATATTAACATCAAAATTATTTTTTAGGATATAATAGATTCATTAAATTGTGCCATCTAACCGTAAGAATGTTTTTATTATTTTAATTTATAAGAAATAAAAGACTAGTAAATATTGTGTAATGTCTTGGTTATCCAAATATCAAAAATATTTTCAAAGGTTTTGTTAAGTAGGTTTCTAGTTATAGATAAATGGTTAACCGGTTTCTATGAGATTTTAAAGAATCAAGCATTAGATATAGCTTCTGTTGCCAAACAAATACAAGAAAAGTGTCAAAAACAAAGATGTGATTTAGACATTGCCTTTCTCAGTTTGGCCTTTGACTCAAAAAAGTTTGTGTTTGAAATTATCTAGTTATCCATAGAAATATTTTTATATTTTCTACATGGTGGAATGAAGAGAAAGATTATTACTGTCAGTGAAAAAATCAGAAATAGAAAGCTTATTAAACGGATTTGTATTCGCTCCAATCTTTTCCATTTTTAAGAGTGGTTTTTGGAACAGTTTATAAATGCCTTCAAGATATAGGCTGGAGTTTTTAATCTAATTATATATAAAAACATCTTTTTTCACTTTTAGAATATGCTTACAATTTGTGTTATTCTTGTTAATTCAAATAACAATCCACAGAATAGTCTTAAGTGCTTTGAAAGTTCAACCGATAAAATCTTTGTGATTACTGTTTATCAGGCAGTGATAGAAGAAAAAATTTGAGCAACTTTTTAGTTTAAATGATTATCAGTTTAAGAATATGAATCGATTAAACTATCTAGATTTTTAAGCAAAAAGACAGACTTGGATCTTTAGGAACATCATAGATCTAACATGCTACTGTTGCATTTAACAAGTTAAAAGACACCTTAATTAAATCTAATTAAAAAAACTTATTTCCAGTTTAATGCATGATAAGAAGAATTTATCAATAAATTGTCAAATATATGATACTACTGAATCTATTATTGTGAATATAAATTTGTGTTATATTGGGCATGTTAAGTGTTGCCTAAAAAAAAAAAATATTAATTTGAGTATATTTCGTGGGAATAGCAAACCCCACTTACATCATAAAGACTGCAGAATTTGCAATGATTTCTTTTAATGGAAAAATATCAAATATAAGGTTAAGTCTTTCAAAAAATAATTTGCAGCAGAAGACAACTATCACAATGACATACAAAAAGATTAGTATGTTTCACAGACAGATTTGTAAAACTACCACAAAACTCGTCTTTAACTTTATTTTTTGGATTTCTGTCTTTTTTTTTTTTTTTAATCTTATGAAATTAAATAATGACACGATTAAATTTACACTTGTGCAAAATAATGATTCAATCATTTTTTTCATCTTTAAGCTGAAGAATTTCAAAGTACAAATATATTATTGAGAAAAAATAAATAAATAGCAATTATTAATAGAATAATGTAAGTTTTTACATTGGACTAATTATCTGACTAAAAATATCAAAATTAAAATAAAAAAAATGTATCAAATGTTTCTTTAACAAAAGCTAAGCTGAACAGAAATATTTATTTAAAAAGTTTGTACTGTATATAGAAATTGGAAAAAAAAGGCTTTATAAGTACATATATTAAATATACTATTAAGTAGGCAACAATGTTACAAGAAATTATCAACACTTGATCATCATCAACAATAATTTGTCCCAATTTTAGAGTTACCTTGTAAACATTTAATAAACTCCGTGAGTTCCAGCATTTACATTATGTAAGTTTTTAAATACTGGAATGAAGATATAATAAAAAAAGGAATGATGGAGTTTTAGTATAATTTTCAATACCAAAATGCATGAAATAAAATATGAATTTTTTTTTTTTACATCAAAAATAGACTAAATAAAAAGCTCTTTATGTAAAAATATATATGGCATGGAATTAATAAAATGAAAATCCGTTAATTACCCAAGTATATTTGTTAGTAGTTCTGCTTAATTAAAAAACTCTGTCCTTCATATAGTTGTCAATTTTCAAATTGTTGAA